>CM066337.1:2720567-2743067 GCA_033807585.1 Hydrophis major
AGCACAGACGTTGTCGCCATCCGCTGGGTGGAAACAAGACACTTCCTTCCAACCAGTTAACGCTCCAGAAGGCAAAAGGGAGGCAACTGGGATGGCAGGTGGAGGAACTCCAGGAAGAGACTCCTTATGGGTTGGATGTGCCTTATGGACCGCAGAAAGCAGCACGGCAGGTGTGTCAGGGGTGTGTGTGTGTGTGTGCTGGAAACCTTTTGCATTTTTTTTTGCATTTGCATCTACGGGAAAGAGGCGCAGAAGGGGAGTGTGACCAGCTCAGTGTTGGTGCAAGAGCAAAACATTTCACACCTCCATCGAGTGAAGGAAATGCACCGAGGGTGCAGCCTTCAGGCTGTGTGTTGCTCAAGCTGCATCTGTGCCAATTGGGATTGGGATCGCTTTGCAACAAAGGTGAATAGGTGCACGGCTCCCTTGAATTTTGGCTCATGCGTTGGTTTAAAAAGTGCTTATCCTCTGCTGGGTCTCTCAAAGAGGCAGAAAAGGTGGTTTGGGTAAGAGAACGAACTATGAAAGTAAAATAGTTGCATTTCCTCTGTGGCAGGAAGTAAAGGGGGAGATCCAAAGTTAGTTGCTAGCAGATGTAAAGAGATTCATCTTCATAATGACTTTGGGGGGGGGGGGTTCTTACTGTGCCAGGAAATTGAGTGCCCCCACTGTGGTCTCCATCCTCACTGCCCCCGGGGGTCGATATTTTCATGTCGTAGATTCAACCCCCAAAATACAGATTATTTGGAGCAATGAGAGTCTTCTGGACAAGGTTTCTAGCAGGCCCTTGACTTGCAACCACTTCAAGTTACGACAGCATATGTAGGAAGGACTTAGGGTTGCCAAGGACCTGAATTCGGACGATACGGCTGTGGGGATGCTATGGCCGTTGTAAGTGCGAAGACCAATGGCTGCAAGTCCCTTTTCCCAGGGCTGTTGGGACTTGGAAGGCTAAGTGGGATGATTGCTAAGCCGAGGAAACCGTGCAGCAAGACAATAAGGGATGGAGACCATTTTTTAAGAAAAATGCAGCATTGAAGACAAAATAAGGCCAGCATCAAGGGGGAAAAGATCCCAAAATTGCTGGGGACAGGGTAGGTAGGCTATTGGAGATGTGGACTGCCCATCACGTCCTTCAGGTCATTCACTTACATAGCAAAGATGGACGGTGTATAAATGTGGACTAATAAATATATTTTATGGCTTTTGATCCTAGCCAAAGATGCTAAAGACCTTCATAGAACGAGAAAAAGAGTTAAAACAGTCGAGGTTCTCTTCCCGAAGCTGGTAAAAGCCATCAAGGCATCAAGGCTGGATTTGCGCCGTTGGATAAGCGCAGGCAGTTCTCGGCTTACGACCACAATTGAGCCTGAAAATTTCCATTGAGACAGTTGTTAAGTGAGTTTTGCCCCCCCCACCCTGTTTTACGACCTTTCCTGCCACCGTTGTTAAGCGAATCATTGCCGTGGTTAGGTTAGCAACTCGGTTGTTAAGCAAACCTGGCTCCCCCATCGACTCGAGCTGAAGGTTGGGAGGTCGCCAAAGGGGATCGGCAGGGCATTGCGACCCGTCGTCAATGCGAGTGTCTGAATTTTGGATGGCGTGGCCTGTGGGGGGGATGGAATGCTGCAACAGTTGCTAAGTGTGAAAAAAGGGTCGCAAGTCACCTTTTTCAGGGACGTTGTAACCTCGACCTAAATGAACCGCTGTTGTAAGTCGAGAACTACGTGTAAAACATTTCAAATGTAAAACTCTTTTTTTAAAAAAAAAAAAAAATGCAGAAGGGGGAAACTTTCAATTGCACCTGCCAGGAAAGAAAGAAAGAAAGGAAAGAAGGAAAGGGAAGGGAAGGGAAGGAAAAGGCGGGGCTTTTTAAGAGGAAGAAAGCGATGTTTGGCCAGCCGGACCTTTGGAACTCGGCTGCTCGGGGGGGGGGGGGGGGGGATTCCGGGCAAAATCAATGGCTCTATTCAGCCATGATCCAAGAAGGGGGGAGGGGAGGGGAGGGGTTGGCTTTTCTGCCAGCGTCCCCTGGAATGAGGAACTGGGCTTGGGGGGGGGGTTGTTCCTCCCCCCACACTACAGCTGTATGCAAATGAAAGTTGGAAGGGTTTGTTCAAGCCAATCACCCCATGAAAAGCGTTTCTTTTAGTAAGAATTTGCTTGCCAATTATTGGTACCTTTAAACTATGAAAAAGTAAAAAAAAAAAAAAACTGCAGGAAGGGAAGGGGGAGAGAAAAGTGGGGATGGGAGCAGGGGAGGGCAGGGGAAGAAAGGAAGGAAAGAAAGGACGGAGGGAGGGAAGGAAGGGAAGGAACAAAAGAGAAGGAAGAAGGAAGGAAAGAAGGAAAGAAAGAAGAAAGGAAGGGAAGGGAAGGAAGGAAAGAAGAGAAGGAAGAAAGGAAAGAAAAGGAAGGAAAGAAAGGAGGGAGGGAGGGAGGGAAGGAAGGAAGGGAAGGAACAAAAGAGAAGGAAGAAAGAAGGAAGAAAGAAGGAAAGAAGGAAAGAAAGAAGAAAGGAAGGAAAGAGAAGGAAGGAAGGAAGGAAAGAAGAGAAGGAAGAAAGAAAAGAAAAGGAAGGAAAGAAAGAAAGAAGAAAGGAAAGAGAAGGAAGGAAGAAGAAAGGAAAGAAGGAAAGAAGGAAGGAAAGAAGGAAATAGAAGGAAGAAAGGAAGGAGAAGGAAGGAATGAAAGAGAAGGAAGGAAGAAGGAAGGGAAGAAGGAAATTGAAGAAAAGAAGGAGAAGGAAGGAAGGAAAGAAAAGGAAGGAAGGAAGGAAAAAGAAGGAAAGAAAGAGAAGGAAGGAAGAGAAGGAACTGTTCAATTTTCAGGATTTCAATCCATCAATCAGAATAGAGCTGGAAGGGACCTTGGAGGTCATCTAGTCTAACCTCCTGCTCAAGCAGGAGACCCCACACCATTTCAGAGGCTGTCCAGTCTCCTCTTAAAAACCTCCACTGTTGGAGCACCCACGACTTCTGGTGATGAGCTGTTCCAGGGGTTAATTGTCTTCACTGTTAGGACGTTTCTCCTCCTGAATTCCAGTTTGCTTCCCTGCTGGGTGAATTTCCACCCAGGGCTTCTTCCCCTTTGTACATCCTGTCTGAGGCAGCCTTCCTTTGAAGAAGCTCAGTGTAAGGCGGTTTTAAAAGATTCATGTGAAGGAAGAGCACAAAAACGGGAGTGGGGTGGAAGATTGGAACGTTTTAATCCAAGTAAATAGAATACTTTCCAAATGCGGAAATATTTCCCTTATTGTCTACCATCCAACAAGTGAATATGCACAGAAACCTGGGATGTAACACTTCATCCTCCCGAATTTTGTAATATACAAAATAGGATAGAAAAACTATTAACAACACGGAACCAGACAGCTACCCTTGCATTTTCCCTTTCCTACAAGAATAAAAATCTAACCGAATCTAGGGCTACTTTGCAGTCGAATACCTGGTATTTTCAAGTATGTTTCAAAAAGCAGTATTGAAATCTGAGCACTGAAGATCCCCACTCTTTTCTCCTTCTCCTTCTTCTTCTTCATTTTTTAAATTAGACCACCAAAGTAATGCTGGCAACGTACAGGACATGTTAGCAACGTAAAATTGTTGCCCAACTGGTATTATTATTATTATTATTATTATTATTATCATTTTTAAAGCTGAACAACAGAGGGGAGGAAAATCTCAATTTGGAAAGGAAGGCAAAATATCATTTGGAAATTAAAGCTCTTCGTGGTAGAAACTTTTGTCGTGGAGTTGTCGGCCATAATCGGTGGCTTCGCTGTTGAGGAAGAGGTCTTGATTTTCAAGGATCTCGTTGGCGGAAAGTCTCCGGTCTCCATCCAAGTCCATCTCGTCAAGTAGGTGAACAGCCTAGAAGATAAATTTAACAATTGGGTTGAATATGGAACTTGGCTGTATTAACTTAGACCAGGGGTCCCCAAGACTTGTAGACTTCAACTCCCAGAGTTCCTTAGCCAGCAAAGAATAGAATAGAACAGGAAATAGAATAAAATAAGAATAGAATAGAATAGAATAGAATATTGAAAGAACAGAATAAGAAATAATAGAATAGAATGAGAAAGAATAGAATAGAAAATAGAATAGAATGAGAATAGAATAGAATAAGAAAAAAAAGAATAGGAAAGAATAGAATAGAATAGAAAATAGGATAGGATAGGATAGGATAACAGAATTGGAAGGGACCTTGGAGGTCTTCTAGTCCAACCCCCTGCTTAGGCAAGAAACCCTACACCGCTTCAGACAAAGAGTTATCCAACCTCTTTTTAAAAAATTCCAGTGTTGGGAGTATCCGCAACTTCTGGAGGCTTCTGGAGACAATTCTGTCATTTGTAATTTGCAAGTACCAGGGAGTTCTTGACTTACAACCACAATTGATCCCCAAAATGTCCGTTCTTTAAGGGAGACATTGGTTAAGTGAGCTTTGCCCCATTTTACGATCTTTCTCACCAGCCTTATTAAGTGGATCCCTGCACTTGGTAAGTTAGTAACCCAGTCGTTAAGTGAATCTGGCTTCCCCGTTGACTTTGCTTGTCAGAAGGTCGCAAAAGGGGATTGACGTGATCCCCGGGGGAAACTGCAACGGTCATAAGTATGAACCAGTTGCCAAGCATCTGGATTTTGATCATGTGACCCTGGGGGGGGGGCTGCTGCAAAAGTCGTTAACTGAAATCTCTCTTTTGCAGCTCTGACGTAACTTTGAGTGGCCACGAAATGAAGCGTCATAAGTTTGAGGACTGCCTGAAATATCCTTCCACCCTCTTACCTCTTCCTGGGCAAGGCCTTCGTTGTTGGGCATCACCCAAGTCAGCAGCTCTTTGGGGCTCAGCTTCCCATCCTTATCCTTGTCGTAATCGTTTTTAAAGCGATCTTCTTCCACCACGATCCATTCGGGATCTTCTTTCACGTCTGAAAAGAAAGGCCGCTGTTTTGGCAAACACCTCCGTGTTTCACTGGCTTTTCCCTTTTTTAGCAAAACCCCATTAAAACGTGCCTTTTGCCTTGGGGTGTAGGCTGGGAGACCCTTCTCTAGGGAGGGGCTTTGCTAGCACTGGCTCTTCCATCCCAAGGACCAGCCCGTAGATTTCCACTGCTCTCCTCTCCTCTGCCTTCTGCACATCCGTGCGTCAGGCCCTGGACCCGGCTGTTCCTCCTCTTCCTCATCAGCCATCTTGGTGGGGATTACACACACATACGTAGCGGGTGCGAGGGGGGACGACATGCATTGCCTTCTGGGTGCTGGCACATGAGTGCGAGTGTGCAAGTACACACACAATTTTTGGCACAGGAGTCCCAAAAAATTAGCCACCACTGTTCTAACGGATCTGTTACATCCCTGCCCTCCCAGCTTTCTCTAGCCGGAGCCTCCAAGGTCAGAGAATGTTCAGACTTCCCAACCATTCATGGTTCTTGAAGACCCCAAGCTGGAGAGGAATGGCCCGCCACTCACTTGGGTCTCTTCGGTAGTCGCCCAGGAATTCTCCGAGGCTGATAAATCCATCTCCATCTTTGTCATGTTCTTCCAAAGCTTCCTGGATGACGAACTCCTGGTGGGAAGGAGAAACCATCAGGAGGTCTTACCAGCTCTGCTCCACAAGGCACGGGACTATAAAGCAGGAGGCTCCAAATTTGGTGGCTTGAAAGGCTTGTGGACTTCAACTCCCAGAATCCCCCTAGCACCAGCCATATTGAAGTTGAAGTCCACCACCATTGAAGTTGGCAGGTTTGGAGACTGCTTGATAGGAACTAACTAGTCTCAGGTTGTGTATTGTGCTATTAGCTTACAAATCATTGCACCTTGAAAACTAGAGGTACGTGCTGTGCAAATTGGGTTTTGCCAATGAGATAGGTTTGGTGTATAGGAATGGCTAGCATTTATATTATACATATTATAACATACAGTAAGATAATGTGTGTGTGAGTGTGCGCGCTCACACATATGCATATACATTGTGTCTGTCTGTCTGTCTGCCTATCTATCTATCTATATCTCTGTCTGTCTGTCTGTCTGTCTGTCTGTCTCTCTCTATCTATCTATCTATCTATCTATCTATCTCTATATCTATCTATTTATCATCTATCATCTATCTATATCCATCATCTATCTATCTATCTATCTATCTATCTATCTATCTATCTATCTATCTATCTATCTATCTATCTCTATATCTATCTATTTATCATCTATCATCTATCATCTATCTATATCCATCATCTATCTATCTATCTATCTATCTATCTATCTATCTATCTATCTATCTACCTACCTACCTACCTACCTACCTATCTATGGAACTCCTTGCCTCCAGAAGTTGTGGCTGTTCCAACACTAGAAGTTTTTAAGAGGAGATTGGATAACCATTTGTCTGAAGAGGGGGTTGGACTAGAAGGCCTCCAAGGTCCCTTCCAGCTTCTATTCTATTCTATTCCATTCCATTCCATTCCATTCTTTCTTATTCTATTCTACTCTACTCTATTCTTATTCTTATAACTCTCCTCTACTCTAAATTCTATCTATATATATTATAAAAGGAAAAAGATGTGGTCTTAAGTTACTACCATATTCTTTTTCCCTCTGCCCTGACTTTTTTGCTCTTCCTCTTTCCCCTTCTTAGTTTTCCATTATCTTTGTTACGTTTTGTTCTTTGTATTTTGATAAACCAATACAAGGTGTGAAACCGAGGACTGCTGGTAAAAGGCGGTCACTCCTGAACGGTTTTTAAAGCCATTCTCTCCACGCCACCCCACCCTGAGACTTGCCTTCATGTAGTCGGCCTCTTCCGGGTGTTCAAAGGCGACAAATTCCTCAAAATCCAACGTGGAGTCGCCTTCCTTGTTAGCGTTTTCGAACCTCTTCTTGTCCCTTAAATGGAGCTTTGGAAAGAGAGGTGGATTTTTATGCTTTCCCCAGAGAGAGGAGTCAGCCCCATAAATGAAAATATTAAAACTTTTGAAACATTTCCCTCACAGCCTCGGCTGTAGGAAAAAAAATAAAAGGATCCAAAAAAAAAAAAAAGAATAAAAGGATCCCAAAAAAAATTAAAATGGGAGATGTTCCGTGTTTTTGGAGCAACTTTTGAGATCTCTCACCTGCCGGAAAGATTCTTCTTCGGCATCGTCCAGTGTGGTGTGCTCTTCGAAGTCGATCACCCGGTCGTACATCTGGATATTGTACTCCTCCCAAGAGACCCTCCCGTCGCCGTCCTTGTCATAGTGGTGGAATTGTTGCTTGGCGTCTTCGACGACGTAATCCTTGAAGGAGTGCTGGATCCAGGAACTCAGCTCCTCTGGGGAGATTTCCCAGTTAGCCTGGTGAACGGACACCCTCCCCCGTCTCCCTGGTGGGTGACCTTCAACCCCTTGGCAAAGGATACCCCCTGAGAACTGGAGGGGGGGGGTGTCTGCAAGCCATTTTCCTAAGAGGCATTGCAAGATGGATTCCCAAATTGGGTCTGGGACAAATTGGCCCAGTCAAACTCACCGCGGGACAAAGAGTCCAGCTAATATTGGATTACCCTGTTTCCTTGAAAGTACGACCTACCCTGAAAGTAAGCCCTAACTTTATTTTATTTATTTATTTATTTTGTCAAGCGATTATAAGATAACAGGTATAAGTATAAACATAGTTATGAATACATGAAATGGATACATATATGGAAAATAAAAAATAAATGGAACAATAGGACAGGCTCTTGACAATTGACGATTTATATTACTACAGTTAGTCCTCGATGACTAACCATCATTAGCCTGGATTTATGAACATAAGCCATGTGGTCCATCATGTCACACACACACACACACACATCAATTTCAAACCATTTTTGCGGTGGTGGTGAAGTGAGCATGGCAGTCCTTAAACGAAAATACCATACTCAATGGATGGGTTTTCCCTCCCCCCCAAACCCAGATGTAAATACTGGACACCCCCACCCAACTAATCCGGATCACGCTTTGCAGCTGGGTCTCATTCACACGACCACCTAAGCTCAGCCCGAGAAAGCGGCCGGTGGTTGAGCTGAGCCGGAGGGCCGTCATCGTCATCATCATAGGTACCTTCAGTGAGGAAGCCGTCCTGATCTACGTCAATCTTACTTATGATCACTTTCAGGCGCTTCTGCTGCTCCTCCGGGCTCAGTTTGGAAAATTCCTCCACTTCATCCTTTTTTTTGAGGGGGGGGGGAGGGGAGAGAAAGAGCACTAAAATGAGGCCAGATAGATAGATAGATAGATAGATACCATAGATAGATAGATACCATAGATAGATAGATATCATAGATATCATAGATACCATAGATAGATAAGATAGATAGATAAAATAGATAGATAAGATAGATAGATAAGATAGATTAGATACCATAGATAGATACCATAGATAGATAGATAGATAGATAGATAGATAGATAGATAGATAGATAGATAGATAGATAGATAGATAGATATGATAGATAGATAGATAGATAGATAGATAGATAGATAGATAGATAGATAGATAGATAGATAGATAGATAGATAGATAGACAGACAGACAGACAGACATATATACATACATATATGGTATTCAGCTTTGTTCGGGTATTTTCCCACGTGATTATAGTTGTGCTTTTAAAGCACAACTATAATGACATGGGAAAATACCCGAACAAAGCTGAATACCATTCATGTAAGTACCTGCGAAAACTTAACAAATATACATATATATATATACATACGGTACATACATACATTTATATTATATTATATCTATATCACCCACTCCCTCTCTTTTTCTCCTTTTTCTTTCTTCCTCTCCCTTTTTTATTTTTCTCTCTTTTTTCTCTTTCCTTCTTCCTCTTTTTCTTCCTCTCTTTCTCCTTTATTTCTTTCTCTCCCTCTTTTTCTTTGTCCTTTTGCTATCTCTTCCCCTTTCCTTCTTTTTGTCCTTCCCTCTTTTTCTTTCTTTCTCCTTTTTCTTCTTCCCTTCTCTCTTTCTCTCCCTCCCACTCTTGTTCTTTCTCCTTCTCCTATCTCTTTCTTCCTCTTTCCTTCTTTTTGTCCCCTCCCTCTTTTTGTCCTCTTTCTTCCTCCTTTTTTTCTTTCTTCCTCTTTCCTTCTCTCTCTCTCTCTCTCTCTCTCTCTCTCTCGGCCCACCTCCCCCTTTTTTAAGCAGGAAAGCCGAGCTGTACTCCCCCCCCCCTCCCTTTCCCCGTCAAGGGCCAGCAAGCAGCCCTTGGCACTTAGGGGAGGTCACACCTGGCCTTTACCTGCAGAGCAGTTGCTCCTTCACCCCAATTACAGGTGGGCTGCCTAAAGGGAAGGGGGGGCTCTTTCTCCCTTCCTGCAACGCCCCACCCCTCCCCCACCCCGGCTCCTTGCGCCCCCTCCTCTTTCCCCCTCCCAGCCGGTGGAGGATGGGTCCGGGAGTCCCTGGGTCCCCACCTGGCCGCCCAGCAGCGCCTCGCGGTCGTAGTCGGGCCGGTGCTCGGCCAGGCCAGTGCCCAGGCCGGCCAGCAGCGTCAGCGTCAGCAGCAGTGGCGGTTGCTCCATAGCTGCAACCGGGCGGGCCGGAGCGCAGAAGGCAGGAGGGGAGGCGGGCCGGCCGTTCCCCAAATCTCCTCCCCGAAAACGGTGCCGGCAGCTGCAGCGGTTCCGCGCGAGAAGCCGCTTCGGCGGTTGCAACGCCCTGGCCGCGCGGGGTGAAGGGGGGGGGGGCTTGGCCCAGGGTCCCTTCAGGGGTGTAGGGGCCTGGCGAGCTTCTCTCTCCTCCTCCTCCTCCTCTCCTTCGCCTTGCCTGCCCGGCATCCCCGCAGGTGGGTGGGTGGGTTTTCTTAGGGACTGGGGGTCTCGGGAGGCAAAGTGGGGGCCACCCCAGGAACTTGGGGAGGGGCGCCATTGCCAAAAAAAAAAGAGGGGAGGGGGCGATTGCAAGAAGTAAAAGCAGCCCCCCTCCGCCTCCCCCCAAGTCGGGAGGGAGGGGCAGAGGCCTTGCAAGCTTCTCCCCCCCCCCCCTCCATCGGATAACAGATAGTCAAGAGTTGGAAGGGACCTTATAGGTCATCTAGTTCAACCCCCCCCCCCATGCCCAAGCAGGAGACCCTACACCAGGGGTGTCCAACCTTGGCAACTTTAAGACTTGTGGACTTCAACTCCCAGAATTCCTCAGCCAGCAAAGCTGACTGAGTTGAAGTCCACAAGTCTTAAAGTTGCCAAGGTTGGACACCCCTGCCCTACACCATTTCTGACAGAGGGGAATCCAGTCTCTTCTTGAAGCCCTCAAGTGATGGCGCTCCCACAACTTGCGAGGGCAACTTTTGTTCCATGGGTTGATGTTTCTCACTGTCAGAAAGTTTCTCCTTATTTCCAGGTTGAATCTCTCCTTCTTCAGTTTCCATCCATTGTTCCTTGTCTTGGAAAACAGCTTGACTCCTTCCTCCTCTCTGGGGCAGCCCCTCAAATATTGGAGGACCGCTATCCTGTCTCCCCCGGTCCTTCTCTTCCCTAGACTAGCCAAGCCCAGTTCCTGTAACCGTTCTTCATATGTTTTAGCCTCCAGTCCCCTAATCATCTTTATTGTTCTTCTCTGCACTTTTTATAGAATCTCAACATCTTTTTTCATAGTGTGGTGACCAAAACTGGATGCTGTACTCTAGGTGTGGTCTTACTAAGTCTTTATAGAGTGGTATTAGTGCCTCCCTTGATCTTGATTGTATCCCTCTGTTAATGCAACAGGGTTGCATTGGCTTTTTCGGCTGCTGCTGCTGCACACATCTGGCTCATATATAGCTGGTGGTCCACTAAGATTCCAAGATACCTCTTGCAGTTACTGCTATTGCTATCCATCACCTTGTGTGCTCTGCATCCCGGGTTTTCTTAGGGGGAGGGGGTCCTGGGAGGAAAAGTTGGGATGTGCCCCGTTGCAAAAAAAAAAGGGGGGGGTGTAATTGCAAGGAGAAGGGGGATCAGACCCCATCCCACCACCCCTTAACGCTGAGGGGGGTGCAGGAGCCTTGGAAAAACGCCTCCTCCCCAGTTCCTGGAGCGGCCCCCATCCCGATGGGTAGGTGGGTGGGTTCCAGACTCCGGGTGGAATTGCAACTGCAAAAAGGAGAGACCGCAAGAAGTGGAATGAGACCCCCCCTCTGCCCCCCCCCAAGTAGGGGGTGCAGGAGCCTTGGCAGCTTCTCTCCCACACACAGCCTTCCCCATCGCCCTGGGTGAGCTGCACCCCGCCAGGTGGGTGGGGTGGGTTTTCTTGGGGTAGGGGTCCCTGGAGGAAAAAGTCTGGGTGGAACCTGCCCATTGCAAAAAAAAAGTGGGGGTAGATTGCAAGGAGGACCAGGACATGCACACCCTCAAACAGGGTGCCCTGCATTCTGGCGGGTGGGTAGGTTTTCTTGGGGTCCCTCCTGGGACACCCCTGCACCACTGAGGGAGGGGGGTGGTCTGCTCCTCCTTTTGGCAATGGGCAGATTTCCAGATGCAGGTCCAGCCCAATTATACTGCATTTGATTTCAGTCTAAATCAGTGTGGTTTTTTGTTTTGTTTTTTCCTTCAGCCTTGGCCACTGTGCAAACCGACTCCCAGAATTCCTCAGTCGCTGTATGCTGGCTGGGGAATTCTGGGAGTTGATCTTAAAAGTTGTTAAGAAACTTTCTGTCTCCAGCCCAGTGCAGCAATCCTTTGGGAGGAATTTTAATTTCCTTCCAAATTCATCAAGCAGGAATGACTTAAGGGGTGTGGGGGGGCAGAAATTGGGTCCAGTGGAAATGTTGGACTACAGCCCCCATAATCCCCAGCTATTGACTATGCTGATTGGGGCTGATGGGAAATGAAGTCCAAAGCTCTTGGGAAAGAAAGACCGACATCCCACTGACACCGCCCCTATCTTGTCCCTCCCCCGAGCGGGCAAAACTAAGGGCAGCGGCGGCTTCAGGCTCTGCGACTGAGCATCCTCGGGATGAGGTGGCGCATGCGCAGCTGCGGCTCGTCGCCAGGAAGGGCAAGCCCACAGGAGGGCCGCCGGCTTCGTTAAGCGTCGCCGAGCACGCGCGGAAGACAATCGCGCATGCTCGGTGGCTCCCGCTTGTTTATTTTTATTTTTTTTAACCCAAGCCGGGCTACCACCTCTTCCGAGAGGTTTTATTTTTCCTTTTCGTCGCGGCACCGGGCTACCGGCGGAGTGAGATGACGTCACAGCGGCGGGACGCACGCAGGCGGAACGGCGCTGCGCGGCGGCGAGTGTAAGTCGGGCTGCGGCGGCGGCGGCGGGCCCGGCCGTCAAGATGGCGGCCGCCCTTCCAGCCGCTTCTCCAGGGCAACCGAGCCGGGCCTCCTCCTCCTCCTCCTCCTCGTCAGCCCGCGGGGGCTCCCTTTCTCCCCTCCCTTCGCTCTCAGCCCCGGACTGCCCCCATTCGCACGGCCCCGACAGACGCGTGTCCGCCTGCACGTGTGAAAGGACCCTGCACGTGTGAAAGGACACTCTCTTGGGGCGAGGAGGTCGGTTGGCAGGGCGCTCGCTGGGCGAGGTCTCCCTCGGCGCTTGGAATGAGTCCTTTATTCGTTTTATTTACGTGTGTGTGTGTGTGTGTGTGTATCTCGAATAAAGGAATCAGGTGTAGGTATAGACATCGTGGTGCCATGGCCTAGAGGTGGAGCTCTCGCCTCACAATCAGGAGGTTGTGAGTTTGATCTTAGGTAGAGGCAGATATTTCTCTCTCTTGGACACCCTGAGAATCGATTTGCTGAACAAAAACTCCACACTGGAGACAGGAAAGGCATCTGGCCAGTAAAACACTCAAACTCCTTTCAGTTGCCCCAGACTGCACTGGATTATGGGGTTGTTAAACATATATGTGTGTGTGTGTGTGTGTATGTATATATATATGTCTGGCATTCAGCTTTGTTCGGGTATTTTCCCACATCATAGTAGTGGTGCTTTTAAAGTTGTAGCAACGTTTCAGCAGAATCTCATCTGCCATCATCAGGCTTCTGTATAGTGTTCGTCTATGACTTGGGAAAATACCCGAACAAAGCTGAATGCCAGACATGTAAGTACCCACGAAAACTTAAGAAAACATACACACACACACACACACACACACACACATGTATGTGGATCTTTGGATATTCGGGTTTGCTCCCACGTAAAATTGGAAGTATTTTGGTGACGTTCCTCATCTTCAGGCTTGTGTCTTCGGCTTTGTGCTTGCAGTAATTTGAGCTTGCAGCTGTTTTTTCTTTTAACTGCCAGTGGGAGTTATGAGAACCAATGAGAACACAGCCAAGCCCCCACCCAGTCAAGTCGCACTCCCACTGGCAGTTAAAAGAAAAAACAGCTGCAAGCTCACATTACTCCAAGAAACACAAAGCCAAAGACACAAGCCTGAAGATGACGAATGAGATTTCATCGAAACGTCGCCAAAATACTTCCAATTTTACACGGGAGAAAACCCAAATAACCAAAGATCCACATACATCTATATATAAGTATGGTATTCAGCTTAGTTCGGGTATTTTCCCACGTCATTGTAGTTGTGCTTTTAAAGTTGTAGCAATGTTTCGGCAGAATCTCGTCTGCCATCATCAGGCTTCTGTATTGTGTTCGTCTGTGTAAAAGTCTGACTCACAGACGAACACAATAAAGAAGCCTGATGATGGCAGACGAGATTCTGCCGAAACGTTGCTACAACTTTAAAAGCACAACTACAACGATGTGGGAAAATATTCGAACAAAGCTGAATACCATACATGTAAGTACCCGCGAAAACTTAAGAAAACACACACACACGCACACAATATTAGACTCCTTTATTTGTATATATATATAAAATACATATTTATAAAACGAATAAAGGAATCAGAGCGGGGGGGCTGTGTCTCCAGGGAGGAAAGAAGCAGGCAGAAGCAATAGGGGCCCATGGGCTCCAGGGGTGGAAAGGCCATTTTCTGCATCCATTGCAGGCTGCATCAAGGATTGATGGCTCTGGTGCGTCCATCTTTTCTCCTCCCCACCCCCGACATTTGCCCTGCTGTTCGTCCTGTTTTTAAGCCGGAGAAGCTTCAGGTCCACTTTTGAACCTTGGAGAGCTTCCAGTCCGATGCTTGGAGACAAACTTGGCCAGGATTCTCCAGCCTGGCTGCATCAACAGGGCAAAATTGGCAAGAATGCTGATTTTTTTTTCTTTGTTTTCCCTCCCAGTAGAAAACCAGAATGAAATTGGGGAATGCTTTTCCCTCCAGCTCTGCCAATCTTCCCTGTGGGGAAAAAAGATGGAGGAGAACGGCAGAGGTTTTAAATGCTTTCCATAACACGAATCCCAAGCCTATTATGGGATGGAACTTCATTCTAACCACCAAGTTCACAGAGTGCCCAAAAACCCTCCCTTCATTCTGATTCTGGGTTAGCCTGGACCATATTTCCTGATGGTGTTGTGACAGGTCGTCCTCAGGTTTTGACCGCAACCGAGGCCAACATTTCCGTTGCTCAGCGAGACAGTCAACGTAAAATGTTCCCCCATTTTTACGCCCTTTTTTTGGCCACAGCTGTTAAGCGAAGCACCGCAGCTGTTGACTTGGTCGTTAAGTGAATCTGCCTCCCCCATTGCAGTTGCATGACAGGGCAACCGTAATAAATATGAATCGGTTGCCCAGGGCCTGAATTTTGATCACGTGACTGTGGGGAGCGTTGCAACGATCGTAAGTGTGAAGAAGGGGTCCTGAGTTGCTTTTTTTCAGCACTGTGGTAACTTCCGAATGGTCCCTAAATGAAACAGTTGTAAGTTGAGGACTACCTGCATCTTCCCATGTTACCCTTCCCAAATGGCGTTTCCACCGAAAGTGGAAATCAAAGTTTTGAGCCATTCAAAAGCAGGATCCAGTTGCCCAGGGATTGCTATAAACTTTCACAAACGGCGATGTTTTAAAGCATTGGTCAACTCTGGTAAACCTTGAAAGCCGATGGCTGAGATATGGTTGATGGAGCCCGATGGCCAAAACGCCTCTTTGGGTCAAGGAATCCTTGACCAATAGCCTTGACTAAGTGCCATGGTGACAGAGTGGTCAGAGTGCAGTACTGCAGGCTACTTCTGCTGGCTGCCTACAATTTGGCAGTTCAAATCCCACCAGGCTGAAAGTTGACCCATCCATCCATCCTTCCGAGGTGGGTAAAATGAGGACCCAGATTGTTGGGGGGTAAGAGGCCGACTCTAAACCGCTTTGAGGGAGTTATAAAGCACCGTGAAGTGGTATAGAAGTCTAAGGGGCTATTGCTATCCAAAATTGGACTTACAGAGTCTATTCAAGCATTTGAACCGTGGTGGCACAGTGGTTAGACTGCAGTACTGCAGGTTACTTCTGCTGACTGCCGGCTGCCTGCAATTTGGCAGTTCAAATCTCCCCAGGCTCAAGGTGGACTCAGCCTTCCATCCTTCCTTCCGAGGTGGGTAAAAGGAGGACCCAGATTGTTGGGGGAAAGAGGCTGACTCTGTAAACCGGTTAGAGAGAATAGGAAAGCACTGTGAAGCAGTATATAAGTGCTAAATGGGAAGGGAGGGAGGAAGGAAGGAAGGAAGGGCCGTGATGGCACAGTGGTTAGAATGCAGTATTGCAGGCAAACTCTGCCCGCTGCCAGCAGCTCGATCCTGGCCAGCTCAAGGTTGACTCTGACCCCAAGGTTGGGGGCAAGATGCTGACTCTGCAGCCGCTTAGAGAGGGCTGGAAAGCAGTGTGAAGCGGTGTATAAAACTAAGCACTATTGCTATTATCCTCCAACCACCGAAATGCTGCTTTCCAAACGTGGCACGGGAGGACCGGTTCTTCCTCAAGGGAGGGGTGTGTGTGTGTGTGTGTGTCTTAACTGCTGAACGTTTTCACCCTGTGTAATGTTCTCTTTTTCTTTTTCCCCCCCAAAGTGGCTGCACACTTTATCAGGATTAAAAGTCCAATAGCAGGACATAACTTTGCTTGTCATGGTACGAAGAGCCCTTCCTCCTCTTTTTCTCGGCAATACCTGGCCGTTCGGTGTAGCACCCTCGGCGTCTGTGCGCTTCTTGTGGTGGCATCCCTGGGGCAGAATCGGCCATCCCACTGCACGGCGCTCTCCCCTTTTCTCCAGCTTTGCTCTGCCCTCAACCCCCCCAATCCTTCCAGCTTCTCCTCCCACCCCCTCCCACCTCCCTGCATGTTTTTGGCCACTGCCACAGGTGCCTTTCTCCAGCCTTCTGCCATCTTCCCCAGCTCTCCCACCTAATGTTCCTGCATGGTTCTCTCTCTCTCTCTCTGGTCATGGCATTGAGGAGGACATTTGGGTAGGGAGGCATTCCTGGAAGGTCACCCCGTCTCTTTAAAAACCAGCAGCGTTTCGGCTGGCAAAGCTGCTGTACAGATACTCCTCGACTTACGACCACCGTAGAGCCCCAACCTTTCCATTGGTAAGCGAGATAGTTGTTAGTTTTGTCCCCCGTTGGACGACTGTCCTTGCCGCCGCCGTTAAACAGTTAGTGACCACGAAGTCCTCGGCTTCCGAGTTCCACTGAGGCCAACATTTCCATTTCCTCGGCAAAACATTTCTTCGTGATGTTTTGCCCCGTTTGACGGTCCTTAAGTGAGTCGAGGCAGTTGTTAAGTGGGGAACACGGTTGTGAAGTGAGCCTGGCTTCCCCCATGGACGGAAGGTCGCAAAAGCAGATCACGTGACCTCCCCGGGAGACTGCGACCGTCATAAATACGAGTCAGGTCGGTGGGTCGGATCAGGTGACCACGGGGACGCCACGACAGTTGTCAGGGTGAAAAACAGTCGTAAGTCCCTTTTTTTCAGTGACGTCGTAACTTGGGACTGTCCCGAAATGAAACGGTTGTAAGTTAAGGACCACCTTGTACAGTGGCATTTCTCCCATCCGATGCCTTTGGGTTTAGTTCTCTTTGACCGAAGAAAATGATAAATGGTAAGAAGGAAGCCATGGATGAAGCCCTCTCCATCCTGGAAGTCTTGACCACGGTTCACTCCTTGTTCTCCCCACTCTAGAAGGGCCTCTGCGGGTCCTTTGCGGCCTGCCTTTCATAAGCAAACGTCCATCTGTTCCAGGGCAGAGCATAAACGCCAATAAAAAAAGAAATTCCCCAGCTCCGGGTTGAAGTGTGGAGTCCTTGGACCTCAAGAAACCCATCAGAGACTCCATGGAGGTTGCATCCTTTCCTAAGACCTTAATGTGGTGAGGGATCCGGAATGCCTGGTGCTCTCTTTGCGCTCGTCTTGACCCAAGGGTCTTCCAACTTGACAGCTTTAAGACTGGTGGACTCCAACTCCCAGAATTCCTCCTCCAGTCATGTTAGCTCAGGAATGCTGGGAGTTGGGAAGTCCACCAGTCTTAAACTTGCCAAGTTTGAAGATCCCATGGTCCGGACGCTAGGCTAAGATGCTTCCATTTAATTCGGCTTGTTAGTCTACACAACGTCTTGACCTGCCCTCAAAATTGACGATCGCTTGTCCAGCGTTCATGTTTTGTTTTGCTTTTGAGCTCTTAGCGTATCCGGTTTTAAGAGGCTTCCAAGTTTCATGGCTCTTGTATTTGAGTTAAAATAATCTTCTCTGGCATTGTATGTCATCTTGTCATCTGATTGGATGCGAGGTAGAATAGACATATTTCCAGTAAGAGTGTTTTGAGCTAAAGGGAAACAGAGGTTTTAAGGGTAGCATTTCAGCTTGGTTGCCACACCAGTAGAAACATATTTGCGAGCAAATAAACAAACGTGAATTGGGTGAACATGAATTGATTTTGTTTTGGCATTGAAAAAGAACGAAGTTAAGCAAGCTCATGTTTTGGAAGGCAGAAAAGAAACTGTGGTAACCCAAACAAACCAGCCATTCATACATAGATATGTTATTGCATAGTCTCATTTTTGTTGCAATTAAAAGAGTTTTGAAAATTTTTCTTATATTGACATAAAACAGTTATAGATTGTTGTGTTTTATAGAGGGCTTTTTTTCCAGAATGTAAACAAGCATAAAAAAAAACCTCAGTCTCAACAATGTACCAGCTTGTTGTATTATATTACTGCAACATTCTGGAATAAACAATAAACACTGGGTCTTAGAATATGGTGAATTCAATTTGTGGAATGGAACAGTTTGCGATGTCATTTCTGCACAGAAGTCAAATAATGTACTTAGTGGTAATATATACATATACATACATACATACATACATACATACATACATATATACATACATACATAAACAAGTTATTCATCTCTCCCTAGCCATTGAACATTTTCTTCTAAAATCATACTCTGCAAGAAAAGAAAATATTGTTTTGAACTCATGTGGAATCAAAACAATAGGAAATTTATGTTATTCCACCATTAACTAGAATAATAAATACAAACCACCAGCCTTTTGGTATAATGTGCCTTTTAAACCCATCTGTTGTGGGATCTGTTCCCAAGCACCATCTGGTTCTTTGCCAAGAGGCAGAAGCGATCAAAGAGAGAGGTGTGTTTTCCTCTCTTGTTAGAATGACAGTTTCCCCTGTGGGTTTGTGCTTCTTGTCTTGAGCTGAGAACTTTGTGTCAGAGAAGATTACTCTAGCAGAAAGAAACTGCGGTTATTGTTAGTGTTTGCATCGTGCACTTCTGCTGAAAAGTTAAGAATAGATATTGATAGCCACTAGATTCGACTGCCCTTCCTAGAGATGGATGCTTGAGTAGCCAGCTTCCTTGTCTAAGGCTGGCAAGGAAATTACAGATCGAAATAACATCCTCCAGCTTTGGAAAAGTTTAGAATAGACTTGATAGACAGAGCTCCTTTGGCATTTCTTCAGGAGACATCTTTAAAAACCCCGTGCAGAGAAGGGGCCATTGAATCAATGGCCATTCATATTTTGTTGTGTAGGGTTGCTTCTGTCTGACCCGTAGAATTGCGCATCTTTTAAATGTGGCACATTTTTGCTTTATTGTTTGTAGAACTTGCCCCATGATTCAGACATGCTGACTGTGTGACTTACCTACTTTAATTTGCATTGACGTTCATTCGATTTGTGGGATTCATTCACTGAAGTTTTTGTCATGAAACTGACCAGTTTTTTTTCGTTGCTGCTTTTTATTAAGATATGGCAGAAACTCTTTTAAAGGATTAATGGTCATTGCACGTGCAAAGGGTAAAAAGGGACACATTATTTCTGCTAAGAATGAACAATCTAGCAATCTGCTGCCCGCCACTAAATGTTCTCCAAAGATTCCCTGTAAAATTACTTTGGGTTTTCCACCAGGTAGTCTACGAAATCTTTAAGGAATGAAATGACCATTCAGCTGTGCTTGTCTCGACAACATCGGCTTCAAGTCCCCAATAATGCTAGCTTACGAGTAATGTGGTGTTAGTATGCTGGTGTCTGAAGGAATTATCTGCTCCCCAGCAAAGCAGGATAATTGAATTCACTGCATGGTGGACACCAAAGGTTCAGAACCCTTTGCTTGCCATGGGTTCAGCTATGCACTGGACTTTTCAACAATCCAAAATGTAGGAAGATTGCAGCAAGAGCCTCATTTTTGAATCGTCTACATGTCAGTTAATTCGGTGTGGTTAAAATGCAGCGACTGAGCCCACCCAGAAATACGAGTGGCAATTTATGGGCTGCTGCCAAGGCTTTGGAGAGGTTCTGTGCCTTTGGTGTAAATGTTCTGTGATGCTCCGTGTCCCGGCAAGAAAATACTGTTATGGCTGTTTTGTTGCTTTTGTGTTAAATAGGCCTGTCTTTTGTATGTTACACAGCTATGACGACTTCATGGGTTCCGCCAAAAATGTGATAAGCGAATCTGTTGATGCAGAGGAGAAATATAACATGATGGTGAGTCCTCCCTCCTGACAGTCTGTCATCTTCCTAATGTTTTGGTCGTTGGGTGATATGTAAAGTCTTCACTCCCGCTGTGACCAAAGACAGGGAGTGCTTGAGTTATGCTGTTTGTTTAGTAGCTGTTCAAAGTTAACAACTGAAAAAGTGACTTGTTTCTGACCCTCTGTGATGACCCAGGGTATGGCACAAAAGTAGATAAAGTCCCTTTAATTCCTCCAACTTGGCCTTCAGTGTCCACTTATCATTGGCTGGAAAAGAAATTCTCCCAAGAACAGTTTTTAAAGGGAAGAAATTTAGTCCGAACCAAAAGTACATATAAATATAAATAAAAACTAACCACACACCACACTGCAGCAATTAACGAGACAGGGCAGGATAAGGAATTGCAGAACTCAAAAGATAATGAAACACACACATTTGGGAGGACGCCAGAACCCAGCTAGGACTTGACAAACAAAGATAATGCATGCTTTGCTTCCAGCAAGGTTCTGTACGCAAACACCCTTTATATCCTGTTTCCCCAGCTGCAGCTAATGAAGGGAATCAGGGCCTTTTTCTCCCCTGTAGCCCATGTTGCTCCCTTCTCCATTCCTCCCTGCGTGCCCTAGGATGAAGAGGGGGTGGGCCTGGGTCTTCCTCTGAATGCCCAGCCAGACTGTGCCCTTCCCCAGTTTCCTCCACAGCTGCTCGATCTCCCCCTCAGAATCAGATTCCAACAGGGGCATGACACCCTCACAGTTTTGACCGTTGTAACAGCCCCACAGTTAGGCGATCGAACTTCAAGCGCTTGGCAACCGGCATGCATTTATGATGGGTACAACGTCCCGAGAATCACTATTTGAGACTTTCCCAGCTGGCTTCTGACAAAGTCAGCAGGGCAAGCTTAAGACCCACACAAATCACTGAACAACCGCAGTGATTTTGTTAACAACCATGGCAAAAATGGTCATAAAATCAAGCGCAATTTGTTTAACAGCCCCCCTTACTTAGCAACATAAATTCTAATTCCTCATTGTGGTCATAACTCGGGGACTACCTGTAATGAAGAATTCGAAGAATTTGGTCCAGTGCAGTTATAATAACTGAAATAGTTAACATTTGCAAGGGATGTGCACATATCAATCAATCCATTATCAATCTGCACATTTTTAAAAGGTTCCAATTTGTGGTTGTGGTTGCTGTTTGAATCTCTCTCTCTCTCTCTCTCATTCTCTCTCTTTGGTTTAACTGCTCCACTCTTGGTTTCCCCAAATTCTTTCAAAAGGATCCAGTTTCCTACAGATGGAAAAAACTAGGAAATAACAGTAAAACTATTTTGCTTTTTGCTTTTTACTAGAGCTGGCTCTCCATTGGAATGGTATACAGTGAATTAACTTAAGAGATGAGCCCAGAGTCTAGACCATTTCCCTGATGCCAAATAAGCATGAAAATGCGGAATGGGAAATTTGGAAATAACATTTCCTCAGAAAAACTGACATTTGATGGAAATGCCCTGAGGGTCACCTCTTTAAATAGGTTTTTTTTTTTTTTTTTCCCCCTCATCATGAAGAGCCACATGAATTATTGCCTCTGATAACTGGGCTTTTAAGTTTTAACTTTTTCCCCTCTGACACTACAAACACATCCCCCTTTAGGTATCTGAAAATTGTCATCTACGAAAGGAGGGGATCTGTTCTGGATTTGCCCTGGTTAAAAAAAAAAAATGGTGGTCTGCCGCAAGGGTTTTAATGCGTCTTTCAGAATCTGGCGCACCACTTTGCCAAAGTTTTACAAACCACAGGACCTCGTGCTGTTTATATTTTCCCTGCCCTACATTTGCCCCCCGCCCCACCCCCCGAAATCTTCTTTTAAAAAGACCAGCTGCCTTGTAGATCTGGGTCATTTCGCCCTAATGATGGGGAAAGTGAGGCTTTTAGCCCTGAAGCCTTTGCACTTCAGGTTCACCAGCCAACAAGGACTTGGTGGGACTGTCCTAAGGAAGAGAAGGTCAGCCTCTTCTCCAGAGCCGCAGAAAGCAGGACAGGAAGCAACAGATGGAGGCTAATCCAGGAGAGAAGCAACCTGGAATTCAGGAGAAACTTCCTAATAGTGAAGACAGTTAACCGCTGGAACAGCTTGCCACCAGAAGTCGTGGGTGCTCCAACAATGGAGGTTTTTAAGAAGAGACTGACAACCTCTGAAATGGTATAGGGTTAGGGTTAGCAGGGGGTTGGACTAAATGACCTCCAAGGTCCCTTCCAGCTCTATTCTGATCGACTGATGGAAATCCTGAAAGTTGGACAGTTCCTTCCCTCCTTCCTTCCTTCTCTTTCCTTTCTTCTTCCTTCCTTGTCTTTCCTTCCTTCCTTTTCTTTCCTTCCTTCTTCCTTCCTTCTCTTTCCTTCCTTGTCCTTCCTTCCTTCCTTCCTTCCTTCCTTCCTTCCTTCCTTCTTCCTTCCTTCTCTTTCCTTTCTTCCTTCTCCTTCTCCTTCTCCTTCCTTCCTTCCTTCCTTCCTTCCTTCCTTCTTCCTTCCTTCTCTTTCCTTTCTTCCTTCTCCTTCTCCTTCCTTCCTTCTTCCTTCCTTCTCTTTCCTTCCTTCTTCCTTCCTTCTCTTTCCTTCCTTCTTCCTTCCTTCTCTTTCCTTTCTTCCTTCTCCTTCCTTCCTTCCTTCTTCCTTCC
>CM066337.1:2745567-3193067 GCA_033807585.1 Hydrophis major
CCTTCCTCCCTTCTCTTTCCTTCCTTCTTCCTTCCTTCTCTTTCCTTTCTTCCTTCTTCCTTCTCCTTCCTTCCTTCCTTCTCTTTCCTTCCTTCTTCCTTCCTTCTCTTTCCTTTCTTCCTTCTCCTTCTCCTTCCTTCCTTCCTTCTTCCTTCCTTCTCTTTCCTTTCTTCCTTCCTTCCTTCCTTCCTTTTCTTTCCTTCCTTCTTCCTTCCTTCTCTTTCTTTCCTTCCTTCCTTCCTTTTCTTTCCTTCCTTCTTCCTTCCTTCTCTTTCCTTCCTTCCCTCCTTCCTTCCTTCTCTTTCCTTTCTTCCTTCTCCTTCTCCTTTCTTCCTTCCTTCCTTCCTTCTTCCTTCCTTCTCTTTCCTTTCTTCCTTCTCCTTCCTTCCTTCCTTCCTTCCTTCCTTCCTTCCTTCCTTCTCTTTCCTTTCTTCCTTCTCTTTCCTTCCTTCTTCCTTCCTTCTCTTTCCTTTCTTCCTTCTTCCTTCTCCTTCCTTCCTTCCTTCTCTTTCCTTCCTTCTTCCTTTCTTCTCTTTCCTTTCTTCCTTCTCCTTCTCCTTCCTTCCTTCCTTCTTCCTTCCTTCTCTTTCCTTCCTTCCTTCTCTTTCCTTCCTTCTTCCTTCCTTCTCTTTCCTTCCTTCCTTCTCCTTCTCCTTCCTTCCTTCCTTCTTCCTTCCTTCTCTTTCCTTTCTTCCTTCTCCTTCTCCTTCCTTCCTTCCTTCCTTCTCTTTCCTTTCTTCCTTCTCCTTCTCCTTCCTTCCTTCCTTCTTCCTTCCTTCTCTTTCCTTTCTTCCTTCTTCCTTCTCCTTCTCCTTCCTTCCTTCCTTCCTTCTCTTTCCTTTCTTCCTTCTCCTTCTCCTTCCTTCCTTCCTTCCTTCTTCCTTCCTTCTCTTTCCTTTCTTCCTTCCTTCTCTTTCCTTCCTTCTTCCTTCCTTCCTTCCTTCCTTCCTTCCTTCTCCGGAGATTGGACAACCATTTGTCTGAAAAGGGTATAGGGTTTCCTGCTTGAGTAAGGGGTTGGACTAGAAGACCTCCAAGGTCCCTTCCAACTCTGTTATTCGGTATTTTGTAAGGAAAACCTGACCACCATTGGTTGAAAAACTGAAAATGATTGGGTCAAAGATGCTTTTTCTCTTTTGGGTGAGAGTGAATTATTCCCAAGTTTGTCACCTGCTACCTCCGGTCACACCGAGAGGGGTTGTAAGTTCTCTGCTCTTGTGATCCCAGGACATCGTGAACTGGTTGTAGCTCTGTTTGAGCGCAAAGTCGGAGGATCCTTTCCAGGGATTGGTCTCAGGTTCCTGTTCCTGACTCCTTTTTGGGGTCCCTAGGAGACAGAAGTGGCCCAACCCTTTAACTCAGCAGTGGGAAACGGTGGCCAGTTGACGACCTGTGGACTTCAACTCTGGGAAATGATGAAGGTTGGCATTTATCTGAGACCTCTGTTCCCTTCCACAGGCTTCTTTCCAACGTTCCAACAGTCACGACAAAGTCAGGAAAATCGTTGCCGAGGAGGGTCGCACTGCAAGAAACCTGATTGCTTGGAGCGTACCGTTGGAGAACAAGGAAGAGGAAGGTACGTGCTTGACCTTGTACCAGATCAGCATTTTTCAAACTTGGCAGCCATGGCTAACAAGGGAATTCTGAGAGTTTGAAGTCCACCCATCTTAAAAGTGCCTAGTTTGAAAAAAGGCTCAGTGGTGTTATTGAGCCTCAGTGGCACAGTGGTTAGAGTGCAGTACTGCAAGCTACTTCTGCTGCAGCTAGCTGCCTGCAATTTGGCAGATCGAATCTCACCAGGCTCAAGGTTGACTTGGCCTTCCATCCTTCCATGGTCGGTAAAATAAGGACCCAAATTGTTGGGGGACAATAGGCTGACTATAAACCACTTAGAGAGGGCTATAAAGCACTGTAAAGCGGTATATAAGTCTAAGTGCTATTGCTATCTTCCTTCCTTCCTTCCTTCCTTCCTTCTTTCCTTCCTTCCTTCCATCCTTCTGAGGTGGGTAAAATGAGGACCCAAATTGTTGGGGGCAATATGCTGACTCTGTAAACCGCTTAGGGCTGTAAAGCACCATAAAGCGATATGTAAGTCTAAGTGCTCTTGCTATTGTTTTGGTTTGGTGCAGGGTAATTTGGAGTTCTAAGCTGTGATTAATGGCTTCTGTGTCATGTATGTCAGGCCACCGTGGTCTGTTCAACAAGTCACAGTTAAAAGAAAAGAGAGCAATGGAAACAGCCTGCCAGAGATAAGGGCACTAATCTCCACTCCGGAGTCCTTAAAGAAATAGAATTCTTTCTGCTAACAGAAGTTTGTCTTTTTATAGGAAAACCAAAGTGGCAGGTAGGGGCAAAATCGAAGAGGATAAACCAAGGAACACACAAAATTAGCAAACAGGTATGTGCTATTTTATTTCGTTTAACGGTCAAGCATCTGAAGCAACACTAATTTCTGGAAAGCTGCAGACAGTCAAATAAATCCATTTAGTCACATTTCACTTCTTTTAATCCAACCACTAACATGTTAACATTGCCCTTGCAGATAATGGGTGTGTATGTGGGGGGGGGGGGGTGGATTTTAAATAATCAGCCAAAAAGAAAGAAAGGGAGGGGGGAATCCTTCAAAAGTACATCTACATGTGCTGAGCGTAGTTTTACACTCTCTGGGGAAGAGGAAGCCAATAATACTAGCATTTTGAATTGCCCCGGGAGTGAAAACGGGCTCTGCAACACCAACGCCCAACTGTTCAGCGTCAATAATTGGACCGTATTAATTACAAAACAAAAAGCGCCCCACAGTAAAATGTGCACCAAATACCCTTAATGGAAACTGAACACCCATCCTCCTGAGACTGGCTGGTCTTGTAACAGCAGGCCTGGCCAGCTGACAGGAGATTAATTTCCATAAGACCATGCAGGGAGCCAGCACTTAAATAATCTTAAATAAGTTTTTAAATGACTCATTTGAAAGCCATTTGGCAAAACAAACCTCTCTCCACTCAAGCAAAAATAAACCCCGGTGTACTTAAACATAGAACTGGGATCGTGCATTGTGATGCTTTGATTATGGCCTATGGATTAATTCAGGGGCGTCCAACCTTGGCAACTTTTAAGACTTGTGGACTTCAACTCCCAGAATTCCTCAGCTGGGGAATTCTGGGACTTCAAGTCCACAAGTTGCCCAAGCTGAATTAAGCCAAGGAAGCTGGATTCATATGTTGTGCTAAACCATGATGGGATTTGTTTAATAGAATTAGGGTTAGTCTCTGCTTGCAGTGATAACAAAGCTCTGAAGCCGATCGTTTTGCATGAAACTCCACCCTAGGTGATTTCGTTCGATGGAAATCAGCGTTTCTCAAATGTGGCCACTTCAGGTCGTGTGGACTTTAACTCTCACGCTTGGCGAATTCCGAGAGTTAAAGTCCATGCATCTTAAAGTGGCCAGCTTTGAAAAATACCAATCTATTCCAAGCCCAGGGAAGTGAAATCCACAAGTCTTTAAAAGTTGCCACATTTGAGAAACACCAAAAAAAGATGATCCATGATGCTTCTCAAATCATGATTTAATAACTTGATCTCATGGGCAAATCTGAACAATTGAGATTTACTTTAAAAAAAGAGACAAATGAAACTTTGTTTAGTGCACGGGTGTGTCAGAGGTGGCATTCAGCAGGGTCTGACCAGTTCTGGAGAACCAGTAGTGGAAATTTTGAGTAGTATGGAGAACCGGCCAATACCACCTCTGGCTGGCCCCGCCAACCCCATCTCTTCTCTGCCTCCCATTGAGTCCCAGCTGATCGGCTGGGTCTTCTTCGGTTGCCCTGCCCAGGAGAACGGAGCTGGAAAGCAGGTTGGTGGGGCAAGGAGGGAATGAGAGTTTGCAGTTATCCTTCCCCCAGAATTGGGGAGGAAATGGAAGATTTTACAATATCCTTTCCCTGCCACGTCCACCAAGCCATGCTGCAGAACTGGAAGTAAAAAAAATTTGAATCCCACCACAATAATGCTTTTCAAATCTCCTTTGCAGAGCACAGTGTCTGATTGCAAAATCACACCAGCCACCGGGGAGAAGACCTACTATAAAAGCCCCACCAAGACCAGGCAGCCACGGAAAGTGGACCTCCGGGCGCGATACTGGGCCTTCCTTTTCGACAACCTCAGGCGGGCAGTGGATGAAATCTACGTCACTTGTGAATCGGATCAGAGTGTGGTGGAATGCAAAGTAAGGCTCTCCTGATTGGGCCAGATGTGAGAGGGGGATGGATTTTGATCTTTGGGGTGTCCTTAAGGACGCGTTTGGCTTTCAAAAAATGTCTGTTGAAAGCTTTTCAAGGTTTTTTTACCCTGAAGCAATGGGGGCGTCACTTCCTCCCCTGCCTTCCTTCTGAGGCTGGAATTGGATTAAAAGGAAGACACTTAAAGTTAAAAAAAAAAAAAGGTAATTTAGCTGCTCCATGCTTCATCAAACAGATTGATATGGTCCTTGTTTAGCTACAAATCTTCTCTCCTCTTCGTTCTAAAATATGCATGCATGGTTTTTCTGTGTCTTTGGGAGATGGAAACGTGGGTCTCCTGGGTTTACAAGCCAGCCCGTGGCTTTCCTCCTCCAATATCCCATTTTTCCTGTAGGGGTCACTGTTGAGATTCTGCTGGGGACCCCCATCCTCTCCGGGCTTCCTGCTCAATCTCTTTTAATTCCCTCCGCATTGTTCCTTGCCTGCAAGAGATAGTTATCGTTCTTCCCGGTGGTGAGCAAGGGAGTTTGATTGATGGCCTGGTATAAACAACGTCTGGGTGGGTCTCGGCGTAAGTTCGTTCTCTTCATCTGACTTTTGATGGGAAACAGACATCGGCCCCGGTAGCCCCGCTGCCTCCCAGCTCAACTGGAAGCTGTTCTGACTTCTGGGTAACAAGAGATTGATTCTTTCAGGTGGCGCGAAGAGGAAAGGAAACACTGCAGATCGTAAAAGAAGACGGGGGAACATCGGTAGGGCAGGTGGTCCTTGACTTACGACCAAGTTTGAGCCCAGTGTTTCTGTTGCTAAGTGGGAAACCTGTTAAGTGAGCTTTTCCCCCACTTTTACAACCTTTCTTGCCGTGTTTGTTGAGTGAATCACTGCCGTTGTTAAGTGAAGAACAAGTTTGTTAAGTGAATCATTGCAGTTGTTAAGTGAAGAACAAGTTTGTTGATTGAATCATTGCCGTTCTTAAGTGAAGAACAAGTTTGTTGAGTGAATCACTGCCGTTGTTAAGTGAAGAACAAGTTTGTTAAGTGAATCACTGCCGTTCTTAAGTGAAGAGCAAGTTTGTTGAGTGAATCACTACCGTTCTTAAGTGAAGAACAAGTTTGTTGAGTGAATCACTGCCGTTGTTAAGTGAGGAACAAGTTTGTTAAGTGAATCACTGCAGTTCTTAAGTGAAGAACAAGTTTGTTGAGTGAATCACTGCCGTTGTTAAGTGAAGAACAAGTTTGTTAAGTGAATCACTGCAGTTCTTAAGTGAAGAACAAGTTTGTTGAGTGAATCACTGCCGTTCTTAAGTGAAGAACAAGTTTGTTGGGTGAATCACTGCCGTTGTTAAGTAAGGAACAAGTTTGTTAAGTGAATCATTGCAATTGTTGAGTGAATCACTGCCGTTCTTAAGTGAAGAACAAGTTTGTTGGGTGAATCACTGCCGTTGTTAAGTAAGGAACAAGTTTGTTAAGTGAATCATTGCAATTGTTAAGTGAATCACTGCCATTGTTGAGTGAATCACTGCCGTTCTTAAGTGAAGAACAAGTTTGTTGGGTGAATCACTGCCGTTGTTAAGTAAGGAACAAGTTTGTTAAGTGAATCATTGCAATTGTTAAGTGAATCACTGCCATTGTTGAGTGAATCACTGCCGTTCTTAAGTGAAGAACAAGTTTGTTGGGTGAATCACTGCCGTTGTTAAGTAAGGAACAAGTTTGTTAAGTGAATCATTGCAATTGTTAAGTGAATCACTGCCGTTCTTAAGTGAAGAACAAGTTTGTTGAATGAATTGCTGCAAGCATCCAAATGTAAATCACGTAGCCCTGAGAATATGACAACGGTCATAAATGTGAAAAACAGTCACAAGTTACTTTTTTTCAATGCCCTTGTAAACTTCAAATAATCACTAAATGAATTGTTGTAAGTTGAAGACTACCAAAATGTAGAAAGTGATGGGAGTTCCCTTCTTTTAACTGAGTTTTTTTTCTTTTCCTCCCAGTTCTGGAAGCCGTTAGCTCAAACTTCTGTGCACAAAACAGGATTTTTGGTAGCTCATGAATATGCAGTTTTTCTCCTGCCACCAAAGTCTACCAATTCGGCAGCAAGTTTAGTGTCCAAGTCAAAATCCTAAGTGAATTTGGAAAACAAACAGCACCTTGTGGCTTCCAAGCCGGCTGTCGGTTTAATAGAATTTAAGTCACATTAAAAAGAAAAAGGAAAATAAAAGAAACTCCAACCACGGTTTTCTCACTCAAGAAATTCCCCCTGATAATTTTTCTTATAAACACCCCACTCCCCCACCAAAAAAGGCAGGGACTGATTGCCTGACTAGGTAATTGGATTACGATTTTCTACACATTTAGGGCTGAAAGAATTAGTATGTTATTTGCACGACCATCTTTGCAGATCCAAGGCCGCATCCAATAACTCCAGTGATTTTCACTCCTGTGAGGCTGGGAAGGAAATAATTACTTCTTTAAAACACAAGCATGAAAACCAACCCTTCTTTCTGAAAAGAGTTGGCCAGGGACAGCAGTAGGATTACCCGACCGTTGCTTTGTTTACAAAATTTAAGGTTTTGGGGTTTTTTTTTTGGAAAAAAACGTGTGGTATTTCCTACAGCACAAAGATGCATTTTGGAAATGTTAAAGTGTTACTGGGATGCCTGGTTTGTTGAGAATCCAGAACATCTTCGCTCCCCTGAACCCACGGTGCAATCCGACCGATTTTATTTTAAACTTTTTTTCTAATTAAAAAAAAAAACTCTGCAGCTTTTAAAAGTGGTCAGTTATTCAAGGCGTGTCTGGCGGGAAAATTAGATGTATCTGTCAATCTTTATAACTATTGGGTGGGTTTCAGAGCATTTTCTGTGCCTGCAGACCGGCCTGTTTTCCAAAGTTAAATGTTGACTTCTTCTTAAAGTTAAGCTAAAGGAAAAATAAACAAACAAGAATAAACTTGTGACCATTTCTCACGCTTACTCTCTCCTTCTTCCTTCCTTCCTTCTCCTTCTTTCCTTCTCCTTCCTTCTTCCTTCCTTCCTTCTTCCTTTTCTTCCTTCCTTCCTTTTCTTCCTTCTTCCTTTTCTTCCTTCCTTCCTTCTCCTTCCTCCTTCCTTCCTTCCTTCCTTCCTTCCTTCCTTCCTTCCTTCCTTCCTTCCTTCCTTCCTTCCTTCCTTCCTTCCTTCCTGTGGCCTGTACTTGTTAAGTTAGTAACATGGTTGTTAAGTGAATCTGGCTTCCCCATTGACTTTGATTGTCCAAAGGTCTCAAAAGGGGATCATGTGATCCTGGGACATTTGCAACCGTCATAAATGTGAACCAGTTGTCAGGCATTCCAGTGTAAATCCCACATGACCCTGGGGGTGCCACAATGGTCATAAGTGTGAAAAATGGTCATGAGTCACTTTTTTTAGTGCTGTTGTAAGTTCGGTCACTAAATGAACTTGAGGATTACCTGTAATACCAAAGCATGTTTCCCCCTGAAGGTTTTGTGTGTGTGAGAGAGAGAGAGAGAGAGAAAGAGGGATGGATGGATGGATGGATATCAGAGACAGAGAGACAGATGGATGGATGGATATGAGAGGGAGAGAGAGAAAGAGACATGGATGGATGGATATGAGAGAGAGACAGAGACAGACAGTTGGATGGATATGAGAGGGAGAGAGAAAAAGAGAGAAAAGGAGACAGAGACAAGCAGATGGATGGATGGATGGATATGAGAGAGAGAAAGAAAAGAAGAGAGAAAAGGAGAGAGAGGGATGGATATGAGAGAGAGAAAGAAAAGGAGAGAGAAAACGAGAGAGAGAGAGAGGGATGGATATGAGAGAGAGAAAGAAAAGGAGAGAGAAAACGAGAGAGAGGGAGAGAAAGAGGGATGGATATGAGAGAGGCAGAGGGAGAGGAAGCAACCCTTCTCAAGTGGTCCAGCGTTTCTACTACTTAGCATCCCAGGTGATCCCTGCTACGTCTGTGGATGAAAAGGAGGCCCGGATCGACGGTTCAGGGCACAAGAGCCCCACTGCGCAGGGATTGTGTGTCGTCCCCACACAAGGGATGGCGCCAACCCTCCGGCAGGGCGCGCCGGCCACGAGCCTGAATTACAAACCAATCGAATCCGTCGCAGCCGATTGGCAAAGTAATTGGTAATTTTAGCTGGACATCCATACGCCGTTATCGGGATGCTGGCCACAAGGGTTTTTCAGAGGCACTTTTGTTTCCACAAAATGGCCTTCGTCGCTTCGGGGAGGAAGGTGGGATGGGGGAGAGCAGCTCCAGCCCCTCGTCTTCGAGTTTTCTCATGTCGGACTCGAGTTACGGCTGCTTGCTTCTTTTGCACTGATGCCTCAGGATAAGCCCTTTTTTCTGAAAAAAGTTCCTTTCGGCCATTAAGTGTAATTTGGGTGCCCTGTCAGTCCTGGTAAGATAATTGCAGTCTTGTTTGGATGAGCTTAGCGCTAGAAAGCAGCACATTGTTAGGCTGGGACTTTAAAAATAAACTTGCTAATTTTTTTTTTGCAGTTCCTGTCTCAGTTCCATTTCTTACTTACACACTTGGGGCTACGAGCCGTTTCTTTCGGGGTGCCTTGCCTTGAAAGAGGAGAGACCAACTCAGAAGCCCTCTTTGAGGGGGATAGGTGGTTGATATAAAGAGGAAGGAAGGAAGGAAGGAAAGAAAGAAGGGAGGGAGGGAGGAAAAGGAAAGAAGAGTGAGGAAGGAAGGAAGGAAGAGAGGAAGGAAAGAAGAGAGGAAGGGTGAGAAAGGAAGGAAGGATGAGAAAGGAAGAGAAGGAAGGAAGGGTGAGAAAGGAAGACAGAGAAGAAGGAAGAAAGAGAGGAAGGGTGAGGAAGGAGGTGTGAGAAAGGAAGATAGGTAGGTTGCCTGCTTCATTGGCAGAGTCTCTGGATTGTTTTGCTTTGGTCTGATTCTGAAAGGTGAGGAAAAGAACATTGTTATGGGAAGGAAGAAAAGAAGGAGAGAGAAGAGAGAGAGAGAGAGAGAGAGAAAGAGTTGCTTCATCATTAATCAGCTACTTCGTTTTGTCCAAATAAATGGTGCTCATTTTGTTTTGCTTGCATTCCATATTAAAATCTGTCCCCCAAGAGCCCTGTTCTTCTTCTGAGGCCACCTCCTTTAGGGGACACACACACACACACACACACACACGCTTTGATGGCTGTGCGTAGCTTCCAAGGACTGCACCTACAGAGCACGCCCTGCACACAGCCGGGCAAATAATACTAGCCCAGAGATGAGGACGCTAAGAGGAGGAGGAGGCCCAGCCAAGGTTTTCTTCTACCCTTGAAGGGAGCAGAGAGGAGTCTGGGGAAGGAGGTGCGGATGGATTCTCCATCATCCTTGAGTGCAGAACAATAACTACGGATGGAAATTTGTACAGAGAGAAAGATCTACTCAAAGTAAGGGAGCTTTCTGACTGAGGCAGCCACTGAGTGGTGGGACAGCCAGGGTCTTTGAAACCGTCAGGGCTCCATCCTTCTCAAGACTCATATTTCTCGTTTCCCTAGCTCGACTTGCACAGTCAGTGCAACCAGGAACTGGATGAGATTTGCACCAGTTTGCAAAGAGGGACTTCTCCTGCTACTACAGCCCCCATCGCCTCTTAGAGGATTCTTTGCTTTTTATTGTTCATTATTCCTTTGTTGTTTTGTTTCGTTGCTGGTTAAAATAAAATCCAAACTCCTCTTTTTTTAAAAAGGTCCCCTTTTGATAAGGTTTCTTCCTCTTTCTAGGAGGTGCTGATGATGTTAGACAATTACGTGCGGGATTTCAAGGCCTTGATAGATTGGATTCAGTTGCAGGAGAAGTTGGAGAAGGCTGATGCTCAAAGCAGGTAATTGGGAAAGATCTTCCTCCCTTCCTCCCTCCCTCCCTCCCTCTCCCAGCCTCCTTTCTCTCCCTCCCTCCCTCCCTCCCTCCATTCCTCCCTGTTTTTCATCTCCCTTCCCCTTCTTCCTTCCTTCCTTCCTTCCTTCCTCTCCCAGCCTTTCTCTCCCTCCCTCCCTTTTTCATCTCCCTTTCCTTCCCCTTCTTCCTCCCTCCCTCCCTCCCTGTTTTTCATCTCCCTTCTCCTTCCTTCCTTCCTTCCTTCCTTCCTTCCTTCCTTCCTTCCTTCCTTCCTTCCTTCCTTCCTTCCTTCCTTCCTTCCTCTCCCAGCCTTTCTCTCCCTCCCTCCCTTTTTCATCTCCCTTTCCTTCCCCTTCTTCCTTCCTCCCTCCCTCCCTCCCTTCCTTCCTTCCAAAGGACAAGACATCATTGTACTAATGGTGGGTCCTTCAGGGCTCCCCTGTGCATTGCAACATCCAGGAGCGATGTGCTATTAATGGCAAGGGAAAGAAAAGCGGCTCCTTTCGGTATAATTTTCAGGCCCACCTCGCTTGCGTGGGAAGTCAAGAAGATGTCCCCAGGGCGCCATGTTATTCCCAGCCCATCGACCGACAGAATCAGCGTGACCTCCAATGCCCGAAGAAGCCTCAATTTTGGGTATGCAAAATTAAACGGCCTTTTACTATTTCAAGGACGAAATGGGTGGGCTACAATCGGCCAAAGGGAAGCAGTGTGTGGCTCAGCAAGTGAGGAAATAGCCATTTTGTTTCCTGCTTTCCAGCTGCTGCTTCATCACCTGGTTGGGTGGGAAAAACCTGGTGAGCTTTCACAGCCAAAGAATGACCAACTGAGGTTCCATGGGCACCTCCATGGGGTGCCCAACCTTGGCAACTTTAAGACCCTTGGACTTCAACTCCCAGGTGCCAACTAAAAAGATACTCCTCTGGTCGTTTTAGCTGCCAGAAAAAGGGAGTGCATTCCTTAAGTGCCTAGATAATCACCCTGGCAGACCAAAGTTGTCAGAGCTCAAGATTATTACTGGACAGCATGATTGATGTCTCTTGGCTATGGATGTGTCCCATTGGAGAATATACAACCAGGGGGTGGGGGGAAGACCCAGGTCAAGGGGGAAATGGATGATGTATTTTAGTATTGGCTGCATCCAGCCAACGCCAACATGGCCACATCGAATAGATCCATTTTCTTTTCTCTGAGATGTGGCTAGAGACTTATGATTTGAATGGGGGTGGACACAGCTAGGCACCAGAGGTTGTAACAATGCAGAGCAGGGGAGAAGATGGCAGGTGGTCTTAATGGCTGGTTTTTCTTCTCTTAGAGGGCCTCCTGCGACCGTTACCTCAAACCGTCTGGCTTCTTCTGGGGTCAGCTGGGCAGACAAAGTCAAGGCCAGCCACCCAGGAAGAGCCCCCCACTTGGAGGAAGTGGCAGCCCAGGGCCAGGGCCCCCCGGCAGCGCAGAAGCCCTCCCGCAGAATGGGCAAGTTTTTTTTCCCCCCACCCTTTTCCAATTCGGTCACCATCATTTCGGTACCCCAGTCCTCTCCATGCAAGGTGTGCCACTCGGTAAGAAGCCGCCTTTTATTTTTTTAATAAATTGTATTCATTTTCTATTAATTACATTTCTTAGTGCTTGATCAAGGTTGTCTTTGGCAGAGGCTGTCTTTCAGACATCATGCCTCAAATGATAACCTTACGGTCATACAAATATCGCTGGCGTAAAAAGCATGTAAAATACACGGGGTTAAAACGAAACGACCTTTGCCCAATACAGGTAGTCCTCGACTTACAACAGCTCATTTAGTGACCGTTTGTTGTGGTCCTTTTGTACTTTTTCTAGAGTCTCAACATCTTTTTTTATAGTGTGGTGACCAAAACTGGATGCAGTGCTCTGGGTGTGGTCTTACTTAGGCTTTATAGAGGGGTATTAGTACTTCCCTTGATCTCTATTGTATCCCTTTAGGGCCTGCTGACCGTATAATTTTATTTTTACCCCCTTCGTCTAACAAACAGCGAAGGCAAAATATGATTGACTCTTTTCTTCACCCAATGCTGTTTCTGCCACTAAGTTTTCCTCCTGATCTCTTGGTTGGCTTTTCCATGTAGAGAGGAGAGATGCCGAAGGCTGGGAAACGGTCCAGCGTGGAAGGCCTGTTCGATCCAAATCTTCTGCTTTGGTCCCCAAAGCCACTTCGTCTGCGGAATTATCGCAATTTAAGGATGACAGCGACAAAGAAAATGTCATCCTTCCACCGTCAGACTACAAACAGAAGGGCTCATTGGCCAAGGATGGCATGTCCAAAAATTTAGATCTAATCCTGAAGGACCATCAGTGTGAACATCCGCTCGCTGAGAGGACTCAGGTGAGCATATCTGCAGGGTTTTTTAAAAAAAAATATTGATTTTCTATTAAATACATTTCTTAGTGCTTAATAAACATCGTGTTGTCTGGGTATTTCATTTGCTTAGCCATACAAATTTACGTTTTAAAATCTCCACCCCTTTTTTTTTCCCCAACCATTGGTAAAATAAATTCCACGTTCGATAATTTTCTGCATCTTCTTTCTGTTTAATTTTCAATGTTAATCTATCCATTTCTGCACAATCTGGTATCTTCCTGGCTGTCTCTTCATCTTGAGGTATGTCTTCATTTTTCCAGTATTGCGTGAATATAATCCTCGCTGCTGTGAAAGACACGAAATAGTAAATACATACTTTTCTTATCCATTTTTTTTCTGATATTATCTCTCTATATAAAAGCAAAGTACCACTCATGCATCATCACAAAATCTCCAGAGCCGTAAAGCATACAAACTTAAAATTTGGCAATATGTTCCTTTTGGCTTCTAGGTGCTCACTAAGAAAGGATTTTTTGAAATGACCATCAGAGCATTTTGAATATGTTGTATATTATTATTATTAACATGCTCTGATGCTAAGGAGTTCTACTCCACTTCCCCACCTGAAAAGAAATCTCGTCCAAATGCAAAACACAAGTAGAGGTGAGAAATTTCAGTTTCAGAGCACCAAGCAGCTTTAGTACAGAACAGTTGAGCTAAGCCACACCCAGGATCCTTGCTGTCTCTTTGCTCACATAGCAAATACTGTTTCAGTTTCCAAACAGTCCTCAACTCTCTCACACACTGACAGGACGCTAGCCAGATGGATCCCGATGGATGCTGTTAGGCAGATTTTTTTCCCCTTATTTTCCTCACCCAAAGCTAAGCCCAATGACATAGTTTCATAGCAAAGCACAGGTATCGAGCTAGTACCTAATAAAAACAGTTCAGGTTTAAAATCTACCTGTTTAAAATCTGCAGGGTTTTTTTTTACAACACCCGATTGGCTGTAAGAAGGGCTATGAGAATAAAGGGAGGAAGGAAAGTGAGATTTGGAGGGAGAGAAAAAAAATAAAAGCATTAAATTGCCTTGAGCAATTTACACAATACTGCCAGGGTTCCAAGTAATAGACCCATAGCAAACAAACCTCCGAGGCAGGTAGATGCCTCAAATAATAGCTTTATTGGATATATCATCTTGGCACAGATCTGGTGAAAACTGACTCTAAAAGTTCCTGCAGTTTTCACCCAATTAAAAGTAAAAGTTTTCTCTCAACCCCAAACAGTCACATGGCCCAATCAAGGCGCTGTCTGGTTGCTTGATAACATGACTCCTCCTTCCTCTGTCTAGGTGTGAGAACATCCTCGGTTCCCAAGAGAAAGTATTTTATTTTGGCTACACAACCCCAGCTATCTCTAATCCCCCCTCCCTCTCCCTCAGCTCCAATGTGGCAACACTGAAGCTCCAAGATAGCTTCGCTCTAGTCAGTTTCAGGCTTGACAAAACACTCCTCAGAGTATCTCGGTGGCTCATCTGTCCACCTATCCCACATTAGTTCACAGGCCGGGTGTTTGAAGAGCTCAAGGTCTCCGAGAAGATCATTGGACCTTTGCAACCCGTTTCCGAAGTGCCGCTTCTTCTCGTAGACGTCGAAGGCCACTCCGAGAGTCCACAGGCGGACGCCCACGTCACCTCTGTCGCTCCCACAAGTGATGACGCAGAAAATGTCAAGAGCGAAAGCGAAATGGATCCTGCAGATATTTCAAATGTAAGCACCTTTGTCTGCCAGGGCTCTGACAAAGCACCCCAATTCGAATCGTGAGTCTCTAGCCACATCGCTCAGAGTAAAAAAAAAAAAGATTTATTAGGAATGACCATGTTGGTGTTACCTGGATGCAGCCGACTCTAAGACGCCATTCATTTCTCCCTTGACCCTGGTCTTCCCTCCACCCCCTGGATGTATATTCTCCAATGGGAGACATCCATAGCTCCCCAGTAATAATCTTGCTTGCCAACAGCTTTGGCTGCCTAGCAATTATCTGAAGCATTTAAGGAATGTACTCCTTTCCCCACTCCCTTTCTGCTGGCGACTAAAAAGACCAAAGAAGTATTTTTTTAGTTGACATCATCTGTACCAGAGGTCTCCAAACTTGGCTGAATTCTGGGAGTTGAAGTCCACAACTCTTAAAGTTGCCAAGTTTGGGGATTCCTGATCTATACCAAGGGGTCCTAAATATAAGAGTGCCAAAACCCTCCCCCAGCTGCTTGCAGTAAATTCACTCATTCCATTCATTCATTCATTCCATATTTCTGTGGCTGCTGATGAACTCCTATTTACATCTATCTGCTTACTGGGCCCACCAACCCGTAACATTTAGGAGATTAACAGTGATCATCACCTGGGAAGCGTTGTTCTGATTTCCCAGTCTGCTTTTCTGACCTCCGTTTCCCTTTTGCAGTCCATGGCCGAGGTGCTCGCTAAAAAAGAAGAGTTAGCAGACCGCCTGGAAAAAGCCAACGAGGAAGCCATTGCGAGCGCCATCGCCGAAGAGGAGCAGCTGACGCGAGAGATCGAAGCTGAGGAGAACACCGATATCAACCTGGAAACGGACAATGACAGCGACTTCTCTGTGAGTTTGCAGCATGTGTGTGTGTGTGTGTGTGTGTGTAAACTGACATTGATGGAATGGCTCTTTTTCCAGAGCCCCAGTCGGCCGCAAAAATATAACGCTGGCCTTTTATATACTATTTGACATTGAAGAATAGCTGGGCCCTCCTCACTCTATAATAGGGGAGCTAGGAAAAATATACAAAAGTATTCTGACTCGTGAGGTTTCCTTTTTTGCAACCGTGTAGAAATTAACTGCTTGTTTCCCGTTGAGAGAATTCGTGTGTTCTGGGATTTTCAGGAACTTTTGGGAGAAGAACAAAGCTCATCAGAAACTGGGGGTTGATTGGGGACTAACCCTGATGGTTCTTGGAGAAAACGTCCCTCTTGCCCCATTCACTACCATTTCAAAAATAGGGCTTAACAGTGATTAGTTAAAACAAGCCAGAACATAGGTTAAGATCCTTGCTACCAGGTAGTCCTCAACTTGTAACTCAGTTTGAAGTTACCATAGCTTCAGGAAAAGTTACTTACGACTTACGTATTTAACTTAAAACCATCCCACCATGCCTGCGATTACAATTCAGGCATTTGGCAACTAGCTTTCATTCACGACCGGTTGCTTCATCCTGCAGTCACGTGATCCCAATGTGCCACCTTTTTTTGCCAATTTCCTGCCCCCAACCCCCCCCACCTCTTCAGGAAACTAGATTCCCTTAACAACTGTGTCATTTGCTTAGCACCAAAGCGATTAGCTTAATTGTCATAAAAATGAGTCTGAATTAACTTACGACCCTCAACAATTTAGGGCAAAAATCCCAGGCTCAGTTGTGGTCATAAGCTGGGGGTTCTCCGTCACAGTTGTTGTTCTGATTTGCAGAAAGTGGAAAGGAACAAGGTGAAAGGGAATTCCTTCTATATTGTTAGAGAGCATCTGAAATTTTCTTCTGTATTCTGTATTCTTCAGGCCAGCCTGGGCAATGGCAGCATATCCTTCTGCGGCATTTCCATGGACTGGAATGATGTTCTGGCAGATTATGAAGGTACCTTTTTTTTTTTTCCCTCAAACCATGTTCTATTTAAAAGAGCCAACATTTCATTTAATTTGAGAGCCTTTTTCTCATCACCACCCTCATGCAATTATGGGCAGTTATCCTGGATAACTGGATCAGCTTCGACTTAGAAAACTGATTCTCCGGATTTTTTTGCAGCTCGTGAATCGTGGCGCCAAAATAATTCCTGGGGAGACATCGTGGAAGAAGAACCAGCTCGCCCACCGGGCCATGGAATCCACATGCACGAAAAGCTCTCTTCTCCATCTCGCAAGAGGTCTTCCCTTTTTAAACTTTTTGATTCCATGATTCGGGGAAAATGTGAATCAGAATCTGTATGTCGTAATCCTGATCATTCAAAGGTGGGGAAACTTTGTGCCAAAATGTCTGGAGGGGAACTCTTGTCTACTTGAGTAACACAACATTTTCCACAGCCTATGCCTGAACAGTCTTAGCAGTGACTAACAATTATTATCACAATCACAACTCTAGAGGTACATGCACTATATCGTGCCCTGTAAATGAAGTTTGAACTGGGAATCTCCTAAACGAGTCATCGATGTCTTTGCATCATTGGTGAAACCCTCTAAGCCAGGGGTCTCCAACCTTGGCTCCTGGAAGCCTGGCGGACTTCAACTCCCAGAGTTCCACAGCCAGCAAAGCTGGCTGTGGAATTCTGGGAGTTGAAGTCCGCCAGGCTTCCAGGAGCCAAGGTTGGAGACCCCTGCTTAAGCTGTACCTCTATTTTTAAACCTTCTGTGCTGCTTATGCAGTGTACTGTAGGTTTCAGCTGCTTCCACATTATTTTTTGGGTGCTCAATTTTCCATGTATTCTTTCCCAAGGACAATTGCAGAATCGAAGAAGAAGCATGAAGAGAAACAGATGAAGGCCCAGCAGCTGAGAGAGAAGCTCCGGGAAGAGAAAACGCTAAAGCTTCAGAAATTAATGGAAAGGGTAAAATTTGCCAATGGCTCTTTTAAATCCTGAAATTGGGACCCAAAAGTTGTGTTCCCCCCACAACCGTGTCATAATACGATCGATACAACCACCATCAATATTAATGGCAAGTTTGCACAATGAAAGATATCATAGTAGTTGGGAGTTTCTTTGACTCTTCATTCTCCTCTGCAGGAAAAAGATGTAAAAAAATGGAAAGAAGAATTGTTGGACCAGAGGCGAAGGATGATGGAGGAAAAATTGCTCCACGCAGAGTTTAAACGTGAAGTACAGTTGCAAGCAATTGTCAAAAAAGCCCAAGAGGAAGAAGCTAAGGTAAGATATCTCAGTTCAGAATCTTACTGCATTTTATGGACATGGTCTTAATTACAGGTTAATCCAGAGCCCAACAATAGAAATAATATATCTTTGGTCCATAATTTGTGTACCCCTGATCTACTAAAATTGCATTAGGCATCTTCCTTTCAGGCACATTTTCTATTTCTGAATTGTAATAACAGCAGTCCTCTGCCTGAAGGCTTGTCTTTTTGAAGTTATTTGTCTTCAATGTTATCTCAAAACTGTGAGAAACAGCAAGATCTTTCTTCTGAAGCTTTGAAGAAGACTCTGAAGGCCAAGTGTGGTTCTCAGCATCTGGATGTTGATGCTTAACTTCCCACCGGTGAACTGTTGTCACCAAAGGCACAGTTTTCTCGCTGTCCTTTTTATCATCACTAGCTTCAATTCCTTGAAGACAACCTATCAACCTTATTTTTAAGCGAAATAATAAGCCTGGCCACTTAGATTTGATGGGAAAACCCTTCCGTTAGAGAGAGAGAGAGAGAGAGAGATAAACTTTTGTTCCGAGGTTTCTATTTGCTCAGTTTGGCATCTTGACTCAGAACTGCCTTTTTATGTTTTATTTTTTTTATTTTTTAAATGGGCTTCCCTGTTTCCATTTGATAACTAGAAGGCAACAGCCGTGCCATAAATTTTATTTTCACTACTGTGATGTGGAGAGTTGATTTGCGGGCAATATTCTATGCTACGGTGAGGGCTGGTTTCCCGTTCCACAGGGGAGGGAGAATTTCAAGGGTCCATGCATGTGTACACAGCGGGTGCTATTTTTTGAAAAGTCGTGTTTTTAATGCTTTGCGAGCCCTTAAGACAGCACAGTTGGATAAGCCCATTAGCCTGCAGGCTGCTTCTGTTGACTTTTTTTTTACCTGCGGGCCCTGGTTCCCTTAATCCCGGGTGACTCCGGCAATCAGATTAACAATCCAACCAGTTGTAATTCCCACTTTGGCAGATGGGCTAAAGCATTGCATCGGTTCAACGGGGCATGAGATCCCCGGCCCTTTGCACCCTGAGATCACGGCTAATTGGGTCAGAGCTATTGGTGGGGATGGAGGAGGAGAAAGGGGGGGGCAAATAAAAAGAAGGCCGGGACTTCCTTTTTCCCTGCCCTCCCCTCCTACCACTGTCTGCTCAGTGAGCTGCAAAAAATCCATCCTGCAAATGTGTTCCACTCGGCCAACAAAGCGGAAAGTTGGACTCCATCTGGGGATGTTTGACACGGCTGTAAATGGCGGGAGAGAAAGTACCAAAATCATCGGAGTCGAAAGAGGCCACTTAGCCTCTGATTCTGGCGTTCGGCTCAGGACAGAAATATCCAGTGTCTTTCTCTTGTGTTGCGCTTTCCTTCTGCAGATTGGAGAACAAGAGGGCAAGAGCCATGAGAGAAAGCAAAATGAATGGAGTTATGGTACAACAGAAGATGCTTTTAAAAAGGAGAGAGAGAGAGACCATTGTGCTTAGGGAATCCGTGTGCATTGGGATGGTGTTTCTCCATCCCAGGCCAGTGAATTCATTTTCAGGAAGCAAGGGTCCTCAGAAATCCAGTTAGGGAGGGGGCATTTTGCAAAAAAAAAAAAAAAAAGGAAGCCCGTTGCCCAAATCGCTTTGATCCGATGATGTGGTGGAGGACTTTTGAGCACACTTCTTTACTTGGAGATCCATCGGGGGTCTGTCCTCGAATTCCAGATCCAGAGGTTTCTTTCATTCCCGTATACATTTTCTCTGGTGTTTACCTAGTTGGGTAATGGAATGTCTGCAAGAAAACAGCCAAGTTCAGAGAGCACCACCTCACCTATCCCGTGACCTCTTTTGAGGTCGTTGGGGCGCCTGCGAAGATTTAACCACCACGCTTCTCCATCCGTCTCTGTCCTCCACTGCTCTCTGGGATGCTGCCAGGTTCAAGCCTGTCCAATCATGGATATCATCCTCCCATCTCCTTTGTTGTCTTCCCCATTTGCGGCTTCCTCTTACCGTCCCTTGCATGATGGTCTTTGCGAGGCCAGTAGAGCGAGACACGTGTCCGTACCATCTCAATTTCCGTTTCTTGACGACAGTAAGAAGGTTGTCGTGTGGTCCTATTGCCTGTTGTATTTTATTTAAGACCTCTTCATTTGTCACATGGTCTGTGTAGTGGATGCCAAGGATCTTTCGGTAGCATCTCATTTCTGTTGCAAGGATTCTTCTTTGTAAATCCGCATTGAGTGTCCAGGTTTCGCAGGCATATAAAAAGATTGATATTGCGAGGGAGAGCATTAGGTGGATCCTTGAGCGCAGACTGATGTTCTTATCTTTCCAAATAGTTTGGAGCTTCGAAAGCGCAGCTGTTGTTTGTGCTATCCTTGCCATTACTTCTGGTTTTGAGCCAAGGACCCCACAAATCTTCTCTGATTCCCTTTAGGCAGTGTTGGGTGGACCTCAACTCCCAGAATTCTCCAGCTGGTCATGCTTATATTAACCAAATCACTTCATTTCCCACAACCAATTGACGTACAACTGTCTAAGGTGTTTGCCTATTTATTTTGCTCCAATCCAATTTCTCATCATGGTTATTGAAGTTCCCAATTTTCCCTCTTTGGCAGGTGAATGAAATTGCATTCATAAACACGTTGGAAGCCCAGAATAAGCGCCACGATGTTTTATCCAAACTGAAAGAATACGAACAAAGACTAAATGAATTACAGGAAGAGCGCCAACGAAGGCAGGAAGAGAAGCAAGCCCGTGACGAAGCTGTCCAGGTACCCCTTAACTTCACAAACACCAGAAGGAGTTGTATGAAGAGAGGAGGCCAAAGAAGAGAGGAGCTTTTAATGGTTTATTGCTTTGCCTTACTGCAGTTCTACTTTGAAGCACTATTGTGGTAGCTCTCTTCCCTCCCTTCTCTTCCTTTTCCTTCTTTTCCTTGACTTCTCCTCACTCTAAAATGCTGTTGGTTCTGAATCAGCTAGTTAGCCTGTATGGAACTAACTCAACATGATGATATTATCCATCTGTTTGCTTGTCTGTTTACCTACTATCTACCTTTTATCTGTCCATCCATGTATTGGCTGTCGATCTTTATCCATCCATTTTCTAGCTATCTCCATCCAACCATCTTTCCATCCATCCATCCATCCATCCATCCATCCCAAAGCTTCTGTCTTTTCTATCGTGCGAACCGTTTAGGACAGGGGTGTCCAACCTTGGCAACTTTAAGACTTGTGGACTTCAAGCTGGCTGAGGAATTCTGGGAGTTGAAGTCCACAAGTCTTAAAGTTGCCAAGGTTGGACACCCCTGGTTTAGGATTTCCATGTTTAACAAGCGAAATGATTGCTCTCCAGGAACGGAAGAGAGCTTTGGAAGCGGAGCGTCAGGCCCGGGTGGAAGAGTTGTTGCTGAAGAGGAAGGAACAAGAAGCTCGGATTGAGCAGCAGAGGCAGGAGAAGGAGAAAGCCCGAGAAGACGCAGCTCGGGAACGGGCCAGGTAGCCGTGGCAAGACCCACTTTTGTATTTCATCCCAACCCAAGAGTTTCGATCAGTTTTTTTCTAACCTTGTCGATTTTAACATGCACAGACTTCAATTCCTGGAGGCTGGGGGATTCTGGGACTACCTCATTTTAAACTTGACATGACTGAGAAATAAATGTTTGCAAATGGAATGTACAAATACTCAATCCATTTAATGGGGCCTAAGCCTAGAAGATAAAGACATGCATAAAGGCATTGGAGTCTGTTGGATCTCCTGGACGAATGGAGGGAAAGAGGCACACGCAAGATGAGTGCCTGGATTTATTATAAAATATGAGGTTTATTTTATCAACGGCTAGGTAGAAAAATTAGAAAATGAAATAAAATAACAATAGTAATGATTTGTTATCATTGATTATTATGGAATGGATTATAATATGAATTAAAATGAGTTTTAAGAATGGAGATTTGCTCTAAAAGGATAATGCAGATTTGAAATTAAAGACTAACGATGGTGTAATAATAATATAACATGACATGGAAAGTGGATTAATATAATTTGAATGTCAATTTAAATCTAAGAGGAAAAGACTATAGATATTGTGCGCAAGAAATATATACCAACCAACACACTGTACAATGGAAATAAGGTTTTATTTGTTGTTTTATGTTTATGTTTGTTGTCTAAAAAAATAAAAAATTTACCAAAAGAAAAACAAAAAACACAAGATGAGTGCCTGGATTTTGCTACTCCTGAAAAGGTATTGATCCAGTCGAGAGCCTGAATTTTCCCATGTCTCTTACTCCTCACATAGAGACCGGGAAGAGAGATTAGCTGCTCTGACCGCAGCCCAGCAAGAAGCCATGGAGGAGCTCCAGAAGAAGATCCAGTTGAAGGTATGGACTAGAAAGACAACTCCCTAAAAGCTGAGAGCAAGAATTCTCAACCTGGGGTCTGTGGACCTCCTGGGGGCAAGTGGGAGCACAGTGTCACAAGAGATCTGCCAAGGCTTGAAGCAAAGTTTTTGATTTCAATCTTGAGTTAAGCCTTATGGGGTGCGTGGCTGTGGTTTGCAGCCACAAAAGGTATTTTAAAGGGGGTCAGGGTCGAGAACCACTGGCCTAGATAGGTTTGTCGGGCTTGCCGATAACCTTTCAATCAATTGGGGGGATGCACCCTTTCTCTTTCGCAGCACGATGAGAGCATCCGGAGGCACATGGAGCAAATCGAACAGAGGAAAGAAAAAGCCGCCGAATTAAGCAGCGGAAGGCACGCCAACACGGACTACGCACCCAAACTCACCCCCTACGAGCGAAAGAAGCAGTGTTCCCTCTGCAATGTTGCGGTAGGAGCCTCCTCTTACTAGTCCCTTGAGAGTCAAAAGGGTGCCTCTGCCACCGAGGCCTTCTTCGCAGTGCCCGGATATTGCCTTCATGACGAGGAGAGAGTAGATCTATCCTGTCCTTTCTCCCTTGCAAAAGTCCTCAGAGATGAGGTGCATTTCTGCAGAGGGGAAGATACTCCCCGCTGCTTTTCCCTGGGCCAGATGTTGAGGTATCCCTTCCCAGATGTGTCAAGTTCTTGAGTTTTGCCGGTCAGGCTGTGTGATGACCCAAAGGGGTGTGGCACAAAGGCAACACAGTCACATAAGTAAGAAAAGTCCCTTTAGTACCTCCAATTTTGCCCCCAATGCCCAGTTACCTTCAGCTGGAGAAAAAACTCTCTTGAAGTGGAGGAAATTTAGTCCGAAAACGAAGTGCATACAAACTGTAACTAAAAATCCACACAAACCATGCTGCAGTAATTAACTGGACAGGGCAGCCGAAGGAATTGCAGACTTGAACGCACAGCAAAACACACACAGTTGGGAAGATGCCAGAAACCCAGATAAGCCTTGACAATAACAGATAATTCAGAATTTGCTCTCAACAACTTGCTGTGCACAACTTCCCTTGTTAAACCCTGTGTTCCCAGCTGCAGCTAATGAAGGGAATCAGGGCCCTTTCCTCCCCCATAAGCCATGCAACCCACGTTGCTCCCTTCTCTGTTTCCCCCTGCATGCCCTAGGATGAAGAGGCCTGGGTCTTCCTCCGAATTCCCGCTCCCTTGCTCTACCTCTGCCCAGCCGGAATTTGCCCTTCCCCAGTTCCTTCCACAGCCAATGGAGCCACTCCCTGTCAGCTGTTCGGCCTCCCCCTCCAAATCAGATTCCGACAGGGGCATGACAGGCTGTGTTGAACTCAGTATCGATGGAGATCCTCCATCAACCAGGTCTTGGTTGTCCCAAAGCTGCTTTTCCCAAAGGCAACTGGACTTTCTCACTTCTTTCCTTGGGAAACATTTTGCTTCTCATCCAAGAAGCTTCTTCAGTTCTGAAAGGTGCAAATTGGGAAGAGACGCCCCAACATCTGGCCTGGAGAAAAGCCGTGAAGGACAACGGAGAACCATCTCCTCAGACTATCAATCTCAGTCCATCAATCTTGTCCCCTGTAGAAGCCGAACTAGCCGTGACATGTCAGGTTGGTTGGCTATCTCAAATTTTGCCATGAATGACCCGAGTAAATGTCACACCTTTTCCAGATTTCCTCGGAGGTGTATCTCTTTAGCCACATTAAGGGAAAAAAGCATCAGCAAGCTGTGAGAGAAAACAGCAGCATCCAAGGCCGAGAGCTCTCCGATGAAGAAGTGGTAAGTCTTCTCTCTATTTCCCCCCTCCCCAGTTTTATTATCCAACAGGAAATGGTTGTTATGTTGGCACAGCCTTGATCCAATTGCTGGAAGATCGGAAGGATTTGGAATCCAACACAGTGTAACAGGCAGCAGATTAGAGTCGGGGTCTCTCCAACCCTGGCAACTTTGTGGATTTCAATTCCCAGCGTTCCTCAGCCAGCCAGTCCACAAGTCTTAAAGTTGCCAGGGTTGGAGATCCCTGGATTAGAGCTCTGTTCCTCAGCCAGGACAACTTTATGATGCGTGGACTTCAACTCCCAGAATTGGAAGTCAAAGTCCCACACCTCTTAAAAGGTGTCCAGGTTGAGAAACTGGGATGTAATACAGCACATAAATGAATCTGAGGATTCAGAGATAGATTACTGACCATAAGTCTGAATAACCAGCCAGAAGAGTAGAAGCATTGGTGGAAGACATGTCTACTGAGACTCTATTGAGCAGTGGTGGCGCAGTGGTTAGAGTGCAGTACTGCAGGCTACTTCTTCTGACTGCTGACTGCCTGCAATTTGGCAGTTCAGATCTCACCAGGCTCAAGGTTGACTCAGCCTCCCATCCTTCCGAGGTGGGTCAAATGAGGAGCCAGATTGTTGGGGACAAGAGGCTGACCGCTTAGAGAGGGGCTGTAAAGCACTGTTAAGTGGTATATAAGTCTAAGGGCTATTGCTATTTCCTTCCTTAACTCTGCCCACTGTCAGGAGTTCAATCTTGACTGGTTCAGGGTTGACTCAGCCTTCCATCCTTCCGAGGTGGGTAAAACAAATTGTTGGGGGCAAGAGGGGACTCTGCAAAGTGCTTAGAGTAGAAGCCCTGTGAGGCAGGATAGAAATCTAAGTGCTATGGCTATTGTCCTACTCAGAGCAAGGAGGTGAAGAGATACCCAGCTGGAGGTTGCAGTGGGACTGAAACCTTTTGGGAAAACTGGAGCTGGCTTTCATGAGTATTTTGGAACTGCGGCTACACTCAGTGGCTGGGTTAACACATGATGGCAAGCTATGCTGCTGTGTCTTTGGAGTTGGCTAGGTGGATTCTACCAACACCCTGGTTCAGTCATCAGTGGTTGTTTTGGTCAATGGGTCTTTTGATCTGAGATTGCACTTTTCCTGCAGGACATAGTGAACAGAAATCTTTCTTTAATCTTTAATTTTCCCGAGAGCTTGGTACCTTTATTGAATGTGCCCCATATTGGAAGTACCCTGTTTGTTGAGTTAATTTGTTTTAATCAGTTACAGCCAGCAAAGCATTATGATAAATCCTATTATAATATGGTCTTTCTTACTACGTACAGCTCTGGGCAAAATTTATATGCCTTTAAAACAACAACATTGATGATCTGTGTACTTAAGAGTAAAATTTCAAAATATAGGAATAAATAATGTGGTTAAGTCAGCTTAGTTTTACTTCTGTTCCCCATTTTATTTTTAATCAATGAAGGCACCTCTAGGTGAATGCACTATTCCTACTTAAAGTTATTGCTTTTCACCTCTGATGCCTTCATATTAAATGACCCTTCTCGTTTGATGTATAAGATTTTTATTTATACTACCCCTGACCTAATGAAATTTCACCTTTAGCCTCCTGCACTTGACACTTTGGATAACATACACTTGATCTTTGACACATTTCTGTTTTAAACCCAGAATGGGTAAGAGCCGCCTGCCACAAAACCGAAATAACTCCATCTGAGAGGTCAATTCCAGACAAGGTTTCCATACTGAACCACGATCATTAGAAAACCCTATTGACAAAGATCACAGTGTAGAATCCAACTCCTAGTTGTTGTTGTTAATCATAGCATAGCCAGCCAGATGTTGAGATTGGGTTTGGCATTTTTATCTACTTATTGAGTCCTTACCAAGGACCTCGGATAGGCAGGTCTGGATGTTTGATGGTGTTATATCCAGATCTTCATGTCCAAGGTCCTTTGGTAAGGACTTTACGTAGCACTTCACAGCCTATCATGAAGCAGTTTACAGAGAAAGTCTATTTGCTCCCCAAAATCTGGGTCCTCATTTTACCAACTTTGGAAGGATGGAAGGCTGAGTCAAGCTTGAGCCAGCCAGGATCAAACTCCAGACTATGGACAAAGTAAACCTGCAATGCTCCATTCTAACCTCCAAAGGAGGGAGAGAGGGAGGGAGGGAAGAAGGAAGGAAGGAAGGAAGGAAGGAAGGAAGGAAGGAAGGAAGGAAGGAAGGAAGGAAGGAAGGAAGGAAGGAAGGGCACTTAGACTTATATACTGCTTCCCAGTGCTCTTGTAAACAAAAATATATTCCGACATCTACTAGATTTTAACACTCTGTGGATTTTATTGGTAGGTTTCTCCTTTTTAGGGTACAGGAACAGAAGCAAGAGTGGGGTGCAATCTTTTCTGTGTTCCCTTCTTCTAGGAGCACCTGTCCTTAAAGAAATACATCGTGGACATTGTGGTAGAAAACACGATTCCCACCGAGCCTATAAAAGACAGTGAAGAAAGGCAGAAGACAAAAAAGAAAGCTAAGAAATTGAAGGCACGGATGAACTCAAGGTATCAGCTTTGGAAACAAACACACACGCACACACATATACACATACGTAGTCTTCCAGTTACAACAATTCATTTAGTGACCGTTCAAAGTTACGACGACACTGAAAAAAAACTGATTTACAACCATTTTTCACACTTACGACCGTTGCACGTCTCCCATGGTCACATGATCAAAATTCAGGCATTTGGCAATTGACTCACATTTATGACGGTTGCAGCGTCCCAGGGTGATATGATCCCCTTTTGCAACCTTCTGACAAGCAAAGTCAAACGGGGAAGCCAGATTCACTTAACGACCAGGTTACTAACTTAACAACTGCAATGATTCACTTAGCAGTTGTGGCCAGAAAGGTTGTGAAATGGGGCAAAACTCACCTTACAAATATTTCATTTAGCAGCAGCAATTTTGGACTCAGTTGTGGTCGTAAGTCAAAGATTACCTGTATACATATATATGTGATATTATTTATAATTTAAGCCTTTTCATGCAAAAGAAGAGTTATAGACAGAGAGACAGACAGAGAGACAGACAGACAGAGAGATAAATACTGTAGATAGATACTGAAGATAGATACTGTAGATAGGTAGGTAGGTAGGTAGGTAGGTAGGTAGGTAGATAGATAGATAGATAGATAGATAGATAGATAGATAGATAGATAGATAGATAGGCAGGCAGGCAGGCAGGCAGGCAGGCAGGCAGATAAATACTGTAGATAGATACTGAAGATAGATACTGTAGATAGATAGATAGATAGGTAGATACAGACAGACAGACAAACAGTTTGTTACTGTAGATCAGGGGTCTCCAACCTTGGCCCCTGGAAGCCTGGTGGACTTCAACTCCCAGAATTCCACAGCCAGCTTTGCTGGCTGTGGAACTCTGGGAGTTGAAGTCCGCCAGGCTTCCAGGAGCCAAGGTTGGAGACCCCTGCTGTAGATAGACAGACAGACGGATTTTTTTTTATTCGTTCTTTTGCATCAAAAGGCTTACATTTATTTTCTTTTGCATGAAATAGCTTGCATTTATTTATTTGTGCCCTTCACAGAAAAGCAGCTGTGGAAGCCTGGGGGGGGGGGGGGGGAAATACAAAACCCTTTTGAAGTTATTTGCTCTAGGAACATCTTGAAAATAGCACCGATGAGTCTAATTTATGGCCACTTTCTCTGATTGAGGAAGAAAACGGCGTATTGATCCAGCCCCTGCCTTTCACCTGTTAAGAGCTTTCTTCCTAATTGGACATCCGAGCCCTGCCAAAAACTCTGCCCTCTCCCAGCGCACAATAGCAGGTTTAAGTAACGTCCAAACTAGGCCTATTTTTCTTCCCGGCTATTGATTTTTCAAATGAAGTATCAAAGAAAATCAATAGTAATCAACAAATAGAAGCTCATCGGCCGGAGTGTCAAATCCCCGGGCTGGGCTTTAATCAATTTTGCTGCCTGCCACAACGAAGAAAGTTAGAAATATCTTAAAAGGGAAAGTGAGTTGTCAGACCCGCCATTTGTCAATGGGCTAAAAAAAAAAACATGTGACAGTTGTGGATTGCCGTAGTTTCAGAGTTTGGGGGTTTCCGCTGCAGATGATCCAAGCTTCAACCCCAACTTTATAAGATTCCTTCCACTTAGTCGAAATCCAGACTCAGCAATCAAATTCTGGCATGGTGAAAAAGAATCCTGTTGAATCACCATTTTGCTCTTTTAGGGGGTGGCTGTTGTGGTTGTTTTTTAAAGTTAAAATTTATTTTACAGGTAGTCCTCAACTTACAACAATTCATTTAGTGATGGTTCAAAGTTATGATGACACTGAGGACAGTGACTTGGGACCGGTTTTTTTTTTTTTTCACACTTACGTGTCAGGATTCTGGCAGTGACCCCCCCCCCAATTAAATCATGAGTCTTGAGCCAAACTTCCAAAACTTCAAAAGGATTTATTGGGAGTTAAAAGGTCCAGCACTGCCTGGGTGTAGCCGACTCTGAGACACCCTTGACCCTAGTTTCCCCACCCCCCACCCCCTGGGTGTATCGTAATTCCTATTCTCCAAAGGGACATGTCCCTAGCCCAGAGGCATCAATCATGCTCTCCAGTTAGAATTTTGAGTGGCAGAAACTTCAGTCACCTAGTTACTATCTTTGAAAAACTATTGATGGAATGCACTTTTGGTTTCCAAGCTGCCGCACTGCTCTTTCAAACCCCTTTTCCCCCCCTCCCTTTCTGTTGGCAACTCTAAAAAGGCCAAAGAAATATTTTATGAGTTGACATTAACGATTGTTACGGCATCCCCATGGTCACCTGATCAAAATTCGGAGGCTTGGCAAGTGGCTCGTATTTACGACGGTCACAGCGTCTTTGAGGTCACATGATTCCCCTTTTGCGACCTTCAGACCAGCCAAGTCAACTGGGGGGGAAGCCAGATTCACTTAAGGACCGTGCTACTAACTTAGCAACTGCACAGTGGTTCACTTAACAACTATGGCCAAACGGTGGTAAAACGGGGCCAAACTCACTTAGCAAAATGTCTCACAGAAATTTGGAGCTCAATTGTGGTCGTAAGTCGAGGACACCCTGTAATATAAAATACAAATAGAAGCAGAAGATAAAAAGAGGAAGAAGAAAAAAAAGCAAAGTGGAGTGCAAAGTAAAAAGGAAAGAAAACAAAATCACGTCCAACTCGCTTCAGTGCCGTCAAATACATTTGGTAAGTGTTAGCCGTTTCTATAACAAACCTGATCTAATCATCAAAAGCCAATCAATCATTCTGTTTTATTATGGTCACAGGCCAGCATTACCCATAAAAGAATTTAGACAATAAGAATAGTGAAAGAATAAAAATAGAAGATGCAAGCAGGATATTATATCGCAATTGGCGCTGGATTATCATTGGTCCGTTAAAGTTTGCTTAATTTTGCTTACAGCCTGAGAGAATTTGGCCACCTTTTTCAGCCCTGTCGAACACAAAACGCAGTTACAATCTCAACTTTTTTATTTGACATACTTCATAAATAATAGCCATTTCTATAATAAACATAATTTAATTATCAAAAGCCAAAATCAAAGTTTGCTTTTTTTGTTTTGTTTTGTTTCAAGCATAAAGTCCAGAAGCTGGTTTCTAAGTAGAAGCAAAACTGAATGCATTCTTTTCTTTAATGAAAACGGTTAAATTTTGCCCTATCTTCCAGCTCCCTCCGTTCTTCCATTGTGGGAATTAACGTATCTTTCCATTTCTGCACATGTAGAATTCTCACCGCAGTCAACATAATCATCGAGTTCCAATTGTTTTTTTCCCAAGATCTTTCTTATTTTTTGTGGAATTTAGCCCTTTCGTTGTACTGCTGTGGATCGAGACAGCAGATGTTCCTCCTTTTTGAATGGCGTCTTTATGGCATGGACTATTTTGGGTTAAGATTTATTTTCCAGATAGTTTTTATGTACTCGGTTTTTATTTTATTTTTTTTTCCTTTCCAGCACACTGAGCCTGATAGAGCTTTGTTTACCACGTTCAGTAAGACTTTGTAATATAAAGGGAAGTGATTCATAGCATAAACCATTCCCCCCACCAACCTCAAATTCTCAAAAAATATTGGATTTCAACTCTTGCTACCCCAGGAGAGTGAAGCAGAAGCATCTTGATATTTTGTTTTGTTTTTAAGTCAAAATCCAACTTACAAATGCTTGTGCTTTTTAACAAAATGTGTTAGCAACCAGCTTCTTTCTGGTTTTGTGCCCTGAAGTTACACTGCCTTCTTCCTACAATGTCTGTCACTCAGTTTGATGGGTTAATCAAAACGCTGTTATCAAGAAAAGGTAAGGAAAACATAAGCCAGCAAGGAAATATCCCCGGGGCATGTATTTAGGGAGATAAATATTTGCCAAATGCAGCAGAGAAGTGAACTCCTCGCTGTCTTGAGACAAACTGGACAATCAACTTTCCTGCTTGTTTGGCTGAGCCCCTCATGTCTGCTTCAGAATTCTTCCTTTCTCCTCTTAGGAAAAACCCCCAATCTTTTTATCCCGACCTTAAAAGCTTTTTGTATCCGGAGCATCTCCCTGCTGAGCTGCCCACATCAATCTGTCTGTCTCGGTTTAGGGACACTTAACTGACATGGGAAATGTCAAAGAGGAACACATAAGAGGGGCAATTTGCTGTTTTTTCCACCCACCTCCTCCTCCAACATCAAAGGAAGGGGACTGACTGTTGGTGTAGTTCGCCAGCAGCCTGTGCAGACAGCAGCAGATTTGGGACAGTGGGGAAGAACCGGGGCCAGTCCAGGAGTCAGATGAGGGGCCAGGACCGTCTGGGAGTGGGGTGCTGACTCCAGAGCCTCCTGAGTCTGGCAGCAGCGGGGTCGAGGACCCAGGGGAGCCTGTTCCCAATATGCGTGTGAGCAGAGCTGCTAGAAGGCGAGAGCAGCTGAGAGAAAAGGGGCGACTCAGGAGTAAGGCTGGGAGGTGATTGCCCCTCCCCTAAGGGATAAAAGTCAGGCCAAGATGACGAAACCTTTGCAGGAAGCAAAGTCGTTTGTTCGGTTCAGATTCATTCTTGAAGCTCTTTGTACTTTGGTTGGTTTTCTTCCTAGTTCATTGGATACTTCTGTTGTTGGCAGCACTTCACAGGAAAGAAAGGTGGGTGCTTATCTCGAGGGACTGTTTGAGATTCATTACCAGCTGGGAATGAAAACAATTCCCAGCATTCCAATAAAACAAGGCTTGTTTTTAAAACAAGCCTGTGCTTAATTACGGCCTCGGAAGCCTTGGTCAGAACAACCATCAGACCTGGATAGTTCTTGATTTACAGATGAAAGCCTTACATATGACTCCTCTGAGTTGGGTCAAGGAATCTTAGGAATATTCTTTGAAAGGACCTGTTTAGAAAGTCAGTTCTAGTAGAAGTAGTCCTCAATATACAACCACAGTTGAGCCCAGAACTTCAGTTGCTAAGTGAGACATCAAGTGAATTTTGCCCTCTTTTAACAACCTTTCCTGCCCCAGGAAACTGTTAAGTGAAACGCTGCAGCCATTCAGTTAGTCACGCGATCGGTAAGTGAATCCCACTTCCCCACTGCTTGTCAGAAGGTCGCAAAAGGGATCATGTGACCTGCGACCGTCATAAATACGAATTGGTTGCCAATCCTCTGAATTTTGATCACGTGACCCTAGGCAGGCTCAACGGTCGTAAGGGTGAGAAAAAACGGTCATGTCACTTTTTTTCCCAGCGCTGTTTTAACTTCGACCGGTCACTAAATGAACCGCTGTAAGTTCGAGGACTACCTGTATCGGAGCGCAACAGGTAATTCTGATGAACCAATATTCTGTTGCCGGCGAATCTTAGATCTCCAATGGCAAAGAAGAAATAGAAAAGAATAGATGATGGCCAGTGGTGGGATTCAAAAAATTTTTTACTACCGGTTCTTTGGGCGTGGCTTAGTGGGCGTGGTATGGCTTGGTAGGTGGGGCTTCATGGGCGTGGCAGAGGAAGGATACTGCAAAATCCCCCTTCCCTCCCCACTCCACTAACCTGCTTTCCAGCTCCATTCTCCTGTGCAGGGCAACCAAAGGAGACCAAGACAATCAGCTGGGACTTGGGAGGCAGAGAATAGATGGGGGCGGGGCCAATCAGAGGTGGGAATGGCCAGTTCTCTGAACCACTCAAAATTTCCCCTACCGGTTCTCCAGGACTGGTCAGAACCAGCTGAATGCCGCCTCTGTTGATGGCTAACCTCCATTTAAGCCAGGGGGTGTCCAATTTTGGCAATTTTAAGGCCTTTGGACTTCAACTCCCCGAATTCCCCAGCCTGCCTGAATTTACTTTTGCTAGCCCTGTTAAGGGCTGTTTTTCAGGTTGCTGATGGGCTGGTATGTTTTATGCGCATTTTGTCTCAAACAAAATTACCGGTAAGGAACAGTTGCCCATTCTCTCAGACGCCGTGGCAAGTCACCAGGATAAACCCAGATTCTTTTTCCCATTTGGTTCTAATCCTGATTTACATTTCCCCAAACGTAAATCATGGATTTATTTTCTGTTTGCGGGGAAACTTGTGTGGTTGCATCAATGGCTGTTACAAACTCTTAATGAGATACAAATCATTTGTTGGTATTTCTTTTAAAAAAAAACATTTTTCTTTTCTCACAATGAGCAAATTGCCATTCAGTATTAAGGGAGTAAATCCAATACTGTAATTTACAGCTGTTTATTAATTGATATATTCATTAGTCTCCAAAGTGCCCGGAGCTAGTTGTTTTCATATTTAAAGCGTTTTTAAATCTCTCCGGTAGTACGTACGACAGCTGGCCTTGCTGCAGCTTATAAAATCTTCAAAATTTTTGCCACGTGGTGAACGAAACTGAAGCAGGACTGGGAATAGCAAACACGGGATAGAATTACTTTCAAATTAACCCAGGTTTTAAAGAAGCCCACTAATTTCTACTCCCTCGTTAACATGAAAAAAAAAATGAAGAAGGTAAAATGGTAAATGGAACAAAATATTCAGGATAGATTGTCCTTTATAGACACCCTAACTGTCATGCCCCTGTTGGAGCCTGACTCCGAGGGAGAGGAGGAATGCCTGACAGGGGGTGGAAGTGTGGCTCTGGATGTTGTGGAGGAAATTCAGAGAAAGACCCAGGCCCGTCCCCTCTTCATCCTAGGGCATGTAGGGAGGAACGGATAAGGGAGAAACGTGAATGGCGTGGTCTATGGGGGAGGAAAGGGCCCTGATCCCCTTCATGGGCTGCAGCTGTGAGGACTGTTTAAAAGGACAAACTGCACCTAGGCCCAGTGCTGGAAGCAAAGCATGAAATAATTCTAGCCTGTCAATTCTTATCTGAGGTCTGGCGTCCTTCCCAGTGTGTGTATTTCGATATCTGTGGACGTCTCCAAGCCCTTATCCTGCCTTGTCTCATTAATTGCTATGGTTTTGTTGTTTTTTCTATTTCTAATTTATATGTATTTTGAGTTTGAATGGCATTTCCTCCTTTTCGCAGCTGTTTGTGGGGGAGTTTTTTCTCCAGTCAATGATAATTGGAGCTTTGAAGCCAAGTTGAAGGAATTAAAGGGACTTCACCTGTTTTTGTGACTTTGTTGCTTTTGTATCCCACCCTGGGTCATCACACTAACTGATGTTTTCCACTGTTCCTGTTCGTCTTAGGGCAAAGGAGTACGAGAACGGAACGGAGTCCAAAAATGTCTCTTGTGAGTCTCCGTACAAAGCAAAGTAAGTCCTTCATCTGGATGGAAGCTTTGCCCATCAGATTTGCACCCAGAACATCCCAGCAGAGTCCTCTTGTGTGCAGGATAGCCCGTTCCATTCTGGTACCCTTAGCTTTGGAGGTCTGCAGCTCCTACAATGGTAGAAAGGAACCGTTTTGCTGAATCAGCCACAGGATTTTTGAGTGGCTCCATTTCAAAGCTATAGAACTTAGGTTCCTAGGGATGGAAGGGGCCTCAGAGGTCTTCTAGTCCAACCCCTTGCTCAAGGCAGGAGACCTTACACAATCCCAATCAAAGGATGGTTCTTGGAAACCTCCAGTGATGAAGCACCTACAGCTTCAGGAGGCAAGAAGTTCCATTGATTAATCCAGAGGTCTCCAAACTTGGCAACTTTTAAGACTTGTGGACTTCAACTCCCTGGGAGTTGAAGTCCAGAAGTCTTAAAAGTTGCCCAAGTTTGAGGACCCCTGGATTAATCATTCCGTCAGGAAATTTCTCCTTCATTCAAAGTCAGGTCTCCTTTTGACAAGTTTCCATCTGTTTCTTCTCGTCCTGCCCTCTGGTACTTTGGAGGAAAGTTCTTTGTGGCAGCCCTCCCCAAATTTGGTGAAACTGCTATCATATCCCCCCCCCCCCAAATCCTTTCCTTCATTAGACTAGACTTACCCAGTTCCCTCAGCTGCTCATCACACGATTTAGGGAGAACAGATAAAGACAACTGGAAGGGAAAGAAATGGAGCTGATATAATTATGGATTGGTAGTCCTCAACTTACATTATGGTTGTAAGTCACAATGGTCTTTAGGTGAGTCATCACAGGATCGAGCCAGTTTCATGACATTTTTTTGTAGCAGTTGCTCAACCCATCAAACATGTCGGTCATAAAGTGAGCCCTTTGTTCACTGTGGTCCAGGACATAAAAATTTCCCCCACTGATTTTCCTGGTCTTCCTCTTGTTACCCCTCCATCCTGCATCCATCAACCTTGCTTAGTCTTGGGTTTTGCTTTCTGGCTTGTTTTTGATCCAGTAAAGCATCCACTGCCTTTCTTTAAACTTTGGTGCAGAATTCCTCCTTCGATACTTAAGGTAAAAGTAAAGCTTCCCCTCGCACATCCATGCTAGTCATTTCCAGCTCCGTTACAAAGCCGAAGAGCCAGCACTGTCCAAAGACGTCTCCGTGGTCATGTGGCCGGTGGGACTAAACACCGAAGGCGCATAGAATGCTGTTCCCTTCCCACCAAAAGGGTCCCTATTTTTCTACTTGCATTTTTTTAACATGCTTTCGAACTGCTAGGTTGGCAGAAGCTGGGACAAGGAACGGGAGCTCACTCCATAACGGGCGCTAGGGATTTGAACCGCCGAACTGCTGACCTTTCTGATCAACAAGCTCAGCGTCTTAGCCCCTGAGCCACCGCGTCCCTCTGAATATTGAAACTCCCCTCTAATTCCTCAGTGGGCCTGTTTTGGCCACTGTCCTTGGTACACTCCTAACCTGAGGGAAGATGGTTTCCTATTTTTGTCTTTGGGGCGGAAAAAGTTTAGGATATGCTGCAGGCCATTGGATGATTTAAAAGAGAGAGACAGAAAAAAAACTTGCAGCCAGGCCCTTCAGGGAGAGACATAATAAGAGAGCCAGTCGGATAAGAAGCTAAATTGCCTTTATGGAACAAAACAAGAAAGAAAATAAACTTTGCATCTAGCTTTACCCTTTCCAATGTACACAGTAATTGTAGTGCTGATTAAAGGCAATGTTGCAACCAATTGTAAATGTAAATATTCTTACACAGCTTGTTGTTGCCACTATAAATATTGACAAATCTAAAGATGGTTGGCGTAGCAAAAAGAGACAGAGAGAGAAAGGTTCGCATACCCAGAAGTCATGAGCTAGTATCAAACTGCCTCCTTTAGATGTCAGTATTACATAAATTACATTTATGCTGGGTGGTTTTGCCCATCTGACTAGAAGATTTAAGAAGAATGAAGCCAAGTCTTAAGCTGTCCTTCTCTTGATGCTCTCTTACCCCCAGAACAGGAATATGATCTCTCTGGCAGTTGCCCACATCCAACTGAAGTATAATTCCTAGAGTGTCCATAATCATGGAAGATATGTTGAGAGAGTCATCTTCCACCCAATTCTCTTTTCTTCCCTGGGCTTGACTTCTTACAGGTAGAAGAGAAGTCTGTTTCAGATCTTATGGTAGAAGTGTCACTGGTCGCCTCTTCCAGATCTAAAATGGAAACATCTTCTTTGTATACCTTTTGGAGCTTACGACTTCTTCAGGAGAGCAAATCCACTCTCCATTTCTTTTACAGTTTGGCATCTATCTGCATTCCCAAATTTTGGAAAGAGGTGGAAAACCTCATAGAACATCCTGGAAGTCTCATTTTGGTTTCAACCTTGGGGGGAAAAAAACCCCTTCTAAATAAAAGAGATTTAAAACTTTTTTTAAAAAAAAAAAAACTCCATCGCCATCAATCAGATAGCAAGGTTGGATATCAATCAAATAAATGCACGCAAAATAAACTTCTCACACATCCTGAAACTTGACAAGAGGTTCTGAGTTCCCATCAATTGTCACCAAAGAAGAGACTGGAAGCAGGAAATTAGATTTGCTTCTCTGAGCCAGCAAATAGCTCAGTCCAACATTCACCTCAATCTGGGCCAAGAACTTGAGCAATATGGTCAGACGTGAAGTAATCAAAAGGAAAGGTAATTTTATATTCTGTACCGAGCCAGGAAAAGAACGAAGAAGACGGTTTTACGATGAGTCTTAAAAAGAAATGAATGGGAGGAAAAACGTAAAAACGTAGAATTCCATTTGACTTGATTAGAGCTGGAAATAGGTTTCTAAAGCCAGAAAGTAGAGTTGTCTCTTGAAAACTAAACAATCGGCCTCACAAAATGCTTGCTAGTGACAGGAAGGTTTTCTTTTTTAAACAAAAAACAAAAAGGCCTCAGTTTTTGAATAAAACCATTTTAGAAAATAAACATTGCTTCCAAGCCAGTTTATAGTTGTTATGATAGAAGTTGTGGTTCTAAGTGCATTAGAACCACTTCCCGCTGTTCTGTAGATCTCTTAGGAGTGCAAATACACTGAATTCCTCATTAAAGTGGAGGAAATATTTTTTTTTTCTTTTTTAAAAAAATATGCAGTTTATTTACCTGCTGTTCTTTTTCACACTTTGTTTAGTAGTTTCCTTAAGAGCCATTACTATTTAATTTACATTATTTCTATTATTTGATGCTACTCTCTGTGCTTCCCATATTCTTTGAAATTGCTGCTTTGAAACGCAGTGATTGATACATCATTTTAAAATTGCTTTTTTTTTCTTTTGCAAAACCAGTGTTTAACCCATTCCATAATAGATTATTACTATCTTTTTACTAGGCCCAACCATCCTACAAGCCAGGAAAAGAAACAGGATGCTCTCTAGCTGCCTTTTACTTTTACACTGGCTTGTGAAACTCCACTTGGCTTAAGGATGGAATGCTTTCACTGGCTCTCGGGCGCTGTTGCACAATGACTGTAGATCAGAGCTCCTCACTTGGCAACTTAAGACTTGTGGATTTCAACTTGTGGAGTTGAAGTCCACAAGTTTTAAAGTTGCCAAGTTGGAAGACCTCTGCTATAGATCATCTCTGCCCATGCACAGAATTGAAACGAGTGGGATGTTGACATTCTTGCGTGTGGTGACAAAAACTTTTCATGGGACCTTATGAGATTTTTTTGGGGTGGGGGAAGGAGATTCTCCCCCAAAGATTTCTTAGCTACTGGCCAGGGGCTCTGGTTCTATTCCAACTTGCAGCTTCATTCATGTATTATTTAATTCATGTAGCCATCCAATTTGCATATCCAGGTCGCCTACTTTTTTTTTTTTAATCCACTATATAATAAAAACCCATAAAACACCTCCCATGGTAGCACCAACACAATCAAATCAGCCACCCAATGGGCTCCATCTCCATTCGTGGTCCCCAGGCCCACTGACAAAACCATGTTTTTAAGACCTTTCAGAAAAACAACAGGGAGGAGGCCAACCTTACCTTGGAAGGAAAGATGTTCCATAAAGAAGGGGTCACCAACGAGAAGGCTCTTTTTTTGTGGTCCCACCAGAGGACAAGTTTTGGGATTTCCAGCAGGAGTTTTTCCTTGCTTGAAAATAACTTAAGGCAAGGCTGACTCCCAACTATGGTTCTTTCCTTCCAGGTTCTGCTTGGTAATGGCCGGTCTAATTCCTGTCCGCCTTTCCTCTGTTTTGAAAGTTATTGTTAAAAGTGCTGAGGAATATTATTGTGTGATAATATATGGTATAAGTGTTGTACCTGATGATTCTTGACTCTTGAGGAGTGTATCTTTTCTTTTATGTACACTGAGAGCATTTGCACCAAAGACAAATTCCTTGTATGTCCAATCACACTTGGCCAATAAAAAATTCTACTCTACTCTACTCTACTCTACTCTACTCTACTCTACTCTACTCTACTCTACTCTATTCTATTCCTTCTAATATTTATTCTATTCTACTCTACTCCACTCTATTCTACTCTACTCTACTCTATTCTATTCTATTCTTAGTGTTGTACCTGATGATTCCTGACTCTTGACGAATGTATCTTTTCTTTTATGTACACTGAGAGCATTTGCACCAAAGACAAATTCCTTGTGTGTCCAATCACACTTGGCCAATAAAAAATTCTATTCTATTCTACTCTACTCTACTCTACTCTATTCTATTCCTTCTAATATTTATTCTATTCTACTCTACTCTACTCTATGCTACTCTATTCTATTCCTTATTCTATTCTATTTCTTATTCTATTCTACTCTACTCTATTCCTTCTAATATTTATTCTATTCTACTCTACTCCACTCTATGCTACTCTATTCTATTCCTTATTCTATTCTATTTCTTATTCTATTCTACTCTACTCTACTCTACTCTACTCTACTCTACTCTACTCTACTCTACTCTACTCTACTCTACTCTACTCTATTCTATTCTATTTTAAATTCCATTCCACTCCACTCCATTCCATTCTATTCTATTCTATTTTAATATGATATAGTCTTCTACAGGCAAACCTAGGAATAGCTGAAGACTTCCGCAAAGAGTCAGTTTGTGCCCATCTTCTCCCGTGCCCATTTACCTAGGAGGAGTCCCATGGAAAACTATCCACCGTAAACGTACCCAAGACGTGGTACTGATTGTCTCTTTTTAATCATTTCACAGTGAAGATGGTCTCACTGAAATATTACTGCAATGTAACTTTCCCAGTTCTGAATGCTATTTCCTCCTCCCTCTCCTCCCCCTCCCCTTTTTCTTGAAAGGCTACAACGATTGGTGAAAGATTTGCTGAAGCAGCTTCAGATTCAAGATGGTAGCAAAATCTCCGCTCTGGATAGGATTCTGGGAGATATTTCACGCATCCTGGAAAAAGAGGTAACTTTCCTTGCTCAATCATGTCACTTTTCTTGCTCAATCATGTCATGCCCTTCGATGCAACTCTTAATTCCTGATTCTTCCTGTGCATGCACTCTTGGCTGAAGATTCACAAATCTGTTGAGTTTCTTGGATCCTCTTGGTGGCTTGGTTCACAGATCACATAGGCCACGAGCCATAGTTTGCAAGCCACAAACTGGCTGAATTTCCACTTTGCCATAAGCCGCAACAAGCCAACACTCAGGAGAAGCACAGTCAAATTCTGAATATTCATTATTATGCTGAAGGTATTTGAAATTATGAGGTTAATGAATGGAAAAGATTAGAAAGTTAAACTAGGCTGATGTGCCATTCTGTATTTCTTTCCCAATGTTGCTTTAAAATAGACTCTTGACTATAAATACAGGGGAAACATTATTTTTATCCAGTTAATGTTAATTAGATTAATGTGATAAAATTAATTTCTCTATTAAATGCATTATTCTAAAACATTAATGGAAACTTTTTATTTCTTTCACAAATTTAATACTCTACAGTTGTTTCAATTAAATCAACACCGCAAACCCTTTAATGCCAGATAGGGAGATATTCCATTCCCCTCCCCAAATAATTAAATTAATTGCTTTTCCAAAATCAACACATCAGGCTCTGAACAGTGTTTGCAGAGTCTGACACCCAAATGCCAGAATTTTACATATTCAGTATGCTCTCTGTCAGTGTTTCCATTTTATTGCCTATATTTTCTGATTTTTGTTTAATCTCTGAGAGAGAGCTCTTTATCTTTTTCCACAGTCAGTTTTTTTTTAATGAAATTGCATTAAAGCAAATGATTAGCATGCTAAAACTGATTAATCAGTTAAAGGTTGGTTCTATCGCTTGACATAAAATGTGCTGTACAATTACGTTTTGAAGGAGATTCTGATTTTTAAGACAGCCAGCTTTTATCTGGCTGAAATGTCCTTCTGAAATGACCCTGCAAGCAGGATTATTACTGGTTTGAAATCATCACTAAAATGAGAAGCTTGCATAATTAAAATCACAGCAGCTCTTCATAACTTTCAAAATGATGGATTGAGGAGGAAGTGTTCCTATTAACTTTGGAAAAAGGAGGGATAAATGTACTGGAGACCGTGTTCCCTTCAACATTTTTCCATCCAATTTTAATTTGTTGCCCTTAAAGTCTTTGCAATCTTTAACAACGCTGTTGTGAGAATCCTTAACACCTTAAAACCATGCCCTCCTCCTTAAAACCAACTTCACGTTGATTGAGTTGAACATGTTCTTCTGTCTGTTGATTGAAAATGAATTTAAAATTGGGTTTTGAGTATCAGGAAAATAAGATCAACTTTGTGCAACTTATCAGCAACTTAACATGTGTGTGCCATTACTACAAGTAAACAGAATTTAAACAAGAGAGATTTGACCAGGAATTCCTCTGCCTTCCTCCTAATTATGCAGCCTCTTTTTAAAAATATCCAGCCAGGCTGCTGCTCCTAACTGGCAGGATGTCACACACAACCCTTCCTAAGTGAGTTCAAATCCGCCAAAGTTTATAAGCCGGTGGAAGTTAGAAGGCAAAATGCTTCCTGACCCGTGCCGCCAAGTGTAATGTGGTACAATATCAGATTCTGACAAAGCCAGCCTCCGTTTGGGTTCATTGAAATGCAAATACCAGAAGCGGTAGAAGAAAAATAAATAAGGAGCAATCTGGGCTAAAAGATTCGGGTTAGGTGACATCCATCTCATCCGATTCTTCTCTGGAAAAGGAGGCCATGATGCATCTCACTGGAAGATCCCTGTGGATAAAAATGAGAAAAATCACACAGCTTTAGGAGCGTTCAGCTCAAACTTATTTGATAGTCCATCTGTGGCTTTCTACATGAAAGGCAGGAGGAGGAGGAGGAAGGGGGTGAGGAGGAAGGAGAGGAGGAAGGAGGAGAAACTTGGATAAGAGGAAGAAAGAGGAGGAGGAGGGAGGAAGTGGAGGAAAGAAGAAGATAAGGAGGAAGTAGAATAAAAAGAACAAGAAGAGGAGGAAGAGGAAGAGGAAAAATTCCCCATCTTGATTTGAACAAACCAATTCCCACAGCATCTCATGCAAAAACAACAACTGGCTTTAAAAATACTGTTTTCCTTCTGATGGTTCTCTTCATTTTTTTCATCTTTAATGAAGTTTTCTTTTCATTCTACATAATCTTTTGCAATATTTTTACGCCATCCACCCAGAGTAGCCAATGGAATAAAATAGTTTAAAGTGGATTAAATTATATCACCGGTTAAAAAGCTACCATTAAGTTTGACCTGGGAAGGAGTGTGTGTGTGTGTGTGTGTGTTTAAAGGAAACAAAACCCAAATTTTATGCAGCTTGCAACACTTCTGTAACTCAAAGGTTTATTGGGATAGAGCTGACCCTGTAATAGGACCGTGGCTTTAGTATAAATAATTTAAATCTTATACAGAAGACAAACTGTTCTTTAGGCCTCAGGGTGGATTAGGATAAGCAAACATATGTACAATATTACAAATATATGTTCTTAATTGGCCCCTGTAAGGCGAGGGTGTGTATATATTTTAACAGGAAAACATAGATTCTTGTTACTAGCATTGATATCCATCAGCTAATAGAAAAACAGATATGGATTTTCCCAGGGATTGCTATAAACATGAACTTTAAATGTTTTTTCAAACAAGCCTGTGGTTTAATCAAACCTGTATTTTCCCCCTTATCGCCAAGAGATATCTGTCTTTCAGTTGTACAGTTGGAAGTAGCATAGATTGTATTTCTGATTCTTTCTGTAATTACACCATTGCTAATTGTGTCGTAATACAGTAACCTAAACAAACATTTATTGAATTTTCTTCGCAAATTCACCGCAAGTTGTACTATTACAAGGAGACATTGGGTAGTGAATGCATAGAGCAAACAACATCAGTGAATAACGCAATTGACTTTCTTTTGTTAAAAAAAAATTACAGCCTTTTTTCCCGTCTAAATAGGCTGAATAAATTAGCAACTTGGACTTGAGAGAAAAATCAGTCGGGTATTACATACAGTAAAATAAAAATCACAAATTGAAAAGCAAAATTCTTACATCCAGTAACAAAAATAAATTCACCAAAATTTTAATCCTTACAATAAATAAATAAATAATGCTGGGAACAAAATAACTTTTTGAAAATAATTCCATCAATTTGATATCCAGCAATTGCATTGTGGCACAGCTCCCATCATGCCCCAATTTATGACCTTCTGATTAGGAAGATGGGATGTGTATTCCAACACATGGCTCTCAAGACCCTGAATTCTTTTTTTCCCCCAAGATTTGTTTTTACTCAGTGTCAAAAAGGCTGGATGGGTCATTTCACTGATGGTTAAAATGAAGATCTCTACACACAAACTTCATATAATTCTTAAGTTTTATATGGCACATTTTTCTTTGTGTTCTTCTAAGTCAATGTATACTTAGCCATAGAGAGACAGCCTTCAAAACCATGGGAGATAGCTGGGCTACACTGACCCAACAGTCTTCTTAAGTCTGGTTGTTATCACACAAGTTTCATTCCTAACAGGTTGGGGAAAACTGGTGTTGGGATAAGATTCAATGGGTCTTTAAACAGGGTGTTCTGGGAGTTGAAGACCCAACCATCTTAAAATTGCTGAGGTCTCCTCCTCCTCCTTCTCTTTTTCCTCCTCCTCTTCCTCCTCCTGCTCTTCCTCTTCCTCCTTTTCCTGCTCCTCTTCCTGCTCTTGTTCTCCGCTTCCTACTCTTTCTCTTCTTCCTCTTCCTCCTTCTCCTCTTCCTCTTTCTCCTCCTCCCCCTTCTTCACTTTTTCTTCCTCCTCCTTTACCTCCTTCTCCTTGTCCTCCTCTCCTCCTCCTCTACTTTTTCTTCCTCCTCCTGCTCCTCCTGCTCCTCCTCCTCCCTCTTTCTTCTTAAGCATTTGTCTGCCCGCCCTGAAGTATCATTATTCCTGTCTGTCCTAATCAATAGGGTCAGGGGAGATGGATTTCCGCAGCTGCCATGCTGTTTCTGACACAGAGCATCCATAGTCATTTCCAGAAGCCGGCTGTAATTCTCTTGTTAAATCATGAGTCGAGAGAAATCCGTAGACACGGCGGCTTGCTTGTTGGGAGAGGGGTGGGAGAGAGAGAAGGATCGGTTGGTTTGAGAGTGTCAGTTTTCCTGACGAGAGGAGGAGAGGGAGTCTGTTAATTGAATTTCCCCCAGGAGTATCAGAAAAAAAGAGAGAGAGAGAGAGAGAGAAATAAACCCCAGACCCCCCAACCTTACAAAAAAAGCCAGGAGGCGGGAACTGTCATTGCAGAAAAGCTGCTTACATTGATTTAACTTTGCTAATGGTCGGGGTTGAACAAGGAATTGCCCCCCGGGGAAAAGAGAATCTCTTTCTCTCTGTCTCCTCCCCACCTCTGCACACTCAAAACCTGTCCCTCTTAGCTTTTTCTTTAAAAAAAAAGGAAAAAAAAAAGGAAAGAACCCAATTGGTACAAGCCCAGGAGCGCTTGCTTTAAAAAAAAAATAACGTGGGTGTTTTTTTTTTTCCACGAGAGAAATAAAAGAGGTTTGGAGTAAATGAGAAAGCCAGTTTGGTCTTAGTGGTGAAGGCATCCGGGAGACAGTGAATTCTAGCGCCACCTTAGCCAGGAAAGCCAACTGGGTGACTTTGGGCCAGTCCCTCCCTCTCTCTCTCTCTCTCTCTCTCCCTCCCTCCCTCCCTCCCTCTCTCTCTCTTTCTCCCCCTCCCTCTCTCCCTCCCCTCTCTCTCTCTCTCTCCCTCCCTCCCTCTCTCTCTCCCTCCCTCCCTCCCTCCCTCTCTCTCTCTCTCTCTCTCTCTCTCCCTCCCTCCCTCCGTCCCTCCGTCCCTCCCTCTCTCTCTCTCTCTCTCTCTGTCCACCTCCCCGCAGAGAAACCGGCCCATTTCTGGTCCTTGATCCCTTTTCGTTTTATTTGTTCACACGTTTCGATTTTTACAGCCTCCCAACTCAATCAAGGGACTCCCATGTTTTTTCCCAGAGTGCCGGGCACCAGGCGTAGCAACGGAAAGATCCCACGTTTCTGTATATTTTCACCCAAAGCCCTTGTTTCGTACACTTTTTCAGTCAAGAGCCGGGCTGCAAAGCTGCGAAGCGCTTAAAATAACAGTCCCTTTGAGTGATTCTTCCTAATTTTTTTTAAAAAAGTGTAGTATATAGTGCGGGGAAGTTAATGGCAGAGGAATATGAAGATTTACAAGCCACGGCAAATGCGTCCAAAAGTAGAAAAAGTCACTTGACGTCTCCTTTCCCAACCCAAATTTTACCCCCGAAAAGATAAAGAAAATTGGCTTGCCTTCAAGGAAAAAAAAAAAAAGTGGGGTTGGGGGGAGAAGAAGGAAACAGCCTTAAAATTCCCACTTCTTCGGCTATTATTTTATTTTATTTATTTTTTAGATTTAGTAAATTTTATTTAGTTTTCAAAATTTAAAAACAGAAAATTTATATATCATTATAAACGTCAAGACGTCTATTACATTTTCTTATCACCTTTCTATATAGACGTTTCTTTCATTATACAATTTCAACTTAATATATAAATAAATATAGATAGATATGAATATAGATATAAGTATTTACATAGTTTCTTATTCTTTACCTAATTGCCATTTTGATTTCTTTTTATTCTTAAACCATTCATACCAGGCATCCCAGACATCATAATATATCGACTCTTCTTTGTCACTTAATTTCATTGTTAATCTGTCCATCTCTGCACAGTCTAAAAATTTTTTAAATAATTTTTTATAATTCAGCTGTTATTTTAATCACCACTCCGTGGACTGCTCTGCAAATTTTTGCAAGCATTGCAAATGACTCCCTGAGTTTCTTCTCTCCTTAGAACCGCTAACACCAGGGAATTTTTTACACATCAAGCAACAATTCCATTTCATTTCTCTTTTTTAAAAAAAATATACCCTCGGTCTTGAGGTCAGGTATTTACATTTCAGCCCAGTGTTTGTCGTAACTGTGAAATCTTGGGGGGGGGGGGGACTGCCAGCAGTCAGACAATGTTTATCGCAGCACAGAGACAGTCAAGAAATGTCAGCTTGGCGGATTGCAGAGCTTATTTACATTAGAATCTGCACATTGTCAGATAGAATAGAATAGAATAGAATTCTTTATTGGCCAAGTTAATAAAGGAATTTAACTTGGTGCAAATGCTCTCATGTACATAAAAGAAAAGATACATCCATTCGTCAAGAGTCAAAAGGTACAACACTTAATAATTTGTCTTAGGGTACAATAAGAATAGAATAGAATTGAATTGAATTGAATTATTTTATTGCCCAAGTCTGGTTGGACACACAAGGAATTTATCTTGGTGCAAATGCTCTCATGTACATAAAAGAAAAGATACATACATTCGTTAAGAGTCAAAAGGTACAACACTTAATAATTTGTCTTAGGGTACAATAAGAGTAGAGTAGAGTAGAATAGAGTAGAGTAGAGTAGAATTCTTTCTTGGCCAAGTGTGGTTGGACACACAAGGAATTTGTCTTTGGTGCAAATGCTCTCAATGTACATAAAAGAAAAGATACATTCATCAAGAGTCAAGAATCATGAGGTACAACACTTAATGATAGTCATAGGGTACAATAAGAGTTGCGTAGAGTAGAATAGAGTAGAGTAGAATAGAATAGAATTGAATTCTTTTATTGCCCAAGTCTGGCTGGACACACAAGGAATTTATCTTGGTGCAAATGCTCTCATGTACATAAAAGAAAAGATACATACATTCGTCAAGAGTCAAAAGGTACAACACTTAATAATTTGTCTTAGGGTACAATAAGAATAGAGTAGAATAGAATAGGATAGAATAGAATAGAATAGAATAGAATAGAATAGAATAGAATAGAATAGAATAGAATAGAATTCTTTCTTGGCCAAGTGTGATTGGACCCACAAGGAATTTGTCTTTGGTGCAAATGCTCTCAGTGTACATAGAAGAAAAGATACATTTGTCAAGAGTCAAGAATCATCAGGTACAACACTTCATAATCTTCAGCAAGCTGCTTTTGGTGGGCGGGCGGTTGTTTTCCCAGGATGGGTTTTCATTTTGGAGAGCAGCTCAGTTTCTACCACCACAATGTACATCTTGAACCACAATCCAGAATAACAAGAGTTGGAAGGGACCTTGGAGGTCTTCTAGTCCAACCCCCTGCTCTATATCTCTTCCGGTAAATTGTCATCCAGTGTCTTCTTGAAGACCTCCAGGGATGGAGCCACACACAACCTCTAAAGGCAAAAGCCCTTCCACTAGTTCATTGTCGTAACCGTCCGGAAGTTTCTTCTGGGTTCTGAAATTTAAGAGACTTTTGGAATGGAGCTCTTGATCAAGCTTTTGAAGAGTTGTGCTTCTGTCGGTCTCCCAAAGGTGCTTTTTCATGAGGCAACTGGACTTTTCTTGTTTTTGCTTTTGAAAACATTTCGCTTCTCATCCAAGAAGCTTCTTCAGCTCGGACTGGGATGGTGGAGAATGGAAGGATTTATATTCCTTGCAGAATATAAATTTGCAAGCTCTGACTGGATGGTGAGGAAGGATTTATTTTAGGGATGTTGCAACGGTCATAAGTGTGAGAAACAGCCCTCGGTCCCATTTTTCAGTGCCGTTGTAACTTGGAACGGTCACTAAATGAACTCTCATAAGGACTTCTTGTAATAACCCTGAACCAGTCAGGCTGATTAATTAAAAAGATCAACTTGTTTTCCTGCAAAGTATTTTCAGCTGCCTCCTGCCAGCATCTAGCTTGTCTCTCGAGGCTGAAGGAGAAGAATCAAAATTTTGCTCCCATTTTTATTTTTCTAAAAAAACTTGGCTTATTTATCCCTTGGGGAAGGGGGGGAAAAAGGCTTAATATCCATCCGTCTCCTTCCTTATTTTAAGCATCAAGTTAGGACCTCATTTTTCTTGGCACAGAAGCTGGATAATTAGTTTTGTGTGTATGGGGGAGCGTGGGGGTGGCAGGGTTGTCTTCTGGTTTTATTTACAACATTGCTAGTCTAGGATCCTTGCCAAGAATAATCGGAGTATGTTTTAGTCCTAGGAGGGTGTCTTTAAGAACGGATGTGTTTTTCATAAAAAAAAAAAGCAAATTTCCGAAAACAAGAGAGATGATTTTAAAGGAGGGGTGTCCAACCTTGGCAATTTTTAAGACCTGTGGACTTCACCTCCCAGGATTCTCTAGGAGTTGAAGCCCCACAGATCTTGTCAAGTTTGGGCAGCCCTGCTTTTAAAATCTTCCTTTAGGTTCGTGGTGTTTGTCTGATGTTGCTCTGTTTGGCCCTTTGGCTTTCAGTCTGCCCCTGTAAGTCCTTGTTCATACAATTTAGTATAAAATCCTAGAATACTTTCCCGTTCATTTCTTTAGAATCATTTCCAGGTAGACCAACACAGAGTTGCTTCAAGATGTGTCATGAACAATCCCAGCTAACAAGTCAAGGTGTGTTGGAGCAGGGCAGAAAGTTTGATGGACTTTTTATTTTCTAGGTTCCTGCCTATTTCCTTTAGATTTGGTAGTCCTACTGAGATCTGTGGAGTCCTTGTTGCTTTTTGAGCTCGCTTGCTTCCTTGCAGACGTTTCATGATCCAACTAGGTAACCTTATCAGTGCTAGAAGGAAGTGGGGCTTGTAGGCAGGAGGATTGTGGGGTCCTTGGTGGTCTCTGAGCTCAATTGTTTTCTTGCAGACATTTCATGGCCCAATGAGGTAATATCATCGATACTCTGATGGTGTGGATGGTGCTTTAATGGTGAGGGTGATCATCAGGTACTGATGCTCAGAGAAACATCAAGGAAGCATCAAGAAACACCTGCAAGAAAACCCACCAAGTTTAAAGAGCAACAAGGACCCCACAGGTTTAACCCTGAACTGCAAACATTTTCTTCTTTTCACTAATGAGATGTTTTGGAAAAGCAAGTTTTATCATAAACTTGCTTTTTTCCCCCCCACCCTCCGTGTTCCATCAAACTCCACAAATCACAGTGGTGAATTTCAACCTGCTTCTTCATTGCTCTTAAAGTGAGAAAAATCATGTCCACCACTAAGACTTTCCTGCTGTCGGGATGCTGACCTCTGCTGACCGATCTCAGCATTAAACCAGTTTTTTTTGTTGTTGTTTTTTTGCTTAAAGTGCGACCTTGACCAGTGGAATTAGAAAAGTCGTTGGAGACACGTTGGCTCTGTTTCTCCTACTCTCCAAAGCCACATAGATATTCCTCCTCTAAATATTTTTGGTGTGAAAACTACAGAAACCTGAATAATTAACTCTTTCTCCAAATGTTTCTGCCTACCCGATACATTCCAGTAGAGTAGTTATGCTCCAAGTCTCTACGGTTCAATGTGGTCTTATGGGACCAAGGAAGCATGCCTTTTCTGTCATGGCTATGGTTTGTACAAGCATGGTGCATTGAATCAACCACTGTTGGCTGCGTTCACTCATCCTACTCAACTCTTAATCATGCTTTTCAAGCCAACAAAGGTTCAAGTTCAACCCAACCAACCAGACTCAGGGTGTGAACCTGTCCTGAGCCATTTTTCTAATTAGCCATGCCCATGTCACAATCCAGCACGGAAGAAGATACACAGATTTCCCTCTCGTTCTCTTCCAGGCAGTGTGAGGGTGGTGGCCTTCAACCATGAATTGATGCCTTGCTTGAAAGCAAGACCCTCCCATTAATGTACCCCCTCTTCCTTTTGTGTCCTCCTCTTCAGAATGGGGCAGATCAGGTCGCCTTCCACGTGGCTGGTGGGTTTTCCGCTCTGGAGCAAGTCCTTCAAGTTGCGACCATGTCCATCAACCTGAACTCCGTTTCAAGAATCCCTTTGAAGTAAGTCTGATGCTGATTTGCCAGTTTTAGACCACTCAATAAATTAATGTCGTTTGTGCTCAGGATAACTTTTCTGGCTCCTTTTCTACCTGGCTGTAATTTTCATAGCTGTCCATCTGTCAGATGGTTTATGGAGATTTTTTATGACCATGTCCTTCTTCAGAAGTTCTACCTGTCTCAAAATGGCATGTCCAAAGGCTGGGCTTGCATTCCTTCTTCTCAAGGAGATGACAAGGGTCAACAGCTCCCTGTATCTATTGCTCTTTCTTTCTTTCTTTCTTTCTTTCTTTCTTTCTTTCTTTCTTTCTTTCTTTCTTTCTTTCTTTCTTTCTTTCTTTCTCTCTCTCTCTCTCTCTCTCTCTCTCTCTCTCTCTCTCTCTCTCTTTCTTTCTTTCTTTCTTTCTTTCTTTCTTTCTTAACTCCACCAGAAGAAACGCAGGTATCCTGAGATACTATCTGGAGTCTTTCGAATAAGTTGGGAACAAGTGACGAAAGACAAAAAACAAGGAAGTGGGAAAAAAAAAGCTGCTCTCTCTCTCTCACACACACACACACACACGCACACACACACACACACACACTGCTTCAGATTGTGCAAATAGAGAGCTCTTTGTGTGAGTTCAGAATCTCCGCACTGCCTTTTGGCGTGGATCCTTGACTGCAGGTTTAGGGCAAGTGGGCAATCAATCATAGCCAAACATTGGCAGGGACCAATTTTGTGACCTTTAAAAAGCTCGTCGTCACTTTAACCCTAATGTGAAGCCTTTTGACACAACCCTGCATGGATTTTTTTGGTAGTCACAGCAAATTTTTCAAATCACCAAAGTTATGGCAACCGCAGAAGGTGATCGCGGCTAGTTCATAATGTAGGATCCAGTCCTCTGTCGAAATCAATGCCTATCAGGAACAGATTATTGGGGAAGAGCCAACTCTGTGTTCTGCTAACAATCGCAAATTTTTCTCTCCCCTTGTTTCCTTATGTTGATTTTACTTTTTCCCATAAATAATAAATTTGCAATCTATTTGTTTAGGAAAAAAAACAGAAGTGATTCAGTATGTGTTTGTTTTTAATTCATATCAAATGTTTCCTCCAGGAGCTGAACATTGCCCCTCCCCCAAACAACCTTCAAACCCTAAAAATATTAAGTTTTAGAGCTGAGCAAATATTTGAACTTAGTTTCTCTAAATGCAACCAAATACTCCTTTGTCCTTTGTAACTCTGTTGGATCAAAGCATCTTTCTTCTGTGCTGTCATTTGGTGGAGGGATTGTTTCTTTCATTGGATATCTTCATTTAAAAAAAACCAAGCATTTATTTTTTTTGAAAAATGGTTTGCAAATGCTAAGCGGCTCACCTTTAACAGTTACATAACGGAAGACAAGAATTTATCTGTGCAATATAACAAACTTGGCAGATTTATAAAGCTCTCTCCAGTGAGTGTCTTAGGGTAAAAGCTGAGCAGAGATTCTGCAAATTAAGGCACAAATTAGATTTGGCATCAGAGGTGCCCATAGTCAAAAAAACGAAGACGTTCCTTCAATGACTCTGGGATTTTATTCATGAGATCATTTTTATTTGCAAAATAATGCGATACGTATAATCTTGGTGTGTGGTTCATTCTTCCAGTTAATTTCAATGCAGCTCCTTTTAAAGAAAATTAAGCAGTTTTATTGGGATTTATGATCAACGCAAAACTGCCCAGTTAAATGCTGTGCCATCAGCTCTTAAAACTGATTTAGTGAAGTTCAAGCTTGGTTTAATTCAGTAGCGATCCTCAAGCAATTTGTGTTAGTTTTAGGTACCATCATAATCTCTCTCTCTCTCTCTCTTTTTTTTCCCTTCTGGGGGCATTTGGGTGGGATGAAGTTGGGAGGAAATTTTAAAATAATAGTAATAATAAGAAAAGAAATAATAGTTCCCTTTAACCAGCCCAACTGCAAAAGGACTTATTGTTAAGTGGGGATATCACAAGTTAAAACAATAAACCCGCTTGGAAACATCAACCATTTGATGCTTGTCTGGGAGACTTTGAGAAAAAAGTGGTGACAGTTGACAGCTGTTGTTGTTTTTTTAATAAGATTAAAATAAAGAAATTAGGTTTATTGACTTAAATCTCCCATTTAACACATCCAACCTCCTGAGGCATGCTCTCTCCTGACATTTGCACATCTGAATTTTCAAAAGCAGCAGCATAACCGAACTTGTGCCAGGAATCTTTCTAAATTCTTTCTAATTATAGCCATTAACAAGCTTATGTCATTCTGTCTCTCTTGTGAAGCCAGCACCCCACCCCACGCCAGATTCTCAAGTCCAACCACGTTGCCATGGAAAAATAAATGGCATCAGTTTGTTCGTTTGTTTATATCGAATCTTTTTCTGTCTGGGGATCTTCAAATGTTGGAAACCTTCACAACTCCTCACATTATAATCCCAGAAAGGGGTGGGGGGGAATCACTGGGAAAATGACAACTTCAGGAATGCTGTTGTGTCAAAATTGGGAGAATAATTTTGAAAGGCTTAAGTATCCTCTGCTTTCTGGAATAAACACTTAGATCAGCTGATGGTTTAAAAGAACATGATAAAACATCAGATATATATATATAGAGAGAGAGAGGGGAGCTCAATTCTTGTTTTTAAAAAGATAGACATAATTAGTTTTAAATGTCATTTATCTGATTTAAATGTATATGCATGTTTGGTTGAGAGAATGCTTCTTAGCAAATTCTGTAACTTGATTGATAGTTTTCACTAATTGACTGAAAATAAACTATCCCAGACACAATTATTGATTACAGGCAGGATATACTGATGATAATTCAGGTCCAGGACATAAAAGAGAGTGCTTATATAATTATTATATTGAATCATTACCACCACCACAACTTAATCCTCTCTGAACATTTTTAATAACTACTTTATACATATTTCTTAACTTCCAAGTTTAAACTCTCGAATCAAATCAAACAATAGTGTGTATGTGTGTGTTTTATTTTTATGTATTTTTAAAGCCAAGTCAACCTATTGATACATTGGATTGAAAAAAACCATTATAAAGCCAACAGGATAGAATATTTGTAGTTCGGACTTGGACTGTGGAGTCCTTGATGCTTTCTGAACTTGATTGTTTCCTTGAAGACATTTCATTACCCAAGTAGGTAACATCATCAGTGCTAGTTGTTGTGCATTTCTATATGCAGAGCCATTATAAAAAACATCCCTAAGATGTTAGACATCTTTGAGCTAATCTGGCTGCAAGCCTAAAGGATAAAATCCTTCTCCAGTGGACCAGTTAAAATAGGGTGAGGAGAGAATGGGGGCCAACACTTAAACGGCAATATATCCAATAACTAAGCCATAATATGGTGAAACGAAGGTTAGTCTTCCTATAAAAATCTTGATGGATAATTCTCTTAAGGCAACTGGGGTTTACACTTCTTGCAAGTTGTGGTAGAGGCAGAATGTTATTCCACCATTTCCCTGGCCGATTTGCAAGCTCCAAATAGACCACGGTATCCTATTAAGCCCATAAACAAACAGACAAATCTCCTTAATCCCAGTGAGATTAAAACAGAGCCTCCAGGACCCCTTTTGTCTGGCTGCAAAAAAGTCATTTATTTTTTTTAAAATCAAAGGTACTTTTCCCTGGACCTGTTGCATATACTTGGTGGAGGAGAATTACGCTTGACAATAAATAGCTTGGAGCTGTCACGGAATACCAAGTAAACTGTGATGCTATGTATCATAAGAAAATTAAGGATAAAAGATAAAGATGCTGGAGTAAATCTTCCCTTCCCTTCCATCTTTTTCCTTTCCTTTCTTTTCCCTTCCCTTCTCTTCCATCTTTTTCCCTTCCCTTCCATCATTTTCCTTCCCTTCCCTTCCTTTCTTCTATGTTTAATCCTCTCAATCTCCAGGCTCAGGAATTTCAAAAGATTGAAAAAGGACCTGGAAGGCTACAGACCACCAATTCCATATATTAGATTCACCTTTTCAGCCAAAAAAAAACCCCATACCCCATCTGATGGCACTTTTTGCAAGCTGCCAACCTGAAATTTTGGGGAGGAACAGAGCCCCGTTATTCTCCAGTGGCCAAAAATAAAATAATAAAAGATTCTTGTAGCCCTTTCCCAACTGATAAATGTTATTAAAATGCGTAAGTTTCATGAGCTGAAAGCATATCGCTTTTAATAAAACATGCTCACCCGAAAAAGTGCTACAGGATTGCTGGTTTTTCTGAGAATTACAAGCACTCTAAACAACCCCATCTAAAATATACCTGAAATCAAAAATAAATAAAAGTTTGCAGGAGGACTGCATGGTTGACCAGTAACAAGCCCATTTCCTTGTGCTTGACTGCCATCTGACTCCCGGTGAAGTCCTGTGGAAGAGCATCCTACAAATAGCTTTCTTTGTTTTCTTACCACGCTCTTAAGAAGCGTAAATGGATCCCCCGAGAGATTCCAGGGGAGGGAATCCCTCTTGGTTTGGCTCTAAGGAGCTCTGCTTCCCGGTTTCCTCACATTAGGCCTTCTCCAACCTGGTTTGCAAATGCGGCTTTCTCTCCTAAACTATTCCCAACTGGGTATCATCGATTGGAGAGAAAAGTGATTTTTTAAATCTCTTTGGTTCCCTGCTAATCTCAAAAGGAGGTTGGCCGCTGATCAGCTCCGTCTCTCAAATTAGATTTCTTCACAACATTCTTAAACATGAACGGGAAACAATTTAACTTTTAAGGGGATTTGCAAAACAGTTTGCTAAAATAAATCAGCAGATATTGTTTGATGGGTGGCCATATCTACTTCACACTTAGTCCTATTTCCTACTCAGAAAAGTTATTGCCTTTAAAACTACAGTTTGTGTGTTGGATAGGTTCACTGCCTTGAGTTATTTGTAAAAAATAATAATAATTCAGCCACAGCGTAAATGTCATAGCAACGAAGCATTTTTATATTACAGATATATTGTCTTGCCTTTTTTTTTTTCCTTTAAGGTGATTAAAATTTCACTTTTATCTCCCAGATCACTCTGTAGTACAATCAGCGCTTATTATCTGGCTTGCAATAACTGTCTGGAAAACTGCACCTATGTTATCTTCAGCAACAAGATTACTTTTTTAACAGATCTGTTGATGCACCAATTAATGGTAGGTAAAATTTTCAAGTCTGAATTAATGCTATTAACATCCCAATGCTGGGAAAAAATCACCTGGCGGAACAAAACATTTTTTTTTTAAAAAAATCTGGGCTTAAACTGGGATTTAATCTGTCTAGGAAGGGGAGGTATTTCCCCCAAAATTAGGTCTCCAACTACTTCAGGGATGTTCCCGAGCATCTAGTGGGTGACAGTGGTTAAAAATCCTATGCGTGTGATATGCATTAACTGCAATGATGGTAGAATTTGACAATTGTTCCTGAGGCTTGTAGTCCAAATAAATATACCAGTCCAGAAAACAAAAGCAAATTTAAGAGAGAAGCATATTTTCTTCTAACGTTTCCACCTGTTCCCTTTTTCTTCTCCCACCTCCAACTCCTTACCATCTTTAGTTCTTCATGTCTAGATGGCAGGGGTTCGAAAAAGACTCGACTAGACAATATATTGAAAGTATCAAAAATGTAAAATGGGGGGCAAATCAGCCCTTCTGATTTTTCTACGATTCACGCCGATTCTAAGTGCAGACTCTGGCCTTCTACGGGCCGCTGTTCTCAGAAACTTACATACCTTAATGCACCTCAGAGCAGGGTTTTGCAAATCAAATTTACCAAACAGATGAGCTTTAATGGAAGAAAAAGAAGAAGAGGAAGAAGAAAAGGAAGAGGAGGAGGAGGAGGAAGAAGAAGAAGAAGAAGAAGAAGAAGAAGAAGAAGAAGAAGAAGAAGAAGAAGAAGAAGAAGAAGAAGAAGAAGAAGAAGAAGAAGAAGAAGAGGAGGAGGAGGAGGAGGAGGAGGAGGAGAGGAGGAGGAGGAGGAGGAGGAGGAGGAGGAGGAGGAGGAGGAGGAGGAGGAGGAGGAGGAGGAGGAGAAAGAAGAAGAAGAGGAGGAAGAGGAGAAGAAGAAGAAGAAGAAGAAGAAGAGGAGGAGGAGGAGGAGGAGGAAGGAGGAGGAAGGAGGAGGAGGAGGAGGAGGAAGAGGAGGAGAAGGAGAAGGAGAAAGAAGAAGAAGAGGAGGAAGAGGAGGAGAAGAAGGAGGAAGAAGAAGAAGAAGAAGAAGAAGAAGAAGAAGAAGAAGAAGAAGAAGAAGAAGAAGAAGAAGAAGAAGAAGAAGAAGAAGAAGAAAATGTTGACTTCCCCCTTCATTTTAGCTGTCATTAAATATTTCATCAGGAGTTCATTTTTAATTCATAGTGACCCACTCATCATGAGATATTTAGTCTGGAATTGCTACTCATAAATGGTGGGGAGGGGAGTGTTTGCAAGAGGCAAGTTAATTGGTTGGTTAATTGAAAAGTTGTGTATGTGCCGTAAATAATTCACACTACCCTGTTTGAGCCAGAGAGCCATCGGGCGATTGATAAACACTTAAGTGTAGGTCCTGGGGGGGGAGGGGGGGGGGGAGAGTCCACCATGTAGTTAGACAAATGGAATCCGAACACGGCTTGTACATTCGGCTTCTCAGTGGTCTCATGTCCTCTTGTTTCTTTTCCAATTTGTCCCCCCCAGAGGAATTTGAGTATAACAAAATACCCTCCGGGACTCTGGCACGCAGGAAACCACAAGGCTTAACGAGACTTCATTATTGACCAATCAAAGTTACAAGGGCACCAAAAGAAGCGACTTGACGATCATTTTTTTCACCGTGACAACCTTTTTTTAAAAACAAAAACAAAACCATCATGTATTGTTTGATCAGAAAAAGTAAAATGCAAACCAGTCAAACAAACGAGAAAAACAAAAGAAATCCAAAGCATACATACAACCGGGGCTGGGCTTCTGGGGGTTGGCACAGGGGTTCGGGAGAGACCCCAGCTAAGATTCTGTGCAGTTCAGAGAACCCCCCCCCCCCAATCCCACTCCTGGCTGGCCCTGCCTATCCCACCCTGCCCCTCCCAAGAATCCCCACATGGCCCATTTTGGATGCAGGTAAATGCAGGGCCTGCACGGAGGCTCAGAGAGGGCAAAAAATGGGCCTCCCCGAAGTTCAGGAAAGGCGGAGATGGGCCCATTTCCAGCTTCCAGAGATCCTCCAGAGGCCGGGAAGGCCATTTTCGCCCTCCCGGAAGCTTGATGAAAGCCTCCAGAGCCCAGGAAGGGCAAAAACACTATGCTCACACACACACACACACACACACACACACACACACACACACCGTGGTGCAGGAAACCAACATGGCCACATCCATCCAGCAACAGGGCAGAGAACCCTTTGCTAAAATTTTTGAAGCTCGCCCCTGCAAACAACCCTAACAACAACAAGAAAAAAAGACGTTACAACCTTTGCAGCATCCCCCGTGATCACGGGATCTAAAATTCAGAGGCTTGGCGACTGGTTCATACTTTTACGACCATTGCTGTGTCCAAAGCAAAGTCTGTGGGGAGGCCCCATTTCACTGAGCAAACCGGTTTAACTCCCTTAATCAACCGCCCGCGATTCGTTTTAACAACTGCGGCAAGAAAGGTCTCAAAATGGGAGGGGGCGCTCACTTAATGAATGTCTCACTTAACAACAGAAAATTGGGGCTCCATTGTGGTCGTAGGTTGAGGGCTACCTGTAGAGCTGGGAACCTCCCTTTTTGCAGAATCCTAACTTGTACAGTTAACCTTCAAGAAAGAAAACTCTGATCTTTCTCTAAAATCTGATACCAACCCTAAAGAGCAGTGGCGGATCACCTTTTGGGGCTCCTGTGCCAAAAAAGTGCATGCACACACATGCCAGTACCCAGAAGGTTGTGGCCCCCACAACCCCTGTGCATGGACTCACAATCCCCCCCACCGCCGCTGCCGCCCCCTTACCTGCACTACACCTCACAGTTGATTTTTCGGCCTCCCAGAGGCTTTTTTCAAGCCTCTGCAGGCTTTGCAGGACGAATAATAGGCCTGTTTCGTCACTTCCGATATTACAGGAAGCGACGTAACGGGCCTAATATTCAAGCCTGCAAAGCCTGCAGAGGTTTGAAAAAAGCCCCTGGGAGGCCGAAGAAGGCCTCAAACCAGCCGAAAAATCAGCTGTGAGGCGCGCGCATGCACAGTGAGGTCCGGTTGTCTGTGGCTCGTGTGCCGGCACAAATGGCTCTGCGTGCTACCAGTGGCACAAGTACCATAGGTTTGCCATCACGGCTATAGAGGCAATCCTCCACTTACCACCATTTGTTTAGTGACTGTACGAAGTTACAACGGCCCTGAGAAAAAAAAGTGACTTTTGACCATTAAAAGAACCCTTGAATGTTCACTTCATTTTGATGCTAAAATTTTGCCATTCTCTCTTGGCAGTGTCGTTCAACGTACGCCTAATCAGCAATGCATTCTCTTCGTTGGATCCTGCTTCCAAAAAAACCCCATTATTATTATTATTATTATTATTATTATTATTATTATTATTATTATTATTATTATTATTATTATTATTAAATCTTGGCACAGCCAGGAGGAGGCGGAATTATTCCAAGCAAGGGTCTCCGCTGGCCAAATTCTCTTGCTTTTGTTTGCATCCTGCGAAGGGATGAGCCGTTGATGGCAAGTTCCATTTCTAGTCATCGTGAAATGTTTCTGAAACGGGGCCAGGCACAAACATCTATCTTGAAAATGAGGTTAACCCAGCTCAGAGATGGCCAGCTGGCAGCCCATTGGGCTGCTCCAAGCCAGTGGTGGGATTCAATCAGTTTGCACCACTTCGGGAAAAGCGGTTGTTAACTCTCTGAGCAGTTTGGTGAACTGGTTGTTGGAAGAAATCATTAGGGCAGAGAACCTAATGGTGGTTAAATTATTTGAATCCCCATCACTGATAACAGACAATCAGAGTTGGAAGGGACCTTGTAGGTCATCTAGTCCAACCCCCCGCCCAAGCGGGAGACCCTACACCATTTCTGACAGATGGGAGTCCAATCTCTTCCGGAAAGTCTCCAGTGATGAAGCTCCCACAACTTCCGAAGGCAACTTCATTTCCATGGGTTGATGGTTCTCAACTGTCAGAAAGTTTCTCCTTATTTCCAGGTTGAATCTCTCCTTCTTCAGTTTCCATCCATTATTCCTTGTCTGGCCTTCAGGTGCCTTGGAAAACAGCTTGACCCCTTCTTCCTCTCTGGGGCAGCCCCCCAGATATTGGAAGACTGCTATCCTGTCTCCACTGGTCCTTCTCTTCCCTAGACTAGCCAAGCCCAGTTCCTGCAACCGTTCTTCGTATGTTTTAGTCTCCATCAATTGAGTCACTCATCAATTTTACGTTGTCTGTAAGCCCTTTCCCTTCTGGTGTGCTATAGCAGGCACAGAGTGAAAGAAACATTCAAGGCAGGCTCAAAATAATTGCAACGTGTTGTGTGTTCTCTGTCCTAGATTCTGTGTGAAAAGTTGTTCTGTGTGTGTGTGTGTGTATGTGTGTGTTGGCACTTATTCTCCAGCATTTGATGGACAGGTCCCAGAAGACACGTACAGGAGTTACAGCTTTTGCTACTCAAACACTCAAAAAAGAAGACGAAGAAAAATCCCCCACCCTCCAGCCTTTTTTTCCTTAGAAAGCATCCTGCCACTCCTTGCCAGATTGTTTTTTCAAAACTGCTTGAAACCAATCCCCGAAAACCAAATTGCTCTTGTTATTATTATTTTTTTACAATAGATATTATTACTGAGTCGATTCAAATAGGTGTGTTTTTCCCCCCACCCTTCCAAATTACACAAAACAATCCCACCGACGCAGGACAGAAGGCTGCTTCCTTTTGGAATTGCAAGCTGCAATTTACCCCCTGGCACCTGCCAGACGGCTGTTTTTTGCAATGGTGTGTGTGTGTGTGTGTCTTAAAACTTGGCTATTTTTCTGCTTGTTTGCAAAGAGCTTTCTTGCTTCCCGCCCACCCATCTCCTCAAGGACCCTCCCTCTTATAAATGTGTTGGGCAAAGAACCTTGACCAAAAAATAATAATAATAAATGCATTGTTATTATTATTATTATTTTTTGTTTAGGGGTGGGTTGCCTTAAGTTGGCTCAAGAAAGAACCAGCGGTGAAGGAAAACTCGTTCTTTTGTGTGCTAAAATAACCTCGGTGCTCTCCGCAAGATTAATTTCTCAATCGGGCCCTCTCGAATAGATCAAAGGAGGATTTCTAAAATGGGTTGGAAAAATAAGAAGGAAAGGAACCTGAGCTGCCTCTGAAGCCAAGTTGGAGGTTTCTTCCCCTCTACTCAACCCTCGCCCCACTGCCTCCCTCACCCCAACCAGTTTTCCTGCTTGTCAGGAGTTGGTCGCTTCCATTCCAGGCTGTCCTCAGCTTATGACCACAACCGAGCCTGGAATTTTCCGTTCCTGAATTGAAACTTCCATTAAGCAAGCTCTTCCCCATTTTACGACCTCGCTCGCCAAGAGTTGTTAAGCGGATTGCTGCGGCTCTTAAAAATTCATCCCACAGTTGTTAAGTGAATCCGGCTACCCCATCGTCCCGGCTTGCACTTCCACCGTCATAAATACGAATCGGTTGCCAAGCTGATCGCACCTTCGTGAGAAGGCTGCAAGTGCGAAAAAGGGTCACCGTTGGCTTTTTTTTTTTCCCATTGTAACTTCAAACGGTCACTAAATGAACTGTTGTTAAGTGGAGAGCTGCCTGTAATCAATTTCTCCTCGATTCGTCTCTTCTTTTGCTCGTTCTGACTAGGAGTTTTCCCCACCATCCTCACAACCATCCTGTGAGGTAGGCCGTGTGGGGGAGAAAAATATGAACTCCGGAGCTTAGAGGTGCTAAATGTCTGGCATAAGTCCATTAAGGGGAATTTTACTTTATAACTGGAGTCGTGCTTAAGTGTTTAGGGCACCCTGCTTGCTTTAATAGTCATTAGCCCAGCCCTTGGCTCCTTCTGCACATGCATACACAACACACACCCAGGTGTGTGGGTGTTCCAATAGCTCAGGGGCTGCTCCAAAGGAGAGGAAGGAGCCAAGCTATTCTCCAAAGTACCAAGGAAGGCCGCACAAGAAGCAATGGATGGAAACTCATCAAGGAGAGAAGCAACCTGGAATTATGGAGAAACCTGCCATCAGTGAGGACAATTAACCAGTGGAACAGCTTGCCACCAGATGGATGCTTCATCACTGGAGGGTTTTTGAAGAAAAGTTTCAATAAGGAGAAAATTTCTGACAGTAAGAGCCATCAACCCATGGAACAGAAGTTGCCCTTGGAAGTTGTGGGAGCGTCATCCCTTGAGACTTTCAAGAAGAGATTAGACTGCCATCTCTCAGAAAGGGTGTAGGGTCTCTTTGGGGGGGGGGTTGGACTAGATGACCTCCAAGGTCCCTTCCAACTCTGTAAATCCTATTCTGCATACACAGACACATGCATTGCAGAGCCAGGAGCTAAACGTTCCTGTCTTAAACCCTCCCTGCCACCGCCCAGCCAGGTAAGACCTGCTCTCTTTATCTTCCCTTCCCAACCACAGAGGGTCTCTTGGCCTCAACCCTGACCTCCAGGAGACCACCCACCTGCCAGGAGGGTCTTCCCACCCACCCCTCTTTTAATTGTTCCCCTTTGTGCAAAGAAAGGAGTACATGCATTCTCCTCTTCCAAAGGGCCCCCGTTTTCCACAAACAGGTTTCTGTTCAGACAAGCCCTGGGGGCTTTTGTGTCTGCAGACACTGTCAGAGTCCCTCCCTCTGATTATGACAATTGGGGGGGGGGAGAGAGAGGAGGGGGGGTCAGAGAGACACACAGGGATGGGAGATAACAGCCTAAGGGGTACAAGACATCCTCCTCGGGGGGCATCTGGCTCAGACACCCCAGATTGGGCTTTTAAAGAAGAAAAGTCAGAAAATATTACCTGTGGCGGCAGCCTTAAATATAAAGCTGGAGATTTATTTTATTTTATTTTATTTTGGAAAAGAAATCCTGCTTGGCGCTTCCATCTGTCATAAATCCCACCCACCCCAAGAGAGGCTTAAGCATGGGGATACAATATGTTTATTCCAGATGTTGCAAGCTCAGGATATCCGTTTGTTCCAGATCTTGCTTTCTTTTTGAAAAGAAAAGAAAAGAAAAGACGGGGGGGGGGGAAAACCAACTTTTGGATCCTGGAACTTCGTCCTTGCGGATTTGAGGCCGAGTCACATCTGGAAAAGGCCAGGCTAGCATCTTATCTTAGTTACGAGCTTCTAGGCCAAGCCTTCCTCAAATCTGCCGTCTTCCAGATGTGCTGACGTTTCCTTTGGCAGGGGACAATGGGCATTCCAGTGCAATAGATTTGGGACAGTTCGCGAGGAAGGGTCGCTATTTCAGAGCCTGGTTTTACTTTTTAATTTTATTTTTTTTTAAACGGCACCCAGAAAAAAAATCAGTCTTTAAAACCATGGCGGGTGAGGATTTTTCTCCTCCTCGCGGTTTCCTCCTTTCGACAGGTTGCTTCACGCTAATGCCCGAAAGAATGCGCTTCTCCCCTGCGCAGGAGCCCTGTTCAAAATAAGACATTGTTTTTCTACTTTCCTACTTCCTGAAAGAAGGAGGGTGCCCAACGAACAGCCTCTGAAGGATACGGGGAAAGAAAAGGGGGCCATAATACGAAATTAATACAAAAGCCGCTTGAAATTTTCCCCTCCTAATTCCTGTAAGAGGCTGTTCCTGTCTGCCGCCCAGATCAAAGAACTTGCAGGTTCTGTACAAGACTGGGGTGGGATCTGTTTCCCCAAAACAAGGACCACCACCTCTTTCCAGCCTCCAGGAAACCTCCAACTGTCCCAAAGGTGTTTTTCCAAAAGGCACTTGGCACCTTTGGAAATGAGGAGGTGATAAGCCACCTGGGAAAGCCAAGGGAAATCACCCAAACCATTAAAAAAAGCAAAAGTTAGAATATTGCAGACATGGGGTGAGACATCCGGGAAAATACGGCATCCTCCAGGGAAAGATTGAAGGCAAACGAAGATGCAGGCAGAAGAAGAACATCGTGGCTCCAAAATCTAAGGGACCGATTTGGTCAAAACTCAGCAGCCCTTTTTCGGCGACTGTCGATAAAAATAGGATCGCCAACAGGATTGCCAACGTCCAATGATGGAAGAAGAAGAGGAGGAGGAGGAGGAGGAGGAGGAGGAGGACAAAGAGGAAAAGAAGAACAAGAAGAAAGGAGGAGGAGGAAGAAGAAGAAGAGGAGGAGGAGGAGGAGATAGTGGTGGTGATAGTGGAGGATTCTGCTGGGCCCTTTTGACCAGGGCTGCAATATGAGCACCCCAGGTCACATCCACTTTTAAGGTAACACTCAGAAATTTAAAACTAGTCACTTGCTCCACTCGGTCCCCATTCATAAGCAAGGGCTGGAAGTTGAAGTCTACCTCTATTCAGAAGTTGCCCAAAAGAACTGCTGACTTGTTAAGGAAAATAGCTCAAGTGGCTTCCAAATTTTAGCATCTGACTTGTCCGTCCAAGGGGTGTTTGTCTTTCGAAGAATCCTCCATCCATGGAGCTAAGACAATCCAAATCACTCGTCCAGAATTACTGCGCTTTGTCTAAAATTACCTGGAGTAACCTGATCTTTCCAAGTAGTTTCACCTCACCTATTCTGCAATTCAGCATCCCTGGTACGTCAGAAACATATCCATTCTCCCTGCAAGGTGCCAAAGTCATCCTCTCACTTCCTAACTTGGCTCGTCCCCAGGAAGGGACAATGACAATAAATTTTAAGTACTAACTCCAGGCACAGAGCTAATCAATAATGTAAGGGCGGTGGGGAAGTGCTTGTTGTTGTTTTTTGTCTCCAAGTGTTACCCGATTCCCTCGAGAGGGATACGATGCTAACTATGTAACAGCTGCATTTTACGATCTAGCTACCCTGGTGCAGTTAAAACGGAGAAGATTCTCCTGGTGAAATTGGCTCCCCCCCAAATCAGTTCTGAGTTGAGAATGCAAAGTGGCCTATTTTGGATTCTCCTGCTTAAATTCCATTGCATCCTTCCTTGATTGGCCCAGCTCCTTTAGATTAATGGAAAGCCTACTGCTTGAGACATTATTCATTTATCCCAATTAGTATAGTCACTGTCAGGAAATGATATTCAAGCCACCATCGCAAGAGCTGTAAGGACATCCCTTCCTATTTGAGAGCCCAAGGGGTACTGTGTTTTTCACAGGGAGATCTCTGGGCTCCAAGTTACATTTAGGAGATCACATTCCCCAAAACAGGGCGGGCAGGACAAAATTGTAAAGTAAGTGAAGCTAGGACAAAAAAAATAATAAGCATTCAGTGGTGCACAACTTTCTTTTAGCTGCCATGTTCAGTTGCCGTTGAAAAGGCGATGTTCTCATCTGAATTCATTTGTCCCCCTTCTAAATCCATTGAGGCCATCACCAATTTGAGGATGCCAATAAGAGACATTCTGGGTGCATTTAATTGAATAATAATAATACTTTATTGTCATTGTACAAATATACAGAGTATACACATGCAACGAAATTCACATAACACGCAGAGACCAGACCCAAGGCACATACACACACACACAACAATCCCCAAACGCACACACATACCCGCTAAGGTTCCCCAACCCCTAAAACACACAAGCATCTACACAACAGACAAAGTAATCCTGTCCAACAGCTCACTCATGGTGGTTCTTAAGTTCATTGTTAAGTGCAGTTATAGCTCTGGGATAAAAACTATTCAAGAAATGTGTGGTCCAAGTTTTAATTGTTCTGCATCTTCTGCCAGAAGGCAACAGCTTCACAAAGATTGTGAGCAGGATGGGAAGAGTCTCTGAGAATGTGGTACGACTTCCTCAAACAGCGAGATGCGAAGATGTCGTCCAGGGCTGGTAGCTGGAGCCCAATGATATTCTGGGCAGTTTTAATGATGCTCTGCAGAGTTTTTTTTGTCCGCTACAGAGCTGTTCCCATACCGTACAAGAATGCCGTGTGTCAGGACACTCTCAATGGTGCTGTGGTAGTAGGACAGAAGTAGATGCTGAGATAGATTTTTATCTTCCTGAGCATTCTCAGGAAGCGCAGCCTCTTCTTCTGTGCCTCTTGACAAGCATGTTAGCATTCATAGTCCATGAAAGATCCTCTGAGATAGAAGTGCCCAGAAATTTAAAACTCCCAACCCTCTCCATCTTCTCGCCATTTATGTACCATGGTAAATGTAAATCTCTTTTCCTCCTGAAGTCAGTTATAAGTTCTTCAGTTTTGTTTTGTTTTTGGTGTTAAGTGTGAGATTATTTTCTTTACACCACAGTCTCAGCCCTTGCACTTCCTTTCTATAAGCAGCAGGCTCATTGTTCTTATTAATGAGCCCCACCACTGCAGACATTGAGCAGGAACTGTGAAAATAAGGTGCTTGGAAATGCAAGAAAATCCCCCCTCTTAATCATACCAGGACATTAGTTCAAACAGACCCTATTCCCTGAGATCAACTTAAAGAAAAAAAATATGTGTGGAAGTTTTGTAGCTCCCTCCTGAACATCTGTCAGCTGAATTGTTTCTAGGTGTAATACATACACCTAGAGAGGGTTGTTAGAATCAAGTCAGACTAATTTAGCGTAAACGCAGAAAACTGAATAAACGAAACAATTGCAAAGAACAGATATGTTAAAGATAACCTTGATTTTTTTTTTCCTGCGGACGCACTGGCACGCATTAAAAAAATGAAATTCTGATGCCCTTAGTTGGCATTAAGCAAAGGAAGTTTGCACAATATTTTAAGTATCAGAAGCTGAAAATAAATAATTCGGGAACAAGATGCTTTGTTGTTTTGAAAGTTATAATTTAAGGATGAGGTCTGGTTTGCTGGCAAAATAATGGAAGGGAACATTCTGAGCACGATACTACCTTTGTTTTGAGGCAGGTTTATTCCGTGTCATGTTGTGTTTCGTGTCTAGGTATGCGTCCCAGATGATCACAGTGCTACCCCAGGAAGAGCCATTAACAAACAGGCCTTCGAAGGACTAATAACTGGAGCGCTCAGGATCTTGGCTGTAGTGTTTGAGTCTCTGATGTCCAACTTACCTAACACCAGTAACCAAATTTGTGCACCAAAATTGACTCAAGATATGAAAAACAAGACCTCCCAAGCTGAAATTTTTAACAATAGGATACAAGACCTTATCAGGTAAGAGAACCAATCAGATGTTCCTATTTTGTATTTTCATCCCAATCTTGATTGTGCCTTCTGGAGGGGTTGGGACTACAGAGCCCATAATTCCAACTGGTCAAGCTGTTTTGGTATTCTTGAGTTATTGTCCCAACTCTTTGGGAAAGTGCCGCTACTTTAAAGATCATTTAATCCTGCTTGTATGGTTTTTATAAGTAACTCAAAGTGGTGAATATACCTAATACTCCCTTTCTCTTCCTCTTTTTCCTCAATGACAACCAGGTGAGTTGGATTTGGGCTGAGAGAAAGGGACTCGCCCAAAGACACCCAGCCAGCTTTTGTGCCTAAGGCAGAACTAGAACTCTCAGGCTCCTGGTTTCTAGCCTGGTGCCTTCAGCACTACAGCACACTGGTTTTCTAAATTGAATTACTGTGGATATGTTTGTATGCACACATGGGAACGAATGAAAGGCCCAATGGATGGATGGATGGATGGATGAAGGAGTGAGTGAATGGCTGAATGAATGAACGAATGAACAAGAGCCAGAGGTAGTGATTAAAATGCTAGACTAGGGAGTTCTATTCCTCCCTAAGTCAGGGAAACTTGACTGGGTGACTTTTGGGCCAGTCGCCTTCTTTCACTGGAGGCTTGAGAAGGAGATGAAGAAGAAGTTGATGGAGGGGGGGGAAGAAGAAGGAAGAGGAGGGGATGGAGGAAGAGGAGGGGATGGAGGAGGAGGAGGAGGAAGAAGGGGAAGAAGAAGGAGGAAGAGGGAGGAGAAGATGGAGGAGGAGGAGGCCATGAAGAAGAAAGGGATGGAGGAGGGGGAAGAAGAAGGAAGAGGAGGGGATGGAGGAGGAGGAGGAGGAAGAAGGAGGAAGAGGGAGGAGAAGATGGAGGAGGAGGAGGCCATGAAGAAGAAGGTGATGGAGGAGGGGGAAGAAGAAGGAAGAGGGGATGGAGGAGGAGGAGGGGATGGAAAAGGAGGAGGAGGAAGAAGGGGAAGAAGGAGGAGGAAGAGGAAGGAGAAGATGGAGGAGGAGGAGGCCATGAAGAAGAAGGTGATGGAGGAGGGGGAAGAAGAAGGAAGAGGGGATGGAGGAGGAGGAGGGGATGGAGGAGGAGGAGGAGGAAGAAGGGGAAGAAGGAGGAGGAAGAGGAAGGAGAAGATGGAGGAGGAGGAGGCCATGAAGAAGAAAGGGATGGAGGAGGGGGAAGAAGAAGGAAGAGGGGATGGAGGAGGAGGAGGGGATAGAAAAGGAGGAGGAGGAAGAAGGGGAAGAAGGAGGAGGAAGAGGGAGGAGAAGATGGAGGAGGAGGAGGCCATGAAGAAGAAGGTGATGGAGGAGGGGGAAGAAGAAGGAAGAGGGGATGGAGGAGGAGGAGGGGATAGAAAAGGAGGAGGAGGAAGAAGGGGAAGAAGGAGGAGGAAGAGGAAGGAGAAGATGGAGGAGGAGGAGGCCATGAAGAAGAAAGGGATGGAGGAGGGGGAAGAAGAAGGAAGAGGAGGGGATGGAGGAGGAGGAGGGGAAGAAGAAGGAGGAGGAGGAAGAGGGAGGAGAAGATGGAGGAGGAGGAGGCCATGAAGAAGAAAGGGATGGAGGAGGGGGAAGAAGAAGGAAGAGGAGGGGATGGAGGAGGAAGAGGGGAAGAAGAAGGAGGAGGAGGGAGGAGAAGATGGAGGAGGAGGAGGCCATGAAGAAGAAAGGGATGGAGGAGGGGGAAGAAGAAGGAAGAGGAGGGGATGGAGAAGGGGATGGAGGAAGAGGAAGGAGAAGATGGAGGAGGAGGAGGCCATGAAGAAGAAGGGGATGGAGGAGGGGGAAGAAGGAGGAAGAGGGGATGGAGGAGGAGGAGGGGATGGAAAAGGAGGAGGAGGAAGAAGGGGAAGAAGGAGGAGGAAGAGGGAGGAGAAGATGGAGGAGGAGGAGGCCATGAAGAAGAAGGGGATGGAGGAGGGGGAAGAAGGAAGAAGAGGAGGGGATGGAGAAGAAAGGGATGGAGGAGGCCAGGAAGAAGGAGGGGACGAAGGAGGAGGGGGTGATGATGATGTTGGTGACCATGATGGGAAATGAACGGGGCCAAGAGAGATCCACAGAGCGAGTATACAACCTGCGTTGTTTCCTCCTCCCTCCCTCCTCTCTAGCTACGTGGTGAGCATTGGCTTAATAGAGAAGCTGAGCTGCTGCTTCCTCTCTATCCAAGGCCCGATGGACGAAAACCCCCAAACGGCGGCCTTCCTGCAGAGCTGCACCGCCGCCCTGCATGGGATGTGTCAGCTCTGCTTCGCTGTCAATGGCAGGCAAGTGTTGCGGCCGTCGTTTCCGCGGTCCCTTTATCAGGCGACGCTGCACCTTTGGCAAGCCCCAGGGGTCCTGGGTCCTAACCCCAAAACTCTCGCCCCCTTTCAACCCCTGCCAAAATACCTGCCTTGAAAAAAAATACGTCTGGAATGACAGGTTGGGAGAGACAAGAGGCCTCCCATTGTCAACTCCTGAAATATTTCTATGGCCTTTTTAGAGTTGCCAACAGAAAGGGGGGGAGGGGGGGGAAGGGGTTTGAAAGAGCAGTGCGGCAGCTTGGAAATCGAAAGCGCATGCCATGCATAGTTTTCAAAGACAGCAACTAGGGGACTGAAGTTTCTGCCGTGCAAAATTCTAACGGGAGACCCTGATTGATGCCTCTGGGCTAGGGAGGTGTCCCATTGGAGGATAGGAATTGGGACACACCCAGGGGGTGGTGGTGGGGGAAACCAGGGTCACGGGTGACCATGAATGGTGTGTCTCAAGAGTTAGCTACACCTCGGTTGTGCTGGCATTTTAACTCCCAATAAATCCTCTTTAGTTTTGGAGGTTTGGCTCGAGACTCAGGATCTCAATGGGGGGGAACGGCTGGAACCCTGGCAGGTGCTTCTGCCCCAGGCAGCTTGGCCAGGACAGAAATGATAGGGAACAAAGACCCCAGACCAGCCCTTTTTGGCAACCTTGGAAGCCATAAGATGGGTGGACTTCAACTACCAGATATTCCCCAGCCAGCCTCAAGAATGGTTGAAGTCAGAAGCCGGCCGGGAAAGTCACAAACGTTGATCACATCACACACACACACCCCAGGACTTTGCAAACATGATAAATATATGCCAGTTGTCAAACGCCCGGATTTGGGCGGTATGAATGCTGCAGGTTCAATCTTGTTTCCTTGCTGGGTTTTGGGTTTTTTTTTAATGACATCACAACCTGACCGCCAAAGAGCGACAGTGCTTGGAGGGTGAGACGGAGCAGCGTATCAATTCAATCAATCAATAAAATACAAGTGACCTCGTGCTCTTTCCTTTGGTCAGGTCTGGGTTTAGCATCTTCGCCGGGACCCACCAGGATCCCACCGGGCTGACAGCGGCTTTCAAGGCCACGGATCTGGTGGGCGTTTTGCACATGCTCTACTGCGTTCTCTTCCACGGCACCCTAGTGGAACCCAGCGTGGCCAACCTGAAGGAGAGCTTCGCGGAAAACACCCTGAAAGTCGCTCTCCAGAGTTTGCGCTTCTTCAATAGTTTTGCTGTGCTGGATCTCTCCGCTTTCCAGGTAAGGTTTGTCCTGAGAGCACAAACTGGCGGTTCAGTTCTCTTCTCCATTTTTTGTGCATGTGACGATTCTGCGCTGCCTCTTCTCACCGACTGGCAAAGCGCAGCCCACTCTGGTTCTGGAGATCCACAACGGCTGGCCAGGGTTTTAGCTGAGCCACACAATCCCCTCCTTTTATAATGCCTTGGTAAGGCCATACGTGGAATACTGCATTCACTTTTGGTCGCCACGATGTAAAAAAGACGTGGAGACTCTGGAAAGAGTTCAGAGAAGAGCAACCAAGAGGATGAGGGGATTGGAGGCTCAAACATAGGAAGAAAGGTTGCAGGAACTGGGTATATCTAGTTTCATGAAAAGAAGGACCAGGGGAGACAGGATATCAGTGTCCCAATGTCTCAGGGGCTGCCCCAAAGAAGAGGGAGTCAAGCTATTCTCCAAGGCACCTGAGAAGGCAGGACAAGAAGCCATGGGTGGAAATTAATCAAGGAGATAAGCAACTTAGAACTAAGGAGAAATTCCCTCTACAGTTGGAACAAATTAATCAGTGGAGGAACAACTTTCCTCCAGAAGTTGTAAATGCTAGAAGTTTTTTAAGAAGAGACTGGACAACCCTTTGTCTGAAGTGGTGCAGGGTTTCCTACCTGAGCTGGGGGTTGGACTAGAAGACCTCCAAGGCCCCTTCCAACTCTGCTATTCTATTCTATTCACTTCCACAAACCTCAGCTGCGATCTGGATCAAATCAGGGGCTGAAGAAGAAGAAAAAAAAAAAAAGGTTATAAAATCAGATCCAGTCACTTGGTGATCCACTTTACTCACAGTCTAAATTACCATGTTCCATTGGAGTTGTCAGTCCCCCGAGAGTTCAGAAGAGTTGCTTTCTTCAAAACCATTTGATTTTCTGATTGGAAGAACCTTCTCTTCTCTTTTTCTCTCCGGAGGCGCTGATCCAGTTGTGGACGTCCCTCTCGCCCCGTTTCTCAAAAGATGCCAGTTTTATTTTCAACTTCTTAAAAGAGCATCTCGCCTTTCTTCCAGTTCAGCGATCGGTCACTTTCCCTCCCTCTTCGTTATTTTACTTTAAAAAGTCTTGGTGGTGCATTTATGGTCCGAAATGCTCCAAGCACACATGCACACACACACACAAGTAGTTCAACGGGAAAGCAAAATTTCAGGGGCAACATTTCTCAGGATAGCAATCCATTTATCTTGAGTGTCAAAACAGTGGGACGGTGTCAGGGAGAAGCTGGGCGGGGTACTGAAACCGCCATTCAAAGGGGCTGCGGAGGGAATTGTGCCGTTTCTCCAGAGGAGGAGGAGGAGGAGGAGGAAATAAAAAGAATGTTAATGTTTATATACAATCTTTGGTGCCCCTGGGCCGCTTGTTATCGGAGGAGGCTATAAACACAAGAGCCCATCGATCGGAGGGTCTGTTGGGAAAAAGGAACTCTGTCCAAGGAGAAGCGTTGACACCTCCATCCCCAGTAGGGAGGGGCAGAGGGCGCAGCGTTTCCTCCCCAACCCACCACCCTTGTTAAGGGCATCGTGGCACGGCTGCGCCCAGCCTTTCAGTAGATTTCAGTTGGGCTGTGGGCAGCTTCGTGGCATCTTGGAGGGGTCGGGCCAAAAATGAGTCTAAACAATGAAGGGCCGCTTTCTTCTTGCCTGGCTTGGAAGCTAAAAAGATGACATAAAAGGTTAAAAAACTAGAAAAAGAGGAGGGAGGAAGAAAAAAGCAATGCCAACTGAGACACCCACCCTAGGAAGAAAAGTTAGACTGATGAGAGAGGAGAGTTTGGGAACTTCTACCTTCGTTCCCTTCTGCTTCTCCTTCACTCTTCCTCCTCCTTTTCCTTCTCCTCTTCCTTCTCTTCCTCCTCCTCGACTTCCTCCTTCTCCTCATCTTCCTCTTCCTCCTCCCCCTCTTCCGTTTCCTCTTCCTCCTCCTCCTCCTCTTCCTTGTCTTCCTCCTCCTCTTCCGTTTCTTCTTCCTCCTTCTCCTCTTCCTCCCTCCTCTTCCTCTTCCATTTCCTTCTCTCCTCCTCTTCCACTTCCTCCTTCTCTTCCTCCTCCTTCTCTTCCTCCTTCTCCTCCTCCCTCCTCTTCCTCTCCCCCTCTTCCGTTTCCTCTTCCTCCTCCTCTTCCTTGTCTTCCTCCTCCTCTTCCGTTTCTTCTTCCTCCTTCTCCTCTTCCTCCCTCCTCTTCCTCTTCCATTTCCTTCTCTCCTCCTCTTCCACTTCCTCCTTCTCTTCCTCCTCCTCTTCCTCCTTCTCCTCCTCCCTCCTCTTCCCCCTCCCCCTCCTACTCCCATCTGTTCCTGCCAATAAGTGCAGCAGGAATCAAATGACTTCCTCTCCCCAGCCTGGAGGATCCAGGGAGATGATGAATTTGGGGCTAGCTGGATTCTGCTTTTCTCCATCCATTTGTCACCCATCGTCCAACCGAACTAAACAACCCGGAGGCAACCACGTGCCCCACCCCCCACCCCCCCTGGCACTTTTCCCACCAAGAGGCTGCTCCCCCCCAAGTGGGCAGGCTTTGATGTCCCTGCCTCCTGCCTCCCTTCTCCCCTCTGACCCCGCATCGCTTTTTCTGGCTGACATGTTTATTAAATAGAGGCTCCGGGCTGCACCGATAAAGCCGGCCTTATCCCGAATCTCTCTGCCGTATAACCTGCCTGCCTGATTTTTCCCCCCCCCTTCCTCCTCCCACGTACCAACGCACATTAAACCCCTCCGCTAGCCAGGAGTCTCTGCGTTTGCTTACATCTTGCCAAACAATTGACATTTTAAAGGGTTGCTCTTTCCAAGTTGGGTGATGGAGGCCCTGGGGAAGGGAGGGAGGGAGAAATACATTTGGAGTTGTGCAAATGGGGGCAGAGCTGGCATGCATTCCCCACCCACCCATCAGAACTCTTGCAAAGTCCTGGAGAGAGAAAAGGACGGGTCAAGTTTACAGAGGGAGCTGCAGCCCCATCCATCAAGCCGCGTTCAACCTCATGGTGGCTGAGAGGTCGTGTCAGCGGTGCCCCCTGGATTCGATTGGGCGTTGAAAAGCAGCCAGGCCAATCATCTTAGCTGCAGAGCCGGCGGCCGGCTCTAAAAGACCAAGAAACAGACCAATTGCACAAGAGCGTCAAAAGCTATAAAGCAGCGGGAAGCCAGCTTCGGCGTTAAAGAGTCTTATTGGTGTCATGCGCTGATAGGAAATTGCAAGCGACAATAATGCCCTTATCTGTGTATATACAGCTTCACAGAGGTTGCTCCTTTTGCCAGCCAGGGATTTGAAGTTCTTCCTAGCAGGAGGACCATCCCAAGAAAAGAGACAAGGGCAGGAGTAAACACCAGTCAGAGGTGGGATTCAGCTGGTTCTGATCAGTTCTGGAGAGCCACCAGCGGAAATTTTGAGTAGTTCAGAGAACTGGCAAATGCCATCTCTGACTGGCCCTGCCAACCCCATCTCTTCTCTGCCTCCCATCGAGTCCCAGCTAGGTCTTCTTTGGTTGCCCTGCACAGGAGAACGGAGCTGGAAAGCAGGTTAGTGGGCTGGGGAGGGAAGGGGGACTTTGCAGTACCCTTCCCCTGCCACGCCCACCAAGCCACACCCACAGAATGCCACACCCACCAAGCCACGCCCACAGCTGATCAGCTGGGTCTCCTTTGCTTGCCCTGCCCAGGAGAAAGGAGCTGGAAAGCAGGTTAGTGGGCTGGGGAGGGAAGGGGGATTTTGCAGTACCCTTCCCCTGCCACGCCCACCAAGCCACGCCACACCTATCTAGCCACGCCCACAGAACCAGGAGTAAAAAAAAGAATTTGAATCCCACCACCGACCCCAGTGTATTTGAGTCGCGTATATTTGGGCTTCATGAAAACCAGCCACATGAGAAGGTCAATCCATCTTGGCTTCTGTTCAGTGCACACGTAAACATTTGCCTGTCTGTTTAGTCGGCCCTCGCTGAAATTCAGCGTGCTTTTGTCCTTGATTAATCTTTCTTTTCCCACTCCACTGGAAATAGCTTTGGGAAGGAAGCCCCTTCCAACAGCAATAAATGGGTCTGATTAAGCTACGGGGTTGATGTCAGGATTCCAGCCATGGCTCTAATTAAATCATGATTCTGGAGCCAAGATTTGATTCATTAGAGGCGACATCCTGGCCCTGCCCTGTATGAAGCCAACTCTGGCCTATGTAATTTCCTGTCCCCTGTGACCCTGTTTCCCCCATCCCCCCCCCCCCCGGGTGTGTCCTAAATCACATTCTCCAAGGAAGCACCTTCACTGTCAACGTTCTCCAATGAAATATATTCCTGGGCAAAAACTCTGGTATTTTAGTTACAATCATTTAAAGATAAGAGTTGGAATGTACTTCCGCTTTCAAACTGCTCTTCCAGCTTTCCTCTCCTCCCCCCCCCCCTTTTTTTTTTTTTTTAATGGCAACTACTAAAAAAGGCATCGGAATGTTTTATGAGTTGACAGTTGGAAGCACTTCGTAAAATATGAAGGCAGATTTTTCAGTCAATCCATTTCAGGAATATTGGGATGAAAGAGGAATATGTATATTGAAAGGAGTCTCTGCTGGTCTATGACCACAATAAAGATGTGATGACTTGACTTGACTTTGGAGTTGACAGAATTCTCTTCTCTTTCTTAATTTTATGGATTCTTAACTTGGGAACCCCAGTGCCACCTGAGATACCAAGTCCTCTTGCTATTGGTTAGAACCTCCCCAATTTCCTACCTTTTTTAGAGCACATTAGGTGGAAACCCCCCCCCTCCTCAAAAAATGGAGAGTAGGCACCAAGCTATTTTTTTAACAAAACAAAAACTTCACATCAACCCTTGGATTCCGTTGGATGTTTGTAGAAAGAGGCATCTACAACATTTCTCTCTCTTTTTTTTTTTTCCCTCCAGTCTGTGGTTGGTGCTGAAGGCCTCTCCCTGGCCTTCCGGCACATCATCAGCTCCTTGCTATGGCACTGCTCCCACCACACCTGTGAAATGCTGCTTCACGAAGTCATTGTCTGTGTGGGCTACTTCACGGTCAACCATCCCGACAATCAGGTACGGAGGCCCGTTCAGATGTTTTCAGCCCAATGTTTCCTGACCTTGAACAGATGTTGGGTAACCCATTTGTCTGAAGTGGTGTAGGGTTTCCTTCCTAGACAGGGAGTTAGACTCAGGGGTGGGATTCTACAGGTTCGCACCTATTCGCAAGAACTGGTTGTTATCATTCTAAGCAGTTCGGAGAATCAATTGTTAGAAGAAATTACTGGCCTAATCCTGTAAGGAAGACAGGAAGGAAACATTCTGGTGTTGCTTACAGAAACTGCCTCTCCATTAACCCTTATTACATTCTTGGCAAGACTAGACTTCCTGTCTCAGGAACTTCTCTGGCGTTTTTTTCCCGCTCCTTTGATGGTACTTTGCTTGTGTGGAGTCACCATTCCAAGTTACAATAGCACTGAAAAAAGTGACTGATGACTGTTTTTCACACTTATGACTGTTGCAGCATCCCCACAGTCATGAGAGGCCAGGCGAGGAGATGCGGGCCTCGATGATATTGAATTGACCATGCCCAACCAATAACATGACCACCAAGCCACACCCACCAACTAGGCCACGCCCACAGAACCAGTTGTTAAAAAATTTGAATCCCACCCCTGGTTGGACTCACTGATGCTCCTGGTTCTGACCAGTTCCGCCAAATCGGTAGTTTAAAAAAAAGCTGTCTTTTTTTTTAAACCATCCAACCTAGATGTCCCAAAGATGCTTTTCCAAAAGGCAGCTGGACTTTCTCATTTTTTTTCTCCTGAAAACATTTCCTTTTTCAGTTCTGATCTGAAGAATCTTCTTGGGGGGGAAAAAAAACCCCCAAGAAAGTCCAGCTGCCCTTTGGAAAAACACCTTTGGGACAACCTCGACCTCGATCAGGAGTCAGGAACCCATGGCTCTGGAGCCACGTGTGGCTCCCTGTCACTCAAAATACGTGTCACAACCGCCCATGTGCGATACCCACCAGCACATGATTTCTTTCCAAGGAAAGCAAAGTTTCAGGAGAAAAGGAATCTTTAATTCAACTATTTATGCTAGTTTTGTGGCCACTCAGGAAATAGTCAGGCATGAGAAGTGTTTTTGCGGCTCCAAGTGTTTTCTTTTCTGCGGGAAACGGGTCCAAATGGCTTTCTGAGTGTTTAACATTGCCCAGCCCTGACCTGAATGGCGGAGAATCTCCATTGATACCCAACTTATCTAAAAATTGCAGAAATTGCAAATGTTCCCCACTCCAAAGCAGTGTCACAGCTCCTGGCAAGTTGGCAGGAACTTCACGATCTGAGCTCTCATTGATATATTTTTGGAGGGGCCGGAAAAAAAAAAAAAAAAAAGATTTAATCTCCTTTTATTCCCTGACGAGGGGTGGTAGGGAAACTCCCTCCCTCCCTATTTGTTAGCACATTTCATCACTCCCCGCGACGCCTGCTGTCGGCTTAACAGGTCCCACGATGCCACGGAAGGGAATCCTGGGTCATAAGAACCATCCCAAGGACAAAAAGCCAATTGGGAGGCTTGCCCAAAGAGCTACCCTGTCTTAATTAAAAGCATCGCTCTTAATGAACAGGCTCCTTGCCTCTTGCGAGACTTCAGGGGGAGGGGTGGACCTCTCTTGCTCTCTGGTCTAATTAGTCAAGGCCACCGCTGAGCTCATTTGCATTTTATATTGGACAGTTGATAATTAAATTAACACGAATGACAAATGGGCTTGTTTCCTCTGTATCGCCGCATTGGGAATTTCTACAAAGAGCAAAGAAAGACTGGGAAAAAAAAATACCCTTTGCATATTTGTTTTTTTGTTTTTGTTTTTTAACGAGGGAGTAGTTTTAATTGGACCACTCTGTGCCAGTGGGACTTTTGTGGGGAGTGGGGGGGGGACAGGGGCATACTTGTTCGGCACCAGGCATTACCCCGAATTATAACTCTGAGAAGATTCTGTAACACCTTCGTTCCTTGGGCCATCCATTGTGTAAACTCGCTGGATTCTTCTTCCTTTTTTTCCCCCACCGCGTATATGTTTTACTCCGTTTTCGGCGGCAGGGGCTTTAATCGGAGCCCAGAGAGAGATTGCACCCCTCTTGGCTATGTCACCTTTGCCAAAAGCCTTTGCCAGCCAAAAAAAAAAAAAAAATGGGCACGCTGGCAGTCGTGGGATTCCAATGTTTTCCCCTACTGGTTCCGTGAGAGAGCCCTTCCCGCGTGCGTACAAGCACTCAAAAGCCGCTTTCGGTGTCGGTGCTGGTCAGCTGAGTTGTTTTTCTACTCTGAAGGCCGTAAGAATAGATGTGGCATCTGGTTCTTTGTTTCGGTTTGAGCTCTGCACCCCACCTGTTGTCTTCATCTAAACCAGGGGCCCCCCAAACTTGGCAACTTTAAGCTATGCTGGCTGGGGGATTCTGGGAGTTGAAGTCCACAAGTCTTAAAGTTGCCAAGTTTGGGGACCCCTGGTGAGAAGTGAGAGGTGGGAAGTGAGTGTTTTTGCATCTTCCCTTCTTTCCAAGTCTTCCACTCCCCCACACCCTTCCTTCCTTCTTCCCTCCTCTCTCCTTCCTTCTTTCCTTCCTCTCTCCTTCCTTCTTTCCTTCCTCCCTTCCTCCCTTCCTCCCTTCCTCCCTTCTTTCTTCCTTCCTTCCTTCCTCCTTCCTTCCTCCCTTGTTCCTTCCTCCCTTGTTCCTTCCTTCCTTCTTCCTTCCTCTCTCCTTCCTTCCTTCCTTCCTCCTTCCTTCCTCCTTCCTTCCTCCCTTCTTCCTTCCTTCCTCCCTTCCTTCCTTCCTTCCTTCCTTCCTTCCTTCCTTCCTTCCTTCCTTCCTTCCTTCCTTCCTTCTTTCTTTCTTTCTTTCTTTCTTTCTTTCTTTCTTTCCTTCCCAGTGGTTAGAATGCAGCATTGCAGGCTAGCTCTGCCCATCATCTGGAGATCAATCCTGACCGGCTGAAGTCCATAAATCTTAAAGTTGCCAAATTTGGGGACCCCTGGTGAGAAGTGAGAGGTAGGAAGTGAGTGTTTTTGCATCTTCCCTTCTTTCCAAGTCTTCCACACACGCCACCTTTCCACTCCTCCCCACCCTCTCGCTGCAGATGTACTTACATCTGTTAGTCATGCAACCTTTGGCTTAAAGCTTGTTTATTATCTGTTTCCAATGTAGGCTTGTTTATATCCTTTTTAATTGGATTAAGATGACAATCTAGGCAACCGTTGAAAAGGTGTCACCCGTTTGGGTTGTTTTAACTCGCTTAGTTTTGACATACTCCGCGGTGGGGGGTGGGGGGCTGCAGTTATCCTTGAGATTTGGGATCCTGGGCCGAGAGCGCCAGTCCATGGGGATGCGTCCCACAAACGTTTACGCCAGGATGCATTCATTCCACTTCTTGTTTTGTGCAAATGCACCGTTCATAAACGTGCGAGGAGTGGATCAGTCAACATCATTCAAGGGTGGACCTGATGTGGCAACGACGGCCTTCCATCCTTCCGGGGTGGGTAAAATGAGGACCCAGATTCTTGGGGGCAATAGGCTGATTCTGTAAAGTGCTTGGAGAGGTGCCCTAAAACCCTGTGAAGCGCTATGGAAGTCTAAGGGCTATTGCTATGTAGTGCCTCCCTCCTTCCTTCCATCCTCCCTCCCTCCCTCCCTTCCTTCCTTCTTCCTTCCTCTCACCTTCCTTCCTTCCTTCCTTCTTCCTTCCTCCTTCCTTCCTTCCTTCTTCCTTCCTTCCTTCCTTTCTTCCTTCCTTCCTTCCTCCCTTCCATCCTCCCTCCCTTCCTTCCTTCCTTCCTTCCTTCCTCCCTTCCTCCCTCCCTCCCTCCCTCCCTCCCTTCCTTCCATCCTCCCTCCCTCCCTCCCTCCCTCCCTCCCTCCCTTCCTTCCTTCTTCCTTCCTCTCACCTTCCTTCCTTCCTTCCTTCTTCCTTCCTTCCTTCTTCCTTCCTTCCTTTCCTTCTTCCTTCCTCTCACCTTCCTTCCTTCCTCTCTCCTTCCTTCCTTCCTTCCTTCCTTCCTTCCTCCCTTCCATCCTCCCTCCCTCCCTTCCTTCCTTCCTCCCTCCCTCCCTCCCTCCCTCCCTTCCTTCCATCCTCCCTCCCTCCCTCCCTCCCTCCCTTCCTTCTTCCTTCCTTCCTCCTTCCTTCCTTCCTTCCTTCCTTCCTTCTTCCTTCCTTCCTTCTTTCCTTTCCTTCTTCCTTCCTCTCTCCTTCCTTTATTCCTTCCTCCCTCCCTCCCTCCCTTCCTTCCTTCCTCCCTTCCATCCTCCCTCCCTCCCTCCCTCCCTTTCTTCCTTCCTTCCTCCCTTCCTCCCTCCCTCCCTCCCTCCCTCTCTTCCTTCTTCCTTCCTCTCTCCTTCCTTCCTTCCTTCCTTCTTCCTTCCTTCCTTCCTCCTTCCTTCTTCCTTCCTTCCTCCTTCCTTCCTTCCTTCCTCCCTTCCATCCTCCCTCCCTCCCTCCCTTCCTTCCTTCCTTCCTCCCTTCCTCCCTCCCTCCCTCCCTCCCTTCCTTCCATCCTCCCTCCCTCCCTCCCTCCCTCCCTTCCTTCCTTCTTCCTTCCTCTCACCTTCCTACCTTCCTTCCTTCTTCCTTCCTCCTTCCTTCCTTCCTTCCTTCTTCCTTCCTTCCTTTCCTTCTTCCTTCCTCTCACCTTCCTTCCTTCCTCTCTCCTTCCTTCCTTCCTTCCTTCCTTCCTCCCTTCCATCCTCCCTCCCTCCCTTCCTTCCTTCCTTCCTCCCTTCCTCCCTCCCTCCCTTCTCCTCCCTCCCTCCCTCCCTCCCTTCCTTCTTCCTTCCTTCCTCCTTCCTTCCTTCCTTCCTTCCTTCCTTCTTCCTTCCTTCCTTCTTTCCTTTCCTTCTTCCTTCCTCTCTCCTTCCTTTATTCCTTCCTTCCTCCCTCCCTCCCTTCCTTCCTTCCTCCCTTCCATCCTCCCTCCCTCCCTTTCTTCCTTCCTTCCTCCCTTCCTCCCTTCCATCCTCCCTCCCTCCCTTCCTTCCTCCCTCCCTCCCTCCCTCTCTTCCTTCTTCCTTCCTCTCTCCTTCCTTCCTTCCTTCTTCCTTCCTTCCTTCTTCCTTCCTTCCTTCTTCCTTCCTTCCTTCCTTCCTCCCTTCCATCCTCCCTCCCTCCCTTCCTTCCTTCCTTCCTTCCATCCTCCTTCCCTCCCTTCCTCCCTTCCTCCCTTCCTCCCTTCCATCCTCCCTTCCTTCCTTCCTTCCTTCCATCCATCCTCCCTCCCTCCCTCCCTTTCTTCCTTCCTTCCTTTGGGGGGTGAAAACGTGATAAATATTCCTAGAAAAAAATGAAAGCTCTATTTTTCCTTACCGTGCCCCCTCCCCCAAAAAAGAAAACCCATAAAGCTTTTCTAAATGTTAAACCTGGGGGAACAGATGGGCAAAGAGTTTCACACACACACACACACACACACACAGAGAGAGAGATGACATATCCTTGTAATTAAATGGCTACAGCCCCCGGATTTGTTTATAGAGTAGCAAAGAAATAATGCAGATCTAATTTGGGAGCTGGAGAAGGTGCATTCCAGAGCTTCCCACGGGGAGGAGGAGGAGGAGAAATAGAAGGAGGAGGAAGAGAGGGAGAAGGAGGGGGAGGAGAGGAGAGGAGAGGAGGAGGAGAAATAGAAGGAGGAGGAGAAAGAGGAGAAATAGAAGAAATAAAAGGAGAGGAGGAAGAGGAGGAGAAATAGAAAGAGGAGGAGGAAGAGGAGGAGAAGTAGAAGGAGGAGGAGGAGAGGAAGAGGAGAAATAGAAGAAATAGAAGGAGGAGGAAGAGAGGGAGAAGGAGAGGCAGGAGAGGAGGAGGAAAAATAGAAGGAGGAGGAGAAAGAGGAGAAATAGAAGAAATAAAAGGAGAGGAGGAAGAGGAGGAGAAATAGAAGGAGGAGGAGGAGAGGAGGAGGAGGAGAAATAGAAGAAATAAAAGAAATAGGAGAGGGAGGAGGAGGAAGGCTCTCTTTTATGGAGGAATAAATAACCTCACCTAAAAGCATCAAAATGGTTAAAGGGCCCATGGTACCCTCAGGAAAAAACACCGACACCCCCCCCAACCCCCCCAGGAACTCAACTCCTTTGGCTTCCAGTGGATGGACTCCTGTAATTGTCAGTCAAGGCAAGTTATCACCCCACAGTCCCATCTTATCAGATGTTGAGTGTGGTCCTTCAGGGGTCTCCTAGAACATTTTAAAACACACCCAGCATTCCTAAGACGGTTTGAGGTAGGGGGGAGAACTGCAAGACCTAGGGAAAGAACACCAATTGGATGGAAACCAGCGTGTTTCTCCTTTTTATTTTATTTCATGTCGTTATTTTTAATTTTATTTTTTATGTTTTTTTTCCCAACTTAATTTAATTTATTATATTTTATTTTATGAAGCGCTTAGAGAGGGCTGTAAAGCACTGTGTAGCAGTACAGAAATCTCCACGCTATTGCTATTATTTCTTGTCATTCTTTTCTTTTCTTTTCTTTTACTTTATTTTATTTTACAGGTAATCCTCAACCTATGACTGCAGTGCAGCCCAAAATTTCTGTTGTTAAGTGAGACACTTGTTCAGTGAGTTTCAACCCCCTCCCCATTTTCACAACTTTCCTTGCCACCATCATTAAGAGAATCACTGCAGTTGTTAAGTGAAACTGGCTTCCCCCTTTTGACTGTGCTGGCCAGAAGGTCGCAAAAGGTGATGATCCCAGAACCCTGCAGCTGTCATAAATATGAGACCGTTGCCAGTTGAATTTTGATTACGTGACTGCGAGGATGCTGCTATGGTCATAAGTGGGGAAAACCGTCATAAGTCACTTTTTTCCAGTGCTGTTGTAAGTTTAAATGATCACTAAATGAACTGTTGTGAGTTGAGGGTTACCTGTGTTTATTTTATCTTATCTTATTTTATTTTATTTTTATTAACTTACGTGCTACCCATCTCACCATCCGAGACTCTAGGCGGCTTACAACATTGTAAAGCAACAACATGAAACAATTAAAGCATTAAACATGAAAAATGAAAACCTTTTTAAGAGTTAACAAAAAGTAGATAAGAACTTTGCTTAAAAAGCGGCCCATTTCGGGGACCAACAATATATTTTCCTAGCCGGTAGTTTAATCCTCACTCTCTCCATCGTATAAGCCAGGATTTAGTAGCGGAGGTTCCATAAAATATTTCTGGAGCTTCCTACAGGTTAGTGCTTTGCCTGCCTGTAGAGCTGGGGAAAAAAACCCCTAAAACTCAAGTAAGGCTTCTAAGAAAGAAGGAGAAAATGAAAGCGGAGACGAAGAAATACTATAAAAACGACAGATGGGAGATGCCACTAAGGCTGCTCAAATCCAAACTTGTGGATAAGGTTCTTCCTCCAGAAGAAGGAAGAGGTCTTCTAGGGCAGCAGATCCTGGCAGAGATCCTCAAGAAGGTTGCCTTGTTGGACATCCCTCCTTTTTTTCCTGGCCCTTGATGGAGCCACCCTCTTCACGAATGGCTTTTCCTACTCTTACGACATTCAAATTTTGGCTTCGAGTTTCATTGTTGTATGGAAAGAGTGATTTTGGAGATACCAACAAGCCAGAGCTTGAATGTATCTCTCCGAAGTGCCAACTTAACGCTGTTGCACTTGGGGTCTGGCACAAAAAGGGAAATTTATAAGCCACCAATCAGAAACCCCATAATCCGAGCACAATTCTCACACCAGGGCCGTGTTCTCGGAACGACAAAGAAACGGCGTGGATCCACTCCGCTGTGTCTCCGCAGGTTTTTCAGCCAATCAGGTGAGGAACACAGAAATAAACCTTCCCTATTCTTAAAAAACAGGCAGAAGGGTCCAACTGGAGAGGCTGCTTTGCATTCAAGAATATATAAAGCATAAAACAGGACCTTTTCCTCCCAAATCGGCATCTACCATGAAGGAATTGAAGTCGGCCTTTTCATTGACTTTTCCATTGACTTGGAATTAGGCCTTTTCAAGGGGCCTTACAAGTTTTGTTTATTTAAAAAATGTAATATAAACCAAAGATCAGGCCTGTTGAGTCCAAATCTGACCCCCCCCCCCCCCCGAAGTTAGTTGGTTTAGCTGGGGAAAAATCTAAATGCTTCTCGAACCAACCATTTTCCAAATTGTTCTTAGCATGCAAGATTTTGAATATAATATAGAATAACGGAGTTGGAAGGGACCTTGGGGGTCTTCTAGTCCAACCCACTGCTCAGGCAGGAAACCCTATCACATTTCAGACCAATGGTTCTCCAATCTCTTCTTAAAAACTTTTCCAGTGTTGGAGCATTCGTAACTTCTGGAGGCAAGTTGTTCCGCTGGTTTAATTGTTCTAAATATCAGGAAATTTCTCCTTAGTTCTAGATTGCTTCTCTCCTTGATTACAGTAGTTTCCATCCATTAGGAAAAATTATTCCAATGATCCTCCTGGGATTCCAAAAGGATTCTATGGGAACCCAACGTTATTTTGCTTTCAAGAAATATTGGACCTATTTCCACGTGCAATTGTGAGGTTAGGTGGCATTCCTCATCTGCGAAAGCCACCAGCAAAATTGCTTTTCAACTATTTTTCCCCCTCCCAAAAATAAGCAGCAACAGGCAACAGTTCCAAGAACAAATCTTATTTTTCACCCACTCTCAGCCATGTGGCAAGAAAGCATCCATGCTCTCTTTTGCTTTGCTTGTTGGTTTGTTTAATAAGATCGATAGATTTGCGGTCTTCGAACAAAAAAAAAAAAAAAAAAAAAACAAAGCAAGCCCATTAATTAAAAAATAAATAAATTAAGTGGCTATTTTGAATTCGACTTCCTTGAGTCAGACAAAGGACAATTATTGCACACTTAGAGAAATCAAGGCAGCTCCGTATCCCTTGGTTAATGATAATCTTCTATATCCCAAGGTTAGATATGATTTTGCAAAGGATAATTTCAAAATATGAATTTTCCTTATAAGCGGCTTTATTTTTTTATTTTTTATTTTTTTGGAAGACCCTCAAAAAGAAGCCAAGGGCTGGGTTTTCAGAATTAAAATTTGTGAATGTTGCAAGGTGTTTGGGCACATAGCAAGCTTGTTTGGAACATTTGTTGCGGGTAAATTTTACCATTGAAAAATCTGTAAAAGAAATGCTTTTTTTAAAAAAAACAAAAAAACAAAACACCACAACTTTTGTGTACTTCGTTTTCATGAATATAAGCAGCGCACGCCTTCAGCAAGAACGAACCACATCAAATAAAGCTGACCATATTGATTAAAGTGTCTCTTGGAAACTATTAGGACTTTAATTGCAATCCTGCTTTTTTGGGGGGTGGGGGTTGTTTTTTTGAGGGAGGGGGTGTCATTCAAAGCCACAACGCCTGGCCTGGCACGGAAGGCAGAGACGGTGTCTTTAAAATTCCATTTGGATTTAGAAGACTTAAGGGTTCCCTCTTTGTATTCACTGGAAGGTTTTCGATTTCATTTTCGCTATTGAACTAAAAAATGTGAACTATTGCATTGTCAATCCTGTGCTTGACCTGAACTGCATTATGAACCGAGAATGTGTTCTTAGTGAATTGTTAAAAGTTCTTTGAAACTTGTAAATCCCTGTAATTTATGTTCCTCTGGCCTCTTAACCATTTCTTTCTCCTTTTTTTTTTTTTTTCTCTCTCTCTCTCTCTTTTTGACCTTCTGGTTTTAATTTGGAGGGCACCTTGGTCCTGCCTCACACGCAGTTATTGTTTTTCTGATTTTGCAACCTTAGAAAAAGCTACCACCGTCCACAAATTGGAGGAGTTTCTTTGGAGGCGAGACAGTCATGCATGGGTCAAACACTTCTTTTGTCATGGAGTAGCATCCTGCACTTCATCATCATCATCATCATCATTTATTTATTTGTTCATTTATTTTATGGCTATAATCTTTCTGTGTGTCCCCCTGACGCTCAGTGGATATCGTCCACATTTCTTTATTATCAAGATTTTGTGGAATTAAATAACCGAAGAAATTTTCTCCGGAAGAAACGAGCAAGCGCTTAGCCTAACTTCTCCTCTAAAGTTTGCCTGCCTGACAGCAGTTCCATTTATCTAAACAACCCTGTCAAAGGCATTAATAGAAATCCAGTTGTTCCCCCCCCTCCCCGAAAGAGACCTAATGGGAGGATCTTATTCAGCTGCTGCTCAGAATCCAACTGCATGCAACACATATTCTTTTTTTTTTTTTCATTTTTAGGTGGTTCCCTTTTTTTTTCTGGTTGTCCCAAAAAGCACGTTATTAGGAACAGAGATATGTCCCAAGATCTTTGCTCTCCTTAATCTTTTACCACAGCTGCTACAACTTTACACGTGTTTTCTCCGTGTATACGTTTCTCTCTCTCTCTTTTTTTTTTTTTTTTGGCCTTTTTGTGTCATTACTAAAGAATCATGAAGTTTGTATTTTCCATAAGATTCTTATTGTGTAATGTTGTAAGTATCGGACATCAAAAGTAGCTGGATGGATGATTGAAATAAAATGATGTAGTTTTCTTATTGTTGTTTGTCTTAATTAATACAAACGCTTCTTGGCTTCATAACCTGTTTTTAACTCCTTTTCCAAAAGGTGAGCGGAGAAATCTTCCAGCACGGCTGGCTCTAACATGATGTTCTCTGTGTTTTTTCAGGTAATTGTGCAGTCCGGCCGCCATCCCACTGTGTTGCAGAAGCTGTGCCAGTTGCCTTTCCAGTATTTCAGTGACCCTCGGCTTATCAAAATCCTCTTTCCAACACTAATTGCCGCTTGTCACAATAACTATCAAAACAAGATCATTCTGGAGCAAGAAATGAGTTGTGTGTTGTTGGCCACTTTCATTCAGGTAAACGTTGGTTGGTGTGAGGTCATCACACAGAGATTTCTGTCTTAAAAAAAACTAGTATTTTTTTTATTTGAAAGAGGAAAGATGAAGAGAAGGAAAGGAAAGGAAAGGAAAGGAAAGGAAAGGAAAGGAAAGGAAAGGAAAGGAAAGGAAAGGAAAGGAAAGGGAAGCAGGGAGAGAAGGAAGGGAGGGAGGGACAAGTTTTCCATTTTTCCCCAAATGAAAGGCTTCTTTATGGTCCAAAGTTTTATCTCATAAACATTTGCTAAGTATTTTGGAGAATACCCTAACGATTGGCTGATGTTTTTGCTTAAAACGTCCATTCTGCTAAAAGTTTCAACAGCTGATACTTCCTAAGATACAGGAAAGCTCCTGAAATAGATACCACGATCCCATTCCGCAGACAAATCTAGTTTTAATATAATGCAACTGATACCAAAATGTAAATGTTGTAACATATTTAAATAGATTGGTGGGTTTGTTTTTTTTAAATTACAGATACGAATTTTAGATCCTGTTGCCAGTGGCAGTAAATATCAGCTATGCTAAATGTTTAGATCGGAAACTCTGGTTTACATAAACAATCAATCATTTTTTTTTATGCGTGTAAGGATGCACTTTTTTTTTGGCCATGCCAGCAGTCTACTTTAATAACCAACTTGCACAAAGCAATGTTTATTTATGTGCACATGTCCATGCATAGACAGTTAATTGGTCCTATCAACCTTCAGACACATTCCAAATTTGTAATGCTTAACCTGTTGCAAATCTGTAAAATTGTTGAAAGATTTAAAGATTTTTTTTTTCCCACCCAGTTAAAGTAGTTTCTGCAAGACTTGGCAATATTTATACTCGAGAGTGAAATTGTAAATAAATACATAAAAATATACCGCAATAAAAGCAAATAAAGAAAAACAAGGCCTCAGATCGTAAAACCGAGAGATCAGAACCATTAAATAAAGAACGGAAAGATAACATGAATTTATTTATTTTTTGGGTAACTGTTTTGAAAGCATAAATTAGCAACTGCAAATGATTTTGGCTACCATAAGTTATTAAAAAAACAAAAGCATTGATTGCTTACATGAAAAATGAACTATTGTTTTAACCAGGAAAGCCATCCATATATTACATAATCCAAAACTTAGGGCGATCTAGCCTCAGTCAAATCCAGCTTAATTTTAATTAGTGTTAATATCTTTTTAAAATTTTTGTTCACATAAACCTATTTGCTTCTGCAACCCGAAAACAACTTGGCTTCCTTTGGCCTCTAGAAATTGTTGTTAAGTAATCTGATTTTCCTTTTCTTTAAAAAAAAAATTCTAATAAAATAGTATTAAACAAATAAACAAACAATTAGGCTGCATAAAAAGCCGAGTTTGTTTTCTTCTCCCAGATACTGCCAAATGAAAAACAGATTTACACGGATACTTGGATTTCCAGTTGCCTGCTCTAGCACGGAGACACAATGAGAGGCCAGCATCCTATTTCATTTGGGGAGGGGGCGGGCGGAGAGATTCAATGTGAGAATCTAACCCCTTAGATTGGAAAATAAATGTTTACCATATGAGGAATTGGGCTAAGCAGAGGAGAGCTAGGTCAGGCTTATGCATGTCCAGGGATGCGATCCAAATGCACAAAAATAGAAAATAGCAATGACCTCCCTCCAAAAAAAAAAAAAAAAAAAAAGGAAGAATTGTCATATCATCCATTTTTTTAGAAATGGGAGGCGGGAGCCAATTTTTTTCTTAAAGCCAAGTTCACTCATACTTCAAGAGTTTTCCTCCTGCTTAAATCTATCACAACCATGGCTGTTTTGACAACTTTTAAGGGAGGGAAGCATTGTATTAAAGCAGGAAGCATTTTCTGAGTCAGCTCGCGTACGTTTTGGCTCCTGCTAGGAAATCCAGCCAGTGTTGTGTTTCGGAGAAAATAGGACAATATCTGGCTTTTATTTCTGTAGGATTCTACAGAAAGCTCGGGCCAAACAGACAACCAGCCTTCACAACAAAGGGGTAAGTAATCTCAGGCTAACAAATTCGCCGTGGTCTTGGGTTCCAGACTTGCCCGGTTGCCTTTTAGAAGACGGCTTGCGGGAAAACTGGAAGTTTTGGCTGGACCTTTGAAACCCGAGGAACGTTGACCCCACGTTAAAAATTCTTCTTTGTGTTTAAACTTTTTTTCCTTTTAAAAAGCAGGAAATAGATCCCAAGGTAAGGCAAATCTGGAAGGGAGGTGTGGGGGGGGGGAGACCTCCCCCCCAAATCCAACAAAGGATTAGCCCAACATAACTCTAAAATTAAATTCTGTGTTCTTCATTTGACAGAAACATTCTTGGGTGCTCAAGATTATTTGGAGCTGTCAAACAGGTTCCCTCGGAAAACCTGGGAAGAGGCCTGGCAATTTTTCTTGAAGAAAGAGAAAAAAGGATAATTTATTGAATTGTTTGTTTTGATTCGTTTTGTTTTGCCAAGACGGTTACTTTCCCTCCCTCTTGTTGAGCAATTTTGGGTGTCTTGAAGATGACGTTGGAAAGATTCTTCGATCTTGGCAATGCATATATTGTAGATATATATATAGGGGGGGGGTATATATATATATATATGTGTGTGTGTGCGTGTGTATATATATATATATATATATATATATATATATATATATATATATATATATATATATATATATTTTAAAAAGTATAATTTGCACTACTTCGGTCGGAAGACTTGTACATATTTTGAAATCCTGTTTCATGGTTTGGAAAAGAAAAGATTTATTTTATTGTGAGCGCGTATCTTTCTGCAATCTACCATCGCCAGCTGGCATTGCAACTCCCAGCGCTCCCTAGCTAGTATGGGCATTGTAGTTGGACATACCAGCCAGATGATAAGATTGAAGAAAGACCTGCTTGTCCCGCAGGTCAAAAAAGTCAAAATGGCAACCGTATAATCGAAACCTCGCCCTCTTTTATGTTTGTGGGCCCCCTCTGGTCTTTTTTTTCATCCTATCCTGCAAGTCCCCTTTTTCTCACTGATCCTTGTGTCCTGTTTCTCTGTACAGTAGAATAGTTGGCATTTGTCCTGCTGCTAAAAGGATGTTCTAAATCAGTGGGTATTTTTTTCAAACTTGGCAACTTTAAGCGGTGTTTGACTTCAACTCACGGCCAGCTTGGGAATTCTGGGAGTCAAAGTCCACATCTCTGAAAGTTAGCATTTTTTATATATATATTAAAAAACTCACTGCTCTCAATAGAAGCCAACCAATGACAGTCTCTACCTTTGTTCCTTTCATTTCAGTAAAAAAAATTACCTGGTTTCCTGTTCTTAAAGACCTTGTCTTAAAGCAATGTTTGTTGTTTGATTGTCTAGGGTTTGTGGGTTTTTTTGTACAAATTTTGGTATCTGAGCTTCTGATGTTTTGGGGTTTTTTTAGGAAGTGCAATGTTCTCGATGTAGATAAATAAGCTACGGGAATTTCACCCCCCCCAGGTGAGGATATAATTTGGGGCAACAAGTTCCGGTTTAATTTAAATTTTGTGGGCATGTTGCAAATGTCGGACATTTTGATAATGGCCGTTTTCAGTCTCTGTAAGTGGTGATTTTCACTAAGTTCATTAAAAGGAATGTTGGAACACCCGAGGTTGGATTGCATTTGTATTATCCTCCTGTATCGTGATTCTAGGAAGACATCACTGAAAGTTATGACCGTGATTCTGTTTTGTTTTTCAGATGAGTGAGCCTCCAAGCGCTCTAAGAGCTGTTGCTGCCTTAGCAACAGAGGCAGAACATCTTTGAAACCTTTCTTCAGGTTTCAAGTTAAGGCAGAACTTAAAGAAACAGAATAAGAGAGTTGCAAGGAACCTTGGAGGCCTTCTAGTCCAACCCCTCACTCAAGCAGCAGACCCTGCACCATTTCAGACAAATAGGTCAGACAATCTCTTCTTAAAAACCTCCAGTCTTGGAGCATTTACAGCTTCTGGAGGCAAGTAGTTCCACTGATTAAATTGTTCTGACTGTCAGAAAATTTCTCCTTAGTTCTAGGTTGCTTGTCTCCTTTGGTTGAGCTGCCATCCACTGCTTCTTGTTTTACCTTCTGGTCCTTTGGAGAATAGATGGACCCTATCTTCTTTGGGGCAGGCCCTCCTCAAATATTGGAACTACTGTTATCATGAACAGCCCAAATGTATGTCTATGCGAGGTTCAAAGCACCTCTTCTGAATCACTTTCAGGGTAGGGGTTAAAGCAGGGGACTCTCCCCCTCTCTCATCCCCCGCCCAGCCTTCAGCATCTGTCATGATAGATGGATGGATGGATGGATGGATGGACGGACGTACAGACAGACAGAGACATGGATGGATGGATGGATGGATGGACGGATGGACGGATAGATAGATAGACAGATAGATAGATTGATGATTGACAAATAGAAAGAGATAAAATAGATAGATGATAGTTGGAAGGATATCCAGAGATAGATAGACTGATAGATAGATGATTGACAAATAGAAAGACAGATAAAATAGATGATAGTTGGAAGGATATCCAGAGATATAGATAGATAGATAGATAGATAGATAGATAGATAGATAGATAGATAGATAGATAGATAGATAGATGAATACCACCTTGAGCTCTTAGACAAAAAGACAGGATCTCATTCGAATAAATACACCCCTCAGGAAGCATTTCCGAGGATTAAGTGATTGTGTAGCAGGTCTTCTTACTCTGACTGATCTTATTCCTCCCCCTGGTAAATTCAGGAATAGACTCTTTTTTGCCATGGTGGATTCTGCAGATGGCCTCTAGGCATGTCCTGTACCTCTTGTCTCTTCCCCATGGATGTTTCCTCTGGTCTACATTTGTGAAGGATAGAAATGCCTGCGAAAATGGGAGTCATTCAGTTGAAAGAGCTGGGTTGCCACACCCTAATGTTTACTCAGAAAGGCTCTCTTGGACAAATCAATATGGGTTTTCCTTCTCTCCTGATAGATATCTTACCAGCCCTCTTTCTCGTCTGCTCCCTCCTCAAATGTTGGGCTTGAGTTCCTGTAATAATCATGATAGCTAGAGGCAAAAGAAGGGCAAACATCTGGAAGCATCAGGCTGGAAGAGATGGTCTAGAAGTACTGTTGAGGTATAAAATGTCCCATCTTCCACAGTCAGGAATCAAACCCAAGGAGATAATAACATAACAGATAATCAGAGTTAGAAGAGACCTTGTCGGTCATCTAGTGGTCCAAACCCCCTGGCCAAGCAGGAGACCCGACACCATTTCTGACAAATGGCAGTCCAGTCTCTTCTTGAAAGCCTCCAATGATGAAGCTCCCACAACTTCCGAAGGCAACTTCTGTTCAATTGATCGATTATTCTGTCAGAAAGTTTCTCCTTATTTCCAGGTTGAATCTCTCCTTGATCAGTTTCCATCCATTATTCCTTGTCTGGCCTGCAAAGGTGCTTTAGAAAATAGCTTGACCCCCTTCCTCCTCTCTGTGGCAGCCCCTCAAATATTGGAAGATGCTCTCCTGTCTCCCCTGGTCCTTCTCTTCCCTAGACTAGCCAGGCCCGGTTCCTGGAACCATGAGGTATTTCTCCTGGAGGTCCTTCTGCAAGGCCTATGTTATGAAAGTCCTTTTCAGGTTGCTCTCCTGCTCCTCCTCAAAAAGGACACAAAGGTCCCATTTTGGCTGCTCCTTTGGGGATCATTCTCCATCACTTTTCACCTTCCTTCTCCATCATTGGCATCGCTGTTCTCCCACGGGAGAAAGTTTGATCTCACACCGACTGACTCCTTCCCAAAGATCAGGGAAATCAGCACATGGTTGGGACGGAGAGGCGCATATTCTTTTTCCAGAGAGGCATCCTCTGCATCTTCAGACAGGCCATTGGGAGTCCCAAACAGGAGTCAACCCCGTCGCAAGCACCCTATGGGTCTCAGCCCCCTCCCCACAACTCTGCTTTTCAGCCCAAAAGATCAAAAACAGCTGATGCTGGGGCATTTCTGTCACACCACTGAATGAGTCATTTCTTCTTCCATTTTGATTTCTGCTAGCTAGGGGCTACCTCGAGGCTCTCGGTCATGTGGAAAGATGCCATTGAGGGCTAATATATAAGAATATTTGCCCTGTGGCTGAAATTTCAACAAGGCCAGTAGTGCCAAAGTACGAAACCATGGTGCTTCTGGAGTTTTATTCCGGTTTTATTTTTAATTTGTCCTTTGCTTTCAAAATCACTTGAGGGAATCTAGAAAGGCTGCTACCACCCCAACCCCCCCTGCCCCCCCCCGTGGTGAAATATTGGAGTTGGGGGGGGCGCTGAAAGTAGGATTGGATGGGGGAGAAGCTAAGCTGGGTCCTCTAAAGCCGGGGTCCCCCAACTTTGTGGACCTGGCTGGCTGGGGGATTCTGGGAGTTGAAGTCCACCGGGCTTAACGTGTCCAAAATTGGGGAGCCTTGACTAAATTCCTATCATTTGGGGACCAACCTACTTTTTCTTCTTCTTCTTCTTCTTCTTCTTCTTTTGGCTTGATCACATTTGCACTTGCTTACAAACACCCAGATGTGCTTCTCGAAGGTCAACAATACCGATCGATATAATTAAGTCAGGGTCCAAAGGCAGAAAAGGAGAGTCTGTCCCGTCCCGTATCCTTGGGCCAGAGAAGCACCTTCAGATAACAAAAAAATCCCTGGCACCTTTTTTTTTTTTTTTGGGGGGGGGGGGGGCTAGGCTGCTTCCAATCCCTCAATGAAGCCCCCTCCCCCACCCCCCAGATCTGCACATTTTCTGCCCCATCCTCCCTCAATCCAAAGAGGACCTTCACACAACCTGCTAAACCCGGGTGGGCAAAGGAGCCCACCTGGCTGGATTTTTTTTTCTTTTTCTCTCCTTTGCTTTGATTTTCTACCTGGCCAGCCAGCAAAGTGAGGGGTTTTTTTGGGGTGGGGTGGGGTTGCTCAGAAAAAAAGGCTTGGAGAATTTTGGGTTTGCATGGGAGACCCCAGGCTCAGCCTAGCGGGCATTGTGCCCCTGGTGAGACACAGGGGGAGGGCGGGGGGGGTCCCGAGACTCCTGGGGTCATCCATCCCTGCCTTGGACCACCCACCTACTCCCCCCCTTCCCAGGTCACCCCGAGACCCCTGGCCCAGGTTGAGGCTGCCTGGGGGGGGGAGCGGAGGGGGGAAGCGCCTTCCCTTCTCTCCTCCGGGTGGGAGTCAGGTCAATGCCTGGATCCGGGGCTGGGACGTGGGACCCCCGTCTCTTCCCCCTCCCCCTCCCCGCCGCGGTCTGGCTGGGAGAGGCGATGCCAGAGCCGATAAGCCGCCGCCGCCGCCGCTGTCTAGACGGGCGAATTAATCAAGGATCGCGCTCCCCGGGGGATTGCGCGCTGCCCGCCCGGCCGGCTGCGCTGCCTTCACTCCCACCCAACCGCCCCACCTCCTCTCCCGGGCGCCGAAGCTCCTTTCTCCTGCGGAACTCCCGGCTACAAAGGAGGGGAGGGGAGGCGGGGGGGGGTTAAAGAGAGCATGGGCATCCTCTGGCTCTGTGGAAACCGGCCCCAGCCAGCCAGACCCAGGCGATCCGGAGACCCTTTGCCCGGGAGCCGGAGGAAGAAGGCGCTGCTTCGGGTGGGCATCCTACAAACGCGCGCGCTCCTCTCTCGTGTGGTTCTTGGGAGGGGGGGAGGCGGGGGGGGGGTCGCTACTGGTAGGAGGGGGCCGCAGATCGCGACCCCTGCCCCGGGGTGGGGGGGAGAGAGAGAGAGAAAGGGGGGCTGGGTGGGGGGGCTGTCCTGCAAAGGCATCCCGTAGAGCAGGGGTCTCCAACCTTGGACTCTTTAAGACTTGGGGACTTCAACTCCCAGAATTCCTCAGCCAGCTACCAACCACTCACTTTCTTCTCCTCCTTTACATTTTTTTTCATAGAAAAATCCACCCCGTTGTGATCCTGAAGAACTTTCTGGGCTCAGATCTGTGAAGGACGGCACTTTAAAATGGGAAGCAGTGGTCAAAATATGACCCAAAGCTACTCAGTTCTTGGTGTCCTCCAGCATCGTCCATGTTGCTGGTGCTGTTGGGAGTTGGATTGCAACCATTCCCATGAAAACCACAGTTTCTCTGTGCTTCATAGTGGCTTAGTGGTTAGAGTGCAGTCCTGCACTCTAATCAGCGACTTCTGCTGACTGCCAGCTGCCAGAAGTCTGGCAGTTCGAATCTCACCAGCTCAAGGTTGACTCAACCTTCCGTCCTTCTGAGGTCGGTAAAATGAGGACCCAGCTAGTTGGGAGCAATAGGCTGACTCTGTAAACTGCTTAGAGAGGGCTGTGAAGTGGTATATAAGTCTAAGTCCAGGGGTCTCCAACCTTGGCCCCTTTCAGACTTGGGGACTTCAACTCCCAGAATTCCTCAGCCAGCTGGCTGAGGAATTCTGGGAGTTGAAGTCCCCAAGTCTGAAAGGGGCCAAGGTTGGAGACCCCTGCCGTAGAGAGCCACCAAGATCTGCATTGTTCTCGCCATCCATTCAGCCTCCGGCTTCAGCCTCTCCCACGAAACCAGATCTCTCCCCCAACCCCCCTGGGGGGGGGGCTTAGGGGAGGGAGGAGGGAGAAGAGAGGGAGGGTCCCGGGTGGGATTTGGGAGAAGGGGGTTGGGGAGGAGAGAGAGAGGAGTTGGGTTCACTTCAGCTCCTAATTGAGAGCAATTTACTCCGTGCGAGGTGATTAAGGGGGTTAGGGATGGGGGGAGGCGAGGAGCTGATGAAATCCATCCGTTGGGCAGACCCTCCCCCACCCCCAAGACAAAGCTGCTCTTCCGTGGTTGTCGGAATGCACGTGAATTTCGCCCGGGGGGGGGGGGGAAGACAGGACAAGAGGGTTTAACCTTTCAGGGCCTTTTGCTCGCGTCCCCCCCCCTCCAAAAAAAAACCCCCGCTTCTCTGTCTGCAAACAAGACACCTTCAACCAGGCACTGCATTTAAACGGGGGGGGGTGTTTGTTTGTGCCCCCCTCCCCCGAAACTTAAACCTTGTGGTGGGTAAGGCAAGTGGCCCAGGAGAGTCCTGGCTGACCACTTCCAAGCTGCTGCCAAGAAACTAGCCCTCTGAAGGCCTGAAGAGGCCACTCCAGTAGGCAAAGTCTCTACTGGCTTGGTTCTTCTTAGGACAGGGCACCACCAGGAAATCCCAGGTCTGTAAGGGAGAAGGGAAAGTTGGGACTGGCCTGCAGGGAGCAGGTTCTTGTGGGGAGCCTTGTTTTAGCTATCTGAGAAGTTGCAAGAGTCAAACAAGGGCACCTGACAGTCAGATGGACGGCGGAAGGAAGGAAAAAGAGAAAGAAAGGAAAAGAAAGAAAGAAGGAAGGAAAGAAAGAAAGAAAAAAAGAAAGAAAAAGGAAGGAAGGGAAGGGAAGGGAAGGAAAGAGACTGCAGGGAGGGAGGGAGGAAGAAAGGAAGGAAGGAAAAAAAGAAAGAAAGGAAAGAAAGAAAGAGCGAATGAAAGAACGAAAAGGGAAGGAAAGAGACTACAGAGAGCGAGGGAGGAAGGAAGGAAGGAAGGATGGATGGACGGACAGACGGACTTTGGAGAAGATGACAAAAGTCCCAAAGCAGAAGTTTAAATAAGCACGAGTGACTAACACATTCCCCCACTTCAATGAAACCATGATTCAAGGGTCTGGGCATTTGATTTGCAAATAAATAAATAAATTGCAACGAACAGTTTGGCCTCCTAATCTGATTTGCAAATGCATGAACAATTGGTAATAAGCAGGTACACAAATCAGGCTCACAACTTGGGGTTGACCATGGCAGAGAGACATTATCGCAGTCACACTACACACGACTGTGTTGTTTCTGCAGGAAACCTGCCTATTTTCAGACAAACATCGAACCTGAAAAAGAGTGCTAATTACTTGGAACATAAAAGAATTACGAGCTATTTTTCTCACTCTGTTCATCCAGGGCATAGAGAATGCCAGTCTTCTCACAGCGAGATCAAATCCCAACCCTTTGAAATCTTGTTGCCAGAATTTGGCCTATTCTTGTATCCGTGAAGAAAAGCTGATGAAGTCTTGTAAATTCTCCCTTGCCCAACAGGGAACCATTGGCCAATAATTTGATGGAACCATCCTTCCTATAGAATTGTTACACATTTTGTTTTTGGAAGGAATGACCAAGTGAGACAGAAACGAAGTGAAGCCACGGGAAAACTCTAAACCGGCTTTGAATTCATGAAAACAAATGTCCTCGGAATGAAATATAATGAATGAACTCCAATTAATGAATGCTTCCTGTGTGTGGACATTATACTTTATACATTATACTCCTTAGTTATCCAGCAGCCCCTGGCTGATCTCGAGATGCCAGGTGGGTTCAGATCTGAATATAATTTTGGATGGGAGACCACTAAGAATCCCAAGTGTGGAAAGACCAAATGAGGATGATGAAATACTGCAAATTGAAGTGGAATGATTGTGAAGGAAGAAACTACTGGTTGTACCAATAGCAAGAAGAGCCCTTGGAGCAATACCCAAAAGGTTGCTTAGATACATGGAAATTTTGAATTTATTAGACCTGAATATTCTGACTTTGCAAAAAAAAAAAAAAAACCTCAGCTTACTCAGAACTGCCTATATATCCTCAGACATTACCTTAAAACAGGTCCTTTGTTAGGACTTGAACTGTTACATTTTTACCAGTCCCAGACTGTGAATTGAATTGAAGATTAAATCTTAAATAATAATAATAGACAGTGGCCATAAAAAATAATTATACACTCTATGATGCTACTAAAAAATATCCCATGCCCGTTTGTGCAAAAGCGCCAGAAGCCAGATTAAACTTTTACTACCAAATGGAATGACTATCAAATTAAACTTTGCAATTTGGCATCCACTGTTCAAAGAGACTTGGAAAGCTGCAGTCGAGTTCTTCCGAGGAACTGCAGCTTACTTAATTTTTCCGAAGGCCAAGTAGTAGAACACAAGGATCAGAGCGATTTGTCATCCTGTATTTGTTCTTTTATTATTCGGGTCAAATTCTCAATGCCGCCGTTGTTGTGCAATAATAAATAACAATAACTTACTTTGGTCTGCAAAGGCTGAGAAAGAACCACACACCTTCCATCCATAAGATAATTTAACACTGGCAATGGGGAGGAGAGGGGGGGGGGGTTGATTTGGATCAGACACATACAAGTCCTGCTGGAATTTTTTCCAGCCATCATGCAGGCTCAGGAGGAGAGGAAGAGAGTGAGAAAGAAAGAAAGGAAAGAAGGAAGGAGGAAAGGAAAGGAAAGGAAAGGAAAGGAAAGGAAAGGAAAGGAAAGAAAGAAAGAAAGAAAGAAAGAAAGAAAGAAAGAAAGAAAGAAAGAAAGAAAGAAAGAAAGAAAGAAAGAAAGAAAGAAAGAAAGAAAGAAAGAAAGAAAATCTATTTTAGGATCACCAAAGAAACGGAGGGGAAAAAAGTTCCAGCTTTTTCCAGGGAAGAAGGAAGCCACAAGAGAGTTGGCATTTGGGCATCCAGAACTGGTTGAGATGAAGGCAAGGGACGCCTGGATCCGTTTGGATGGCTCTTCTACACCGTTCCACGTTGAGTTGATTCCTTCCGTTGAGGAAAATGGAAACCAGAAAATGAAAAAAGCCATCTTCCAAATGGACAAGAACGGGATCCGAATCTCCTTCGAGTAAAATCCAGAAGTATTTGAGGAAGGGGTAGAGGACACCAGAATTCCTGGGAAGTTTTCACTCCTTTTTTCCTCTCTCTGTTTGGCAAAGTCAGAGGAACCCTGGAAGACTTCCAGTCTCCGACTGACTGACAGAAGTCGAGATGGAGCCAGGTTTTTAAATAAAGAGAATAATTTAACACTTCGTGCTGGCTTAACACTCAAGTTCTCATGCAAGAAGCAAAAAAATAAAATAAAAAAGCATGCAGACAATCCTTGAGGGTCAGGCGTTCCAAGGACCCCCACCTCACGTCTCCACTGGACTAGGAACCATGCTGTTGGGGGTATCGGGGAGCTGGGACGATAGTGAGGTGACATCGCTGCCCGAAGAGTTGCCTAAGGAGCCAGATTCAGAAATGGAGAGCTGTGGAGGAATTATTATTATTATTATTTTTTTAAAAAGGAACAAAATAGGGAGAGATAAGTTCGAAAAATGGGGTTCACCTCTGGACAATCTCAATGGGTAAAAATCAGGGGTCTTCAAACAGAAGATACTCTATTTTAGTTTGAAGTTACAATGGCATTAAAAAATGATCGGTCACGTGATCAACATTCAAGGGCTTGTGTTTTTGAGGGTCTGGCTGGGGAATTCTGGGAGTTGGAAATCCACCAGTCTTAAAGACGCCAAGGTTGGACACTCCTGGACTAAAGCTTTGCATCTATATTCTGGCAACTTATTTTCCATGATAAACCATGATAAATCCTCCCTCTTTGTGGCTGGACTTAACCCATAGGAAGATTTCTTAAACCTGGGTAAATTGCCCCAGGTAAAGGTGGTTTTTCTTTGGGTAACAACACACAAACCCATGATCCACCCCAACAAAGACAATTAAACTGACTTAAGGCCCCATGCACTAAAATATATTTAACATAATAATATTTATTCTCCCAAAGTATTCTCATTTAAGAGGAAAACCAATGAAATTATCAACCGTGATATGTTGAAACGGCCTAAAGATCATTCAGGGATGTTGCTTTTATAAGTTCCTTTTCTAGTTCTCGGGTTACAACTGTTCCTTGAGCGACCATTCGAACTAGTGACGGTGCTGAAGGAAGGGACCTACTACCATCGGTCCCTGAATTTTGATAAGTTTTTCTGATAAGCAGTTTTTTTTGCTTAATAAAGGGAGAAAATTGGAAAGCACTTCCCAAAACTGAATCTAATTGTGGCTGCATCTGAAATCCGGCACGTTGGGAGAGAACCATCTTTGATGGAGGGGACAGTTATTTGCAATATTTTGGAGATAGATACCCTCAAAAGTCTATGCATGGCAGGATACTTCAGATTTTTTAGACTTCGGCAACCAGGTCAAGATCTCAGTGAGACGGGCAGCAAATACATTTAATAAATAAATAAATCCCCCCCCCCCCGCCGCCCCAGGCAACGGAATAGAAAACCATCCCTGTCTTCCTGGTATTGAAGCCAATTAGATTTTTGCAGCCAGTTCAGATGTCAATTCTGGCAGCTGGACCGAAGCTGCATCCAAACCCACAGGCTTGGCCCCCTTAAGGGATTAATCCATCTTTTGGGCTCGCCCAAGACAACACCAAATCATAACTTATCACTTTGTGCAACATCTATCCAGGAGACGCTCTCGTTCTTTCGTTCTCTCTCTCTTTGTCACTCTCTCTCTCTTTCTCTCTCTCATGATCTGGGAAGGGAACTTCAGAGATGGAGACCCAGAAGTACAGGTTAGGCTAAGCCAGCTGTGTGGCCTAGTGGTGGGATCCTGTTTCTCCTTCACCTAACAAATTCCAAATTCTGCTCCTTGAAACGAATCCTAGTCTTAGCCAAAGGGAGACCTGGCACATTCTGAGACACTGGTCTTTAACAAAACCTTCCATTTCTGGTGCTTACGCATTGCAATTGTTAAAGATGTCAGAGGCCAAGCATCCACATTTCAGGGCTCCTTGGCCCTCAAGAGAGACTATTATTTTTTCAAGGTCAATCCAAAGGGTTCCTGGTTGCCCCATTCTCTGCAATTTAGGATGTTCTGTTCTGATTTGTGAGACACATGCCTTTGCACTAGGGGCCTTGGAGTAAAAGGGTATTTGTTGCTGACAGCTTCCTTTGTGTCAGGTGTGCCATTACACCATCGTCAACAATCCTGGCACTTTTTTTTTTCTTCCAACGTCACACATACCAGAACCAAGTTATTAAAATATTTTTTTAAGCACTATCACCCCCCCCAATTTAATATTGCTTCTCCCCCCCCCTTTCTCTGTTTTTCTCATCCACACCCACACCCAAAGCAAGGCCAACTCGCTCTCTCGCTCTCTCTTTCCTTATGCGGCCAACCTTTTGACAAATATTTTGCACTCAGATCATTTCGCAAAGACCTAATTTTACGATGTTTTTGTCTTCCCAAACACACAATTGAAGAGTTGTGTGTGTGTGTGTGTGTGTCGGGGGAGGGGGGAGGAAATATCCTTTCCAGGGCTGGGCTCCATATATTCAAATGTACAGCCTTGGGATTTTTGGGGGGAGGGGGGAAGAGAGGAGAGAGACAAAAGCGATGAAGGGAAGGGCAGGATCTTCCATATATTCTCCACTTTTCTTAAGGCAGAATCGGGGAGGTGACTGATGCAGCCAGAGATAGCCCTAAGGATGAGTGGGGGTGATTAAGGTAGAAATGCAACAGAAGGCACCTCTTTCCCCACACACCCACCCACCGCCCTCCAGTTATGGGATGGGTTCTTCTCAAGCTCTTACCAGTTGCTGGAAAGCAGGTTGATCCAAGTCACTCTGCAGAGCAAAATTGCTGAGAGCTTTCCAGGCGGCTGGTACGTCTGCACCTCTACCGTGCTGCCTTGCATGGCACTGTCGTGGCGAATGGGGCTGCCAGCAACCAAGGGTGGTGCCAGTTAAACCCTGCAGGCTCTTGGGGGAGACCGGAGGAGAGAAAAGTTGGGAGAAGAAAAGGTCAGCCAGAATGCAGCCGAATCTGCCCAGGTCAACAATGATCCCACATTCTCTGCCATTTGTTTTTAGGTTTCGTTTGACCTGGATGAGGCCTATCGGGGAAAGCGATGGGGGGGGGGCATGAAGGATGGCATTTGGGGGCTCTCGCCCCAAATCAGAAATTAAACCAGCTTTCTCCTCACTATCACCTAAACGCAACATCTCAGCTGTGGTATTAACGATGAATGTCTCACTGTAGCTGCAGAGAATGGGGACATGTCCTACCAGAAAGGGGAGATGTTTAAAAATCACCCTTGGCCACATATTGCAATCCACATCTGTATGGAGGGAGGGGCAGGGATAACTGGCCACTTGATGCTGAGAACTCTTGACATGATAGCCCTAAGGATCTAGAAGCGATTGGCCAATGAGGAGGTTGATTAAGAAAGCAAAGAGACAGATATTTTTCTTCTAAGGAACTCTCCAGTTCTTTATCTATGCAAAAATAGATAAAAGTGGTGAACAGCATCCCTATGGAGAAAGAATCATCCCTTGTTTTAATAATCAGGTAGTTTGGGGATCAGGAAAATCGTTTGAGGGGTGGAATAAAAAAAAACCCTCACATACTGATAAGCTAAATACCAATGTCTGTTTGTCTGTCTGTCTATCCATCTATCTATCCCTATCTACCTACCTACCTATCTATCTATCCATCCATCCATCCATCCATCCATCATCTATCTATCTCCATCCATCCATCCATATGTATCTATCTACTCTGTCTGTCTGTCTGTCTATCTATCTATCTATCTATCTATCTATCTATCTATCTATCTACCTATTTACCTATTATCTATCTATCTATCTATCTATCTATCTCCATCCATCCATATCTATCTACCTACTCTGTCTGTCTGTCTGTCTGTCTATCTATCTATCTTTCTATCTATCTTTCTTTTTATCTATCTATATCCATCCATCCATATCTATCTACTTTATCTCTCTATCTCTCTATCTCTCTATCATCTATCTATATATCTATATCTATCTATTTCTATCTATATCCATCCATATCTATCTATCTATCTATCTATCTATCTATCTATCTATCTATCTATCTATCTATCTATCTATATCTATATCTATATCTATATATCTATATCTATTTATCTATCTATATCCATCCTTCTCTCTATCTCTCTCTATCCATCTCTCTCTCTCTCTTTCTCTCTCTCTCTCTCTCTCTATTTATCTCTCTCTCTCTCTCTTTCTCTCTCTCTCTCTATTTATCTATCTATCTATTTATCTATCTATCTATCATCCATCTTTCCTTCCTCACAAAACTGGAGCCCCTCTCGATATCATTTCCAAACAGGAAGAAGTAAAAAAACCCAAATATGCCAAAACTAAAAGCCAGACACCCCCTTCTCCCCCCCCCAAAAAAAAGGGTCAGAGCTCTGACTATGCAAGTCGCCATCTTGCCTTTTCTGACTCCTTCTGGGAAGGGCTGGAATTCATTTTTAAGATGCCGGAAGACTTTTTCCCACCCCCCATCTACCAGCCAGCTGCTCCATCAGCCATCCACTCGAGAGGGAGTCCATCCAATCCTTTGATTTACGGAATCAATCCAAGTAATTTGATTCTGATAAATGAGGAAGAGTAGACCCCCCCCCCCGCTGATCCCGCCATGAGCCAATCCCACCTGCTTTCGCCTCCCCCAATCCCTTTTTCCCCTCCCCATCTGGCCCAAGCGTGATGGTTTTCAGCAAAGCAGTTCAGAACATCTGGAAGGCAGCCTGAGACGTCTTCGGCAGAATTTACAGCAGAGATCAAATAACTTTTAGCAGAAGGGAAAAACACGATGGAAAAACAGCAAACAAAACCACTGCTAAACTATCCATGCTTTTTTTGGACGGTGGGGTAGAAGTCCTTTAAAAAAATAATAATAACCAAACATTAAAGTTTGGTTTGCTTCAAAAACAGTCCCCCCAAATCAGGCTTATTTGAAACAATACCTCTGCTTTTCTGTAGATGAGATAAATATTAAGAAGACATCACAGCTGCTTTGGGGTGGATGTTTTTAGAAATAAGTTCGATAAATCATTACAACGGTTATTGTTATTATAATTATTATTGCCATCCTCATCTTCCTGCAGACATATTGACTCATGCAAAGATCTTCTACATGAGACAGTATTGATCCTGAACCCAGGAGGGAAAGAAATCAATATTGCTTAAATATCACCTGGCGGATGGCCCGAATAAAAATAGATATTATTGCTGTGCTTAAGGACCTAATGGTGGAGAACTCTTTGCGGTTCAATGCTAGGTACATGCAACTAGGCCAAAGAGGAGCTGCACCTACTTTAGGCACCTGAGTAGATTTGCACCCTGAGCAGAAGAAGGTTTGCTAGGTGTCTGCACTAGGAGTCCCTTGCATTGAACTCAATGGGGCAACCTACCATATCTGGACTACGAAGGTCTTAGGACTTTGGAATCCTGACAAGGCCTCCAATCTATGGGATTTACTCCAGATCACAGGGAATTGAGATCCAAGGAAGCCCCGATCCTGAGAATTTTCCCTTCCCAGCCCTGGTTGGTCACACTCTGCTTGCAAAAATGGCCCTTTGCTCCAATTTATTTATTTGCCGCTTTATTAGATTTGATCTTTTATTTTTACAAATAACTCGAGGTTGGGATGTATGCAATGCTCCTTCCTCTCCTTCCAAATGGTTGAATTGGGACGGTCAGCTTTCTCCCAAACCCAAATCCCCATGACCTTGCTTCCCTTACTCTCTTGAAGACCCCCGCAAATCCATTCCCCCCCCCCCTTTGGGACTGAGTTTAATCTCCCCTCCTCTCTCTGACAAAACACAAGTTGATGCCAGAGGAACCTTCCTGCCACTTGAAATTCCCTTCATTGAAGGGAACACTGAAGTCCTCCCCCCACCCCCCCCAAAAAACCAGGACTCCCAAAAAGATTAGAAGGGGAAGAGGCAAGAAAAGAGCTGCCTTGAGGGAGAGAAAGAGAGCCACGATTCCGCCCCTCCCAGAGCACATGGGAATTGTAGTCCTGAGAGTCTGAGAGAGAGAGAAACCTACTGGCATCCTGGGAATTTTGTTTGGGAGAGGGGATCCGGCTGGCATTATGGGAAATGTAGTCCTGAGAGTCTGGGAAGCCTCCAGCATAATGGGAATTGTAGTTCTGGGAAGGGGAAAATCCTCCTGCATTATGGGGATTGTAGTTCTGAGAGCCCCTGGGAGATGGGAACCCTTCAGCATTATGGGAATTGTAGTGCTAAGAGTCTGGGAGGGGGGAAATCCTCCTGCATTATGGGAATTGTAGTTCTGAGAGCCTCTGGGAGATGGGAACCCTTCAGCATTATGGGAATTGTAGTGCTAACAGTCTGGGAGGGGGGAATCCTCCTGCATTATGGGAATTGTAGTTCTGAGAGCCCCTGGGAGATGGGAACCCTTCAGCATTATGGGAATTGTAGTGCTAAGAGTCTGGGAGGGGGGAAATGCTCCTGCATTATGGGAATTGTAGTTCTGAGAGCCCCTGGGAGATGGGAACCCTTCAGCATTATGGGAATTGTAGTGCTAAGAGTCTGGGAGGGGGGAAATGCTCCTGCATTATGGGGATTGTAGTTCTGAGAGCCCCTGGGAGATGGGAACCCTTCAGCATTATGGGAATTGTAGTGCTAACAGTCTGGGAGGGGGGAATCCTCCTGCATTATGGTAATTGTAGTTCTGAGAGCCCCTGGGAGATGGGAACCCTTCAGCATTATGGGAATTGTAGTGCTAAGAGTCTGGGAGGGGGGGGAAATCCTCCTGCATTATGGGAATTGTAGTTCTGAGAGCCCCTGGGAGATGGGAACCCTTCAGCATTATGGGAATTGTAGTGCTAACAGTCTGGGAGGGGGGAATCCTCCTGCATTATGGTAATTGTAGTTCTGAGAGCCCCTGGGAGATGGGAACCCTTCAGCATTATGGGAATTGTAGTGCTAAGAGTCTGGGAGGGGGGAATCCTCCTGCATTATGGTAATTGTAGTTCTGAGAGCCCCTGGGAGATGGGAACCCTTCAGCATTATGGGAATTGTAGTGCTAAGAGTCTGGGAGGGGGGAAATGCTCCTGCATTATGGGGATTGTAGTTCTGAGAGCACCTGGGAGATGGGAACCCTTCAGCATTACGGGAATTGTAATGCTAAGAGTCTGGGAGGGGAAAATGCTCCTGCATTATGGGGATTGTAGTTCTGAGAGCCCCTGGGAGATGCCACTGGCATTATGGGAATTGTAGTCCCAAGAATCTGGGAGGGAGGAACCCACTGGATTCAGGGGGGCTGACTGGCTTCTGGGCTGGGGCACTTTCACTCCCACCAATGCAAGCTGGGAGACAGGAAAGCGGGAGAGGTGCTTTGGCCCGGTCCGGCCCGGCTGACCCACTTACTGCCTTGTCGCTGTGCTGCTGCTGCTGCTGCAGCTGTTTCATGAGGATGGACTTTTTCTTGTCCTTGCAACGCTTGTTCTGGAACCAGACGCGGATGACACGCGGGCTCAGCCCGGTCATCTCCACCAGCTGCTCCTTCATCAGCGCGTCCGGCCGCGGGTTGGCGGCGTAGCAGGTGCGCAGCGTGTGAAGCTGCTTCTCGTTCAGCACCGTCCGCACCCGCGTCGTTTTCTCCGTCTGCTTGTGCACGTGAGAACGCAGGGAAGGCTGCCGGCCGGGCACCGCGTCTGCGGAGAGAAGGAGGGGGCGGGGGGGGGAGAGGTCCAGGCCGGCGTGAAAAAGGAGGCGGGGAGGGAGGGCGAGGCGGAGCCTTAGAAAGAGGGGCGCAGAAACCCCCCCCAACCCAGATTTTTTTCTTTTTTGTGGGGGGGGGAGGGGAGAGAATATTTTCTATCCCCGTATCAATCTGCGGGCCAGGATAGTAAGCGCCCTTTTTCCTCTGGAGGCCAAGGCGGCGGGAGGACTCCTCCCCTTCTTTCCCCGACGACAACCCTGCGAGGTGGGCCACCGGTTCCAAAGCCACTGAAGGCGCCTCTCCTGCTGAAGACGGTTTGCACGGTGGGCCTCTCGGCCTTTAATCCCCTTTGCTTTTGCGAACGTGACCCGGAGCCTAATCCTAAATGAAGGGGTCATTAAATGCGCCATAAAATCGCCCCGGGTCGCTTGAGAGTGAGATAAAAAGCGGCGTATAAATCAAACGATAAAACAAAGGCCCTTCTTATGTTGGGAAGGGTTTCTCCTTTTTAATGGGCAATGAAACGGAAACGGACACCGTTTTCCTGTCTCCATGAGGGAGAGGGGGGCAGCAGCTTGTCCTAAAAAAACGGGGCACGGAAAATAGGGCCCATTTTATTCGAAATACGGAGGAGGGGTGGCTGAGCAGCACAGCTGGGGAAGCCCTCGGAAAGCCTACGATTCGCGCATGAGAATGAGACGGGAGAAACTGTTAAATTGCCTCCAGTTTAATGGCTTCCAAGAAAGAAAAAGAAAGAAAGAAAGAAAGACAGAAAGACAGAAAGACAAAGAAAGAAGGAAGGAAAGAAAGAAAGAAAGAAAGAAAGAAAGAAAGAAAGAAAGAAAGAAAGAAAGAAAGAAAGAAAGAAAGAAAGAAAGAGGAAGCTCAGAGAGAGGAGTCCGAAAAAGTGAATTCGATGAATCTTGATTGTTTTCCCAGTGCAATAAAAATGCACCTACAGTAAAAGTGAAAATAAACTTTCCCTTTTCCCCCAAAGAAAGGAAAAGTTTCTTCTTTTGGGACCTGCAGAATTGGAAACAACCCCCCCCCCCCAATTCTAAATTCCCTCCCCACCCCCCAAAAATAAATCCCCTCCCCCGCAGGAAAACTGACCGGGGCTGTTCAACTTTTGACATGCAAACGGATACGCTGGCGTTCCCTGCATAAACCAGATTCCAAACAGCTGCGTGAACAGAGCCACGGAGCTAAGCGGGGATGCTGACATATTATGGGCCTCGGGATAGTCCCACGGCACAGGTCGGACCCAAAAAGGCAAGGGCGGGGGCGTGTAGGTTGAAAGGCCTTGTGGTTTAAATCCCCTCGCAAAGAAATTTCATTTTCCTTGGGATTAATTCTCCGTCCCTATCTGGAAGAGAGATTTACGGGTGGTTTATGATGATTATACTTGCTATTATTATTATTATTTGACACAAAAAATAACACTGTGCACAGCAAACGAGATAATTCTGCTGGGTTTCACATCACAAATCACTGGTTGAATACTTCCCACGTTTATTATTATTGTTGTTATTATTGTTGTTATTTAATAACAACAACAAAACAACAACAAAAAAATAAAATAAAAATAAAAATAAAAATAAAAATAAAAATAATAATTAACAATAAACGTGGGAAGTATTCACTTGGTGATTTTGTGATGTGAAACCCAGCAGAATTATCTCGTTTGCTGTGTATTATTATTGGTATTGGTATTATTATTATTGTTGGTATTGGTATTATTGTTGTTGTTGTTATCATCCCATTTCAATCCTTCTTACATTTCATTTTATGATTTTATTTCATGGCTAACTTCCATACAATTCCCAACGCCTGGTTTCAAACTCAGGAGCCCCGCAAAAGGGCCCTGCGGCGGACGGAATCCAGAACAGCCTATTTCGGTCCGTTTTTAAAGAATAAGCGCCAACTTATTTAAAATGTCCATCAAGGAAGGATAAATAGCGACCGGACTGCGAGGAGCGAAGAGGGAAAGAACCAGTTTTAACGCCTGAGCGTTTTTGAAAGAAAACGGGTTTGCGGGGTACGGAAGAGATTTCTGCTTAATTTTATTTTTAAATTACCCGTAAAAAAAATCGCCCTAACTTACAATCGTGAGCGCGGGCATGTGTGTAACTATCACACGCGCGTAGACACGCTTTGTCCACGAGGAAAGTTAGTGTGCGTGATTTAAAAAAAAAAAATCTCTCTTCTCCGGCCCCCTCCCGAACGAATCCAAAACGGATCCAAAGCCCGCAGAGGGGCTGTCATTAAAAAAAGAGGCGAATTCGAGTTCGCACAACGCGCTGCGGCAGCGCATCGACCCATTTCGAGACGGAGGAGACCCCGGTTGTTTCCCCCCCCCCAATTCCTTCCCTTAAAACCCCACCGGGTTCTTTCCAACGATCGTTTCTCAATTACCCCCTCCCAGGATTTTGTGGTTTTTTTTTTTCACAAGGCTCCAATCGCCCCTCGATTCTTCTCGAGGCCGAATTAAGGCCGCCCGCGTTTAACACGGATTTGCCAAAGTGGCACGCACTCTGCTCTGCATTCTGCAAACACGCAATAATAATAATAATAATAATAATAATAATAATAATAATAATAATAATAATAATAATAATAATAATAATAATAATAATAATAATTCTCAACAATGGCTTCGTGGCCCACCCGAATTTCGATTCAGAAAAGAAGCGGGTTGGATCCGGTTTCAGCCAGGTTTACCTGGTGGGAAGCTGCTTTAAATTGGGGGGGCTTTGTTGGGGGGGAAGGGGCCGAGGGGAACCCGGGCTGCAAACGCTGGGAAAGTGGGGAGCTTCCTTCGGAGGGTTTTAGGCCTGCGGTGGGTGGGGGTGTAAATTTCTCCAGGGAAGGAAAGGAAGTCCTTAGAAGGAGGCGGAATCTATTCCCAGGCAAACGGATCTTTTGAGGTTAGGAGAAACAGGAAAGATGGCATTTCCTTTGGCATTTTTTCCCCCTTCCCTTCTTTTTCCTTTCCTTTTCTTTCCTTCCCTTTTTCCTTTTCCTTTCTTCCCTTCCCTGGCTTTGCTTCCCTTCTTTTTCCTTTCTCCTCTTTCCATGTCTTTCCTTATTTTTCCCCCCTTCCCTCCCTTTTCCCTTCCTTCTCCCTTTTAATTTTTTCTCTTTCTCTCCCATTCTTTTTTTTTTTCCTCCTTTCCTTCTTTGCCTCATCACTTCCCAACGATTTCAAGATTCCCCCCCCCCCCCTCCTTTTGGCCATCCTGGCTTTCCAACATCATAAATGCCCATGTGGGGACTCAGAAGCAACAAGAAAGCCGCTAAATGCAAACAGGTAAAAGGTGTGTGCAGGTGAGAGGCAGCAATTGGACTGCACCAGAGTGGTATTTGGGCTGGTTTGGGTCAGGCAGATTTGGGCTTGGGGAAAGAGAAAACGTGCCAGAGCAGATTGAAGGAGGATCCACACTAGTTTTATTTAGGATCCTCTTCTTAGTGAGTGGAGGAACCTGGAAAGTTCCAGAATTCTTTTGTTTGGAGGCAATTGGGAGATTTCAGCCCAAGAACCGACATTTGAGACTAAGCCAGGGATCTACCAAACAACCCCTGCCTGCCCCACAGTTATTTTTGACATTGCAAGGATCTATTTTCTATTCACTCGATAAGGGAGGCAATTGAAGTTCACTGCTGCACCTCTATTGTGAGCCTTATCTGTTTTACAACCTCTCCTCCCTTTATTTTTCTTTTACATTTTAGAGAAGGAGGGTGGGGGGGGGGGAGAGAATCAGATTTTGGGAAAGAGAGAGACGGGGGTGTCTAGGAGATTTCCCTGGGGTCGGAGTTTCCAAAATCAGGACTTTCTGACCTGTCAGGAACAGGCAAAGGGGTTTGCCAGGCCTTCTGTTCTCTTCTGCCCCACGTGCCAATCTTTCCCCCCTTTCCTTGAACCCAGGGCCAGCATCTGGGTTAGGAATGGTAGGAGCTAGTTATGCAGCACAGCTGGAAGGTGCTCATTGGAAAGGCTGCCCCTAACATGAGCTTAAAATTAAAAAAAAAACAAACCCTGGCGATTTCCTCTCTTCCTGCTAAACTTTGAAATAGTTTTATTTTCCAACTCAGAGCACTTTGAAACTGCCCTAACCAGTGAGAGCAGCCAAACTAGGGTTGATCCCCCAGAAACGGTGAAAAACACCTCAACAGAATGAGTGGGGGAGACAGAAAAAGAAACCCAAGTCCCTGGAAGAGATATGGAGTTGTGGATGCAGACAGGGCTGGAGGGAGGGTGAAGCAGAAAATGGCAGGGAAAGGAAGGGGGATTTGGGAAGGGAGAAAAATAAAGATGTGGGTGTCAGAGAGAGAGAGAGAGAGGACGGGAGGGAAGGAGGGAGGGAGGAAAAAGGGGAGAGAAGAAGGAAGGAAGGAAGGAAGGAAGGAAAGAGGGAGGGAGGGAGGGAGGAAAGGGGGGAGAGAAGAGGGAAGGAAGGAAGGAAGGAAGGAGGGAGGGAGGAAAAAGGGGAGAGAAGAAGGGGAGAGAAGAAGGAAGGAAGGAGGGAAGGAAGGGAGGAAGGAGGAAGGGAGGAAAAAGAGGAGAGAAGAGGGAGGGAGGGAAGGAAGGAGGGAGGGAGGAAAAAGGGGAGAGAAGAGGGAAGGGAGGAAGGAAAAACTGCTGCGAACTGAATGAGATTTGGGGAGGGGGCTGCCTTTGGAAGGGCGGCCGGGCTGGAGCCTTACCTGGGAGCTGCTGGAGGTGTCCCGGCCTGGAGCCCTGCAGGTGTCCGGGGCTGCGCGGGGGGCTCTCGGCCGAGCCGGTGCCGTCGAGCAGGAGGCTGTGGTCGGCGCGGCAGAGCAGCTCGTGGTCGCGCAGCGAGAACTCGTCCCCGGGCAGGAGCTGCCGGCTGCAGACGGAGCATCGGAAGCACTCCAGGTGGTAGACGTGGTCGCGGGCGCGCATGACCAGGTCGCTGCTGCTGAAGCCGCCCGCGCACTTGGCGCACTTGATGCCGAAGAGCCTGCGGAGCCAGCGGCGGGAGGGAGGGAGGGAGGGCGGCGGTCAAGCTCTGCCGGGCCCGGCCCGTCCGAGACGCAGCGGCTCCTGGAAGCTCTTCGCGGGCCGAGAGCGAAGCCCCCACGAACCCCTAAGGGACGAATGTTTCGCTTGGGCAGGGGAGGGGTTGGACTAGATGACCTATAAGATCCCTTCCAACTCCTTCCTGTTCTCTGTTCTCTGCTAATAACAGCTCAACAAACGAGGGAATCAAGCCGCTCCCTATCGCTAACAGGCAATTATTATTATTAGTTATTATTTATTAGGAAGGAAGGAATTAATATTTATTATTATCAATAATAATAATAATAAATAATAATAATATGAATATTATTTCCACCCAGGCCCTCCTGGTTTACTTTTTATCCGCACAAGAATTGGAGCTGCTGCTGGCGGGAATTTGGAGGCGAAACTGGGGCGGGAGCGAAACCGGGAGGACAAGCCCGACTTTTGGTCAGGGGTGAAAGAAGAAGCCAAGGCCAGACTCCTTCCCTTTCGAATCCCAACTCCCTGGAAAGAATTAATCCCTCGGGGATTAATGTCCGAATTAAATACACGCCTCCCCTTCTCCGCCTCAGGATTTGTGCACAGGTGTGCAAGGATTCCCCCCTGAAACGGGTGTGCATGAAGCGTGTGCAAGGATTTCCCCGACAGGCCTGCGGTGGGGGGGGGAGTGGGTGTGCCAGGACGTGTGGGCACCCTCCTTTCCCTCCCCCCTTGTATGTAGAAGGCAAGTTAGTATTTATGTGTGTGTGTTTGTGCAAAAGGGTGCCCGACGATTGTACGGAGAGGCGCGTCGCGGAGTGGGGCATGCAAAAGTGGATGGCGCCCGTGTCAGCCCCCTTTACGGGTGTCCGTGTTTGTGCAAGGCTTCCCCCAGAGTTTGATAGAGGGGCACAAGGGGAAGTGGGCGTGCAAAAGTGTTTGTGCCAAGGCCCATAAGAGCCACGCGTGTATGTATGGGTGTCTAAGGCAAGCGTTCCTCCCGCTCCCTGAATTTCACAGTAAGGTCTCCAAGTTGAGGGTTGTGCATAGTGTGTGTGTGTGTCGGGGGGGAGGGGGACAGTGACAGAGGGTTCCCTTCTCCTGTCAAGGCGTCTTGCACTTCCGACCATGGGGGCTTCCAAAACTCCACGCGTCCCTCGCTCCACCTTCGGCGACCCGCCTTAAATTCCACAACCCCCAGCCCCCTTCAAAAGAAAACTTCCACTAAACGCTTTGGGGGGGGGGAGGAGGAGGAGGAGGAGGAGGAGAAGAGGAAGGCCTTTCAGGAACCAACAGCCCCCCCGGGGGGCCACCAAGCTCCAGAAGCCACGCCAGCAGACCCAAGTGTTTTTTTCCACGCTCGCCCACGAAAAACTCTCCCAGGAGGGGCTTCAAAATAAAGGGACTCCCCCCAGCTAAGAAAGGAAGAGGGGGGGCTCCTCTACCTGATATAATCTCTTTTACAGTAAGTTTTGCCATCGCGCACGAAGCAAGTACAGGTCTCGTCCAGGTACTGGCTGCAGTCCGCGCATTTCAGACACGCCGCGTGCCACTCCAGGTCCGGCGAGACCTTGAGGATGTACTGGTCGTGGATTTCGCTCCCGCAGCCCACGCACGTGGCGATCCCGGGTTTCTCTGCCGGGGGAGGGAGGGAGGGAGGAGAGAAGGGGAGGAAAAGCAGCAAAAAAAAAAAAAGGGACACTCAGGCCAACTTCGCAACTGGGCCGAAGGAGTCTCGCCCGGCAAAAGGACGAGGAACCGAAGCCCTCCGAAGACACACACACACACACCCCTCCGGCTGGCAGGTAGAGCCGGAAGAGGTCGCCAAGCCCCCCCGCCCCCCCGCCCCCCCCCCAAAAAGAGAGAGAAAACGGAGGAAGGAAAGAAAAAAACAAAGTAGCGGGAGAGAGAAATATTTCGGCCGGCCGTTTCCCTCACCCAGTTTCCCAGATGGGTTGAAAATATTTTATGGATAAAAAGATGCGGGGGGGGGGGGGGGGAGAGAGAGAGATTATCGCCTCTGGTCACCATCTCCTTTTCCCTGGTCACTTTCTGACTAGGTGCTCAATTATTCCAGCCAATAAAACCCAATTAACAACATGATACGTATAAACATAATATAAAAGATAAAGATGAACGAATAGTCCTTCCTTCAAGACACAAGCGTTTGCAACCCTCTCTAAGTTGATTTCCCCATTAGCAGGAAATAATAATAATAATAATAATAATAATAATAATAATAATAATAATAATAATAATAATAATAATAATAATAATAATAATGATGATGATGGTGATAATATTTGTGATCCATTTTTAAATCCGAGTTTCATGCTTAATGAGTTAGAGATAATAATAATAATTAGAGGAAGAAATCATGGTTGTACCAATAGTAGGTAATAGGAAATTTTGAATGTATTAAACCTGAATATTCTGACTTTGTAAAAAACAAAAACAAAAAAAGCACCATCTTATTCACAACTGCCTAGATAACCTCAGACGTTACCTTAACAGGTCCTTAGTTAGGCCTTGAACTGTGAAGTTTTTACCAGTCCCAGACTGTGAATCGAATTGAGATGAAATCTTAAATCATCACCAGCATCGGTGACACCATCCAACATCCACATCTGCCTATTCCAGGTCCTTGGAAAGAACTCGCTAGGTCAACAAAAAACCGCCAAATCCGGGCTGAACATCTGACCGATGGTGCGACGAACCAAAATAATCATATTCATAAATCTTATTTTTGCACCTCCTCTTCTCTCTCTCTCTCTCCTTTTTCCAAGCGGTCCATCCAAAGCAACCCTTTTCTTTTCCATCCTTGGGAGCCCCCCCATCCTCCCCGTGCGCCCCAAATCTCCCCAGCGCGGGGTCTGAGCGGGGGGGGGGGAAAGGAATTTGCAAAAGAGGAGAGATAGAGAGAGAGAGAGGGAGAGAGAAAGAGACTTACTTTTGGTGTGATCCCCCATCGCACCTCCAAAAGGGGAAGGAAAAATAATATCCACCATGCAGAAGGAGATGCGGGGAACCGTCGTGGTGCAGAAAGAAAGAAAGAAAGAAAAAGGAGGGGGGAGGGGAAAAAAGGAGGAATAATAATAATAATAATAATAAAAATAAAAATAATATGAATAATATGAATATGAATAATAAAAGAGGAGGGGGGCGTCTCCGGCCGCTGCTCTGCTCCAGCCTAAACTCCTGCAGCCCGGCCGGAGAGCAAAGAGAGTGTCCCATACGCAGCATGACGTCAGCACGGCGCGGACCACCCACCCAGCCCCCGAAAAGGGAGGGAGGGAATCAGAAGGATCAGGAGAAGGAGTGACGTCACAGAGGGCTGCTCCGGCAACCCTAGCGAAGCGATTGGCCGAGGCGGCGGCGGCCGGAGCTGATTGGCCGAGGGCGAACAATGGAACGCAGAACGTTGGATCCCGGGCAGAGGGCGCTGGGCGGGGGGATCTCGGCTGCTTCCCCGGGTGCTGCTGCTTGCAGCGCTGAGCGGGCTTTGCGCAGGGCGGGCGCGAGGGAGTGGGAGCCCCGTGGGCTCAGCTGTCCGGTCCCCGTGGAGGGGAGCTGCTGCCATTGGAAAACAGAGGGCGCCCCCCCCCCACACCTCCCCGTCTCCGTCCTTTGCACAGGGGGTCTTCGGGGCGTGGGAAAAACGCAGCCGGGGGTGGGGGGAATCTCTCGTTGCAATGTTGCAATAAATAATGATTGATGGTGATGATGGTGATGGAGGAGGAGGAGAGGAAGCCGCCATCCAATAGTCCGGGTTAGCATTCCTGACTTCGCGGAGATAACCTTATAGCAACCGCCAGTCACGATTTCTGAGGGTTCCGATTAAGAAATTAATTGGCTTTCTTCCCCAGCAAATAGTCCGAGCGCGGCCCGATCCTATATTTACCCCGCCGAAAGGCTCGCCTTATCCAGAGGGATCGCATCCGAGATACAAGATTGCAAGTTTCCTTTTAGCGCCAATCTCTTCTTTGGTCTCCTGGAAATTTAGCTTACTCGCTTAGTCAGTAGATGGTCGGCGTTCTTTCTATCCAACCGAGAGATCCGGCAGGGCTTACTTTTGAGTAAACCGAGGGGAAATAGCGCTGGAGAGGAAACCTCGCGCAGCCCCTATCGCTAAATCTGAGCCTCCTGTAAATTTCTCTCTCTCTCTCTCTCTCTCTTTTTTTTTGGTTTTTGAGCTTTTCTATACATTATCCTTCTGTCCATCCCGTCCTCTTAACTTTTATTCATTTCTTGCAAATGCGTATCATGATATAAAATAAGCATATTTTTTTTTAAAGGAAGACCTCCGCAGGAACAGCGTTTTATGGTTTTTATGGGCGCGCGAAGGCTTAACCAGCTGGTCGTGTTGGCCTTTCTAACTCGATCTTTAAAAACCCACCAGCGATCGCCTCTTAAGATGCGTTTCAGTTTTCTTCGGCGCGGGGGAACCGGATCGTTCGTAGCAGAAAGGCAGCCCCGCACTCTAGTTCTCCGTTTTTAGTTCTTGGGGAAAGCTGGAAATATATTTCCAAATATGGAACTTTTGTTTCAAATCGAACCTCTGTATTTTTTTCCAATAACCCCATTCCCTTTAAAAATAACTATAATATAGTTGTTAGTGGGTCGTTGATGAAATAAGGTCTATCTGGAAAGCAAAACCTCTGAGACTCCTTTTTAAAAATTGAAGAAAGAAATAGATTTTTAAAAATTCTACATTGCAGATTCAACTCAAGTTCTTTACATGCGATGCCTTCCCATTTCTTGCACTAACAGAGGCAAAAGTCGGAAATGGTCGATTTGAAAGTTTCGTTTTAATCTCTCCATTTTCCCCCCTCAAAAGTTCTCTGCCCCATAGAAGAAACTGACTTTAGAATTCCATGGATAAAATCAATTTGGAGCAACAACATTTCTTTGATTCACCTTCAGTGTAAGGAGCATAACCATATTTTTGAACTAGACAGAATTTCTCATCAGACCAGAGAAAATGGATATTTAGTGACAGATGTGGTTTGTTTTAACTTCAGTAAGACTGATTCCAGACATTTAAGGTTTAGTTGCTTTTTTATTGTTTTGTTGGTCAACCCTATAGATTAATAACTGGAAATGTTACACTGTTAATGCACGAGTGCAGTAGTTCCCAATCTTTTTTTCGCCCCGCACCCCTAAAGAAATTTCACTCGAACTTCGCACCCCCTGAAATAAATGATAAATAAAAATGCCAACATATATCCAATATCCTATTATTTACCTGGACTTTTCTCGCACCCCCTGGAATATCGTCTCGCACCCCAGGTTGGGAACCCCTGCACTAGTGTGTTAATTCATAACTATAATGTCTGGACATACTTATTTTTAAATCAGGACAACTTACTTTAAAATAAAAGCAAAAAATATTTTTGTTTTTCCTATATATATATATGTTTCTCTTCAGATAATATTCTACATCTTATGTCAGGCACAGCTCTGGAAAACTTACACCATGCTGGAAATTTTAACCTTCACTTTATTGAACAAAACCGAACGTTTATTTTTGCCCTTTTCCTTTGAATAATAATAAAGGGTGTGATTATTTGATTATAATACTTCCTCTTCAGGTATAATCCATATATATAAAACCCAAAAGGGAGCTTAATCTTTCTAGTAATCGCTAAAGAATGCAAGTAAGATGTACTGTATGCCTACCTTTTGGGGATTGTGAAAAAAAATGTAGGTTTTATCCAGGTGGGCACATTTTATATAACGATAGGCATTTACACAGGGCCTGCATTCCATCAGGGCAGGGAAGAAAACCTAGTTAATACACATCAATGGCCCTGCTAGAGTGATTTGCACCTGGGTTAATTTGAACCTGGGTTAATTTTTCTGTGGTTTAGCGTGCTTTGTTGGTTTGGGGGTGGCTGAGGGCAGTTTGCAAAGGCAAAAACTAGGTTAAGTAGGGGACCAGGTTAAGACCTCTAACCCAATGCCCCTGAGTTACATTCTGCCTTTAATACGAAGGTACATTCACACACAGGGAAATAGATTCCTTGAAGTGCCCAATGTTTCTTAGCAACTTGGTCCCCTCCAAGACGTCTTTTTCAATCTTGGTGCAACTTGCTCGGTTCGAGTCCGAAACACAGTTGAGCGTTTCCTCGTGGTCACCTTTCCAAGCCCTAACGAGCTCTGACTTTATCTCCCAAAGCCAGACAAATTCAACTACAGGGCCCACCCAGGCAGCGGATGATCTGGGCAGTAGCTAGCAGTCGGCAGTCTTGGAAGGGAAGGATAACCTGGAGCTCCGTTCACACGTGTCTCCTTGTACCCGTGTCTGCTCCTCCACCTCCATGCCCCGATCGCGGGAGATTCTCTCGGCCTTTGCTTGTAACGGAGGTAGATCTTCTGCCCCGACCCAGAAAAAGGCTCGCCCCGTGCAGCAGTGGCGGGTTTGGGTTTTTGCTTTGCTCGAGTGTTGCATTCACACGACACGACCCGTCTGGTGTGGGAGAGAGGGACAGATGTGCGAAGGCTCCTTTCGCTCGCCTCCCCCCCCCCAGCTAATGCGGGACTCCACGCGTGAGGTGGGAAGCCAGACAAAGTCGATTCCCTCCCTCCCTCCCTCCCCCCCCCCCAAGCAGGTCGTGTGAAAGCGGCCAATGTCTAATGGAGGAACGCCGGAGACCCTCAGCTGGGATTTCTCTGCTCTGAGGCTGGGAAAGGGGAAGATCAGATGATGTCGTTGTAACCTCCCCCCTCCCCCCTTATATTCCTTGCAACCCCTGTCGGGGTGTGCCCCCCCCTCCGTTTTCCCCCTTCGAAAGAAAAAGTCGTCGAAAACCTCCCACCCCAATTCCCACAACGGTCCTGAAACACAATAATTGAAGAACAACTACGCAAACAATGTTGCGGCTTTGTACAGAATCCAGCCAGGAGCCTGAACTTCTGGAAGAGGCCTTTGCGCGGGTCCCTCTTCAGATGGGAAACTGGGGTGCTTCAAATTCACACCTCGCATCCTGGCTAGGAAAAAGCCTGAAAGCAGGAAGGGGGGGGGGGAAAGGCTGTTAGCCTCAAAGAGCCCTCTGGTATTTGCCCACATTTCCTTCACCTCCGGGTATTTCGAAACGAGCTGGTTTAAGGCCAATACTTTCTATTAATTCCCTCTTTTATTATTTTATTATTAGTCTGTTGTTTTGCATGCAGGCTGAGAGCTTTGGCCCCAGAGACAAATTCCTTGCCTGTCTTAATCCCACTTGGCCAAATCTCATCCCATCTCTTCTCTTCTCTTCTCTTCTCTTCCCCTCCCCTCACTTTATTCTAGTCTAGTCTAGTCTAGTCTATTCCATTCCATTCCATTCCATTCCATTCCATTCCATTCCATTCCATTCCATTCTATTCTATTCTATTCTATTCTATTCTATTCTATTCTATTTTCCATTCCGTTCTATTCTGTTCTATTCTATTCTACATTCCAATATTTCTATTCTATTCTATTCTATTCTATTCTATTCTATTCTATTCTATTCTATTCTATTTTCCATTCCGTTCTATTCTGTTCTATTCTATTCTACATTCCAATATTTCTATTCTATTCTATTCTATTCTATTCTATTCTATTCTATTCTACATTCCAATATTTCTATTCTATTCTATTCCATTCCATTCCATTCCTATTCTATTCTATTCTATTCTATTTTCCATTCCGTTCTATTCTATTCTATTCTATTCTACATTCCAATATTTCTATTCTATTCTATTCTATTCTATTCTATTCTATTCTATTCTATTCTATTCTATTCTATTCTATTCTACATTCCAATATTTCTATTCTATTCCATTCCATTCCATTCCTATTCTATTCTATTCTATTCTATTCTATTCTATTCTATTCTATTCTATAGTCCATTCTATAGTCCGTTCTATAGTCTATTCTATTTTACTCTATTCTATTCTATTCTATTCTATTCTCAGCCAATCTTCTTTTTCTGGGAATCTGGAGCTTCCCAGGATAGACATAAAAAGGCCACGTTTTCCAAGAAGTGTTTTTATGAACAAATGTCCTATTGTCTGTTTTGTTTGTTTGTTTCTCAACTTGATTATCTGTTACAAATAACTCAAGGTGGCAGAGATATCCAGCACATCTTCCTCCTCCTATTTTCTCCACTACAACAGTCCTGTGAGGCGGGATGGATTGACGGAGATGGACTGGCTCAGCCACCTAACTAGCTTTCATGCCTAAGGCAGGACTAGAACTCTCCATTCTCCTGGTGATTGACCCAAAGTCAACAAGCCAACTTTCATGCCTAAGACAGGACTAGAACTCACCACCTCTGGGTGATTGGTCAAAAAGTCACCTGGATTAGCTTTTGTTCCTAAGGTGGGACTAGAACTCCCCATCTCCCAGTTCTTAGCCCAAAGTCACCCAGCTGAATTTCATGGCTAAGGCAGGACTAGCGCTCAGCTCTAGAGGGTCAACTGTAAAGATGTGTGACTGGGGAATTCTGGGAGTTGACATCCACACATCTTAAAGTTGGCCACGTTTGAAAAACCACTGCTTGAAATCTTGCTTCTTACAAGGACCGGTGAAGACTCTTTCTGGACCCAGGCATAAGAGAAGTATCTGTAACATCTTCGGTCCATCTCCTGCCTCCCTTATTCCAAGGGCCTTTTTCCCTTTTCCCTTTGGGGTTTGGGGCCTTGATCCAGTCCAACCACTGCGGAGCACAGATGACTTGAGCCAACAGTCACAAACAAGTCCAACATCCATAACCAGACGCCAGAGGCGCTCTGAAAGACAAGGTTGTGTTGTGTTTTCCATGTGGTTGTGTTGGAAAAGTGCCTCCTGGCTCCTCACATGAAGGAAAGGTTTACAACCTGCACTTGGGGGATTGAACTGATGGATCGATTCCCACCCCCCCACCCCTACCTCCCTTCTTTGCTGGATTCCTGACATCCTGTGGGAGGCTTTTCCTTACATAAGGACCAAATGCAATTTTAGTTCTCTGAATTCCTGCAGGCAGCGAGGAGGAAGCCTTTGGAACAGGAAAATGAGGTTTTTATTTTCGCTCTGCTTCTAAAGTATTCTTTGGGTTGTTGCTCTTTGACATAACACACTGAGGGTTGTTTGTTTGTTTGTTTTAAAATAAGGGCGGGGCCTTTGGATATGATGGATGATTCGTGGTTGCTGCTTTCTAGAAATATTTTGGGTTTTGCAAAAAATTTTTACCAAAGGGGAATATGCTTTCATGAGCTTCATCATACAATCTTGTGCCTTCCAGTAAAATTCACTAGTCTGAGAAGGAACTAACCAAATTCCTCTTCTATAAAAGCAGAAAACATATTCTCCTCCCTCCCTCCCTCCCTTCCTCTCTCTTCTCAGTATCCTCCCATTTCTTCATTCCTCCCTTTCCTCTTTTGTCCATCCCTTCCTCCATCCCCTCCTTTCCTTCTTCTGTTTCTATTTCTCCTCCCCTTTCCCCCTGTGTGTGTGTGTATGTGTGTATCTCTCTCTCTTATCTATCTATCTATCTATCTATCTATCTATCTATCTATCTATCTATCTATCTATCTATCTATCTATCTCTATCCCAGATAGATAGATAGATAGATATCTATCCATCTATAATTTATTTAAGAATTTATTTAAGAATTAAGAAATAAATATAATTTATTTAAGAATTATCCATCTATAATTTATTTAAGAGCAATGCACAAGGATTCCTTTTTTGATTCTTGTACATAGCCTCTTCCATTTCCCACTCGTTCACACACAAAAAGCTTTCATCGAGTGTTGAGGATGGAAAATCTGGTTCAATCTGCATTGCTATCATCCCAGATCCAATTAGCCATTTGGAACAGACAAAAACATTACAAGATCAATCCAAAATCAGATTAATATCCAATCTGTAATCACATTAATCACAATCTGTCCATAATTAGACATCAGATAATCTTGGTGGACAGCCGGAGAAGGCTGAATCCCATTAACAAATTAATTCTCTATTTTTCCAATTTGTTGTCTATCACTACACCAGGTTTCTTAAAGAAAGAAAACCCAGCAAATAACATCTCACTCAGATGAATGCTTTCTCTGAAGTAAAGTCAACATTTAATAATCCTGCAAGGATAGATTTATTTGAGTGTTGGAGATGTTAGAACAACTAACATTTATTTCCTTAAAGAAAAAGAAATACATTGGTTATTCTTTTCAAGCTGACAAGCATTCTTTGACCTACTTCTACATTTAGGATTAGACTGTTATAATAATAGATGATAATTATTTGTAAATCTCTCCTCAAAATGTTATGGAACTTTCAGATAAAATCACACAGGGCTAACAAAATACCAGACAACAGATATTTTGATAATAACAGAACCAGCATGTTTATTGTGGATGGTTTCTAGATCTGTGTGTGTGTGGTTTTTGATTTGATAAATGGACATAACCCATTCCTAGAGTTGAATAAAATGGCAGGGAAATCTTTTAGAAAGATCCATGTAACCAAAACAAGTTCTTCCATGTTATTCAATCACATCAGTGGATTTTGACTTACAAAGCTGATCCGTGGATTACATGGTTTATCGATCGATGGACAATTTCTTGCAAAATAATTGCCAAAGGTTTTGAAATGTAAATGGGTGATCGCATTTGCAAATGCTTTTTGTGAACCTGGACATTCTGGGTTTGAGACTTTCTCCCTAATGGATTAGCTTGTAACTGAAAGGTAATTTATGTAAGAAGGAATTTATTTCCTTCCCTTAACATGAAGCTGTGTAAATCCATTTATACAGCTGTTCATTTGCAAATTTCCAAACAGAGCTTATTAAAAGGGAGGAGAGCTGAAACGAAGGCAATGTTAAATACACCCTACTTCAAATTTCTCCAAAAAAGCTTCAAATACAATTATATATTTTTCTTCTGGCTCACCAAAGACAGAAAAATTGTCCAACTAAGTCATGGGGTACAATTTTTGTACATATATTTAAAACCAAGCTGCCCGTTATCAGCTGATTTCTCCCATCCAGGGAAACATGGCATTTTGTAAAATCAAGGGTTCAGAAAGTCCTTGACCTAAAACAGTTCATTTAGTAACTGTTCAAAATTACAACGGCACTGAAAAAAGTGATTTATGGCCATTTTCCCACTTACAAGCGTTGCCATGGTCATGTGATCAAAATTTGGATGCTTGGCAACTGGTTCATATTTATGACAACTGCAGCATCCTGGGGTGGTGTGATCCGCTTTTGTGACCATCTGACAAGCACAGTCACTGGAGAAGCCACTTAACAACCATGTCGCTACCATTACAAGTGTGATGATTCACTTAACAACTGGGGGGGCAAGAAAGGTCGTAAAATGGGGCAAAACTCCCTTAGCAAATGTCTTGCTTAGCAACAGAAATTTGGGGCTCCGTGGCGGTCATAATTTGAGGACTGCCTGTATTGTAATTTGTAGACCTCACAGAATATGGTTGCGTCATCTGTTAGGAATCTGGGTTTGGCAAATTCCAGGATGGATGGACTTTCAAAGATTCCACCAAGCTGAAGACTGAAGTCCCAACTAGGAGTAGCAAATCTAATCTGATCTCTGTAGGTTGGTGTTTCTCAAAACCTTAGCCACATTAAGATGGGTGGACTTCAACATTGAACTGGATGAATAAAGGAGCAGAGCATTTTCAGACCAAAAAATGGGCCTTCTCTGTTCAACTCAAAGAGCACCAGGCCAATGATAAGAAGGTATCTGAAATTTATCTTGGCTTCCTGACCTTCTTGGGACCATTTGTTGGGCTGGAGCTGTCCAAGGTCCTGTTGCTTCAGATGGCTTATCTGCTACCTTGGCTGACTGTAGCACTGTCTTTATTTCTTCAGGTCCTATTTTGAGCCGTTATTTGTGTATTTCTACCTCTCCTTTTGACAGAGAGAGAAGACAGAAGCTCTCGGGGGGGGGGGGGGGGTCTTGGAAAGAGAACCTCTGAATCTCATCCCAGTCCATTTCATCCAGAACTCCAAGTTTACTGCGAGTCATGATGGAGACAGGAGCCTTTCAAAGAGACAGTTGGAGAAGCAGAGCCTGAATCTGGGGACTTCTAAACCCCATCCTTAAATAAAAACAAAAGGAATGTCCATTCCTGGTCTATAAAGAAAGGAGTTCTAGGATTTTAGGCCTGGCTTCTTCCCAGCCCCATTGGACAATCTGTGCATTAACCTTGGAACTTTCAGTGGAGAAGAGCATGTGACAATTGCAAGATTCTGTCACACACACACACACCTCTGTCATCTATCTAATCCAGTCATCATTTATTTAATCTAGCCCTCATATATCTATCCACTAACTATCCATCAACTTTCCATCATCTATGTATTCTCTCTCTCTTCCCATCCTCTCTCTCTAGTCTTTCTATAGCTATCTCATCTATCTATCTATCTATCTATCTATCTATCTATCTATCTATCTATCTATATCTTTCTATATCTATTTCATCTCTCTCTCTCTATCTCTCTATCTAATCTCTCTTTTTCTATATCTATCTATCTATCTATCTATCATCTATCTATCTATCTATCATTTATCTCTATCTATCAATCTATTATCTAATCTATCTAATCTATTGTCTATCTCTCATATCTATCTATCTATCTATCTATCTATCTATCTATCTATCTATCATTTATCATCTATCTATCATATCTATCATCTATCTTATCTATCATCTATCTGTCTGTCTGTCTGTCTAATCATCTACCTCTATCTCCATCATCTATCTGACATTAAAATAAATCAGAAGAGGACATCCAAGGGATTTAATCCAAGATAACAATGGGCTTTAAAAAAAAGTCACCCATTATGTTTTCCCTTTTCTTTCTATTTATTAAAATGACATTCGAAAGAGAACTTCAGACAATAATGCCTGAGGCTCTGGTGTAGTAGGAAGGGTGTAAAAAGCACAAACATACCCCTGTTTCTTTTCTTTTTAAACTCCATTACAATGAAAGCCTTTCTTTTTCCAGAGAAAGGTTTTGTTGCGGTTCAACTAAAGTGGATCAGACTGATACCATCTTCACACTTATTAGAAGCTTCTAAAACGCTCTGCCAAATGGAGGAAAATGCTTCCTTTAGGCAGCGGGATTCTGGTTTTTATTTTTATTTTCTTTCAGCATTCTCCAGTCCTTGAGTGGGCCCAAGCCTTGTCTGGCACTTCAACATTTCTCCTGATCCTTTAGCCTTCCCTCTTACGTTCCCTCTCCCCCATTTTCACAAAAACTGACCTATTGATAAACCTCATCTCTTTGCATTCCCTTCGATAAGCTTGGCCAACTGGTTTTCCATCGATGCCCCAAACAAACCGACCTTTTCTCTCTTCTCGCAACTTAAAACCGCGCAAATCTCAGCATCAGACCGGATAGCCAAGCAGCCAAACCTCCCAGCCGATCGGGGGGGTGGGGTGGGGGGGGAATCACTTAGAACAACAACAATATACAAAAAAAGAAACTGGAATCTAGGAAAAACCCACTGAAATAAAATAAACTTGGCTCGCTGGCTCAACACAGATAGGGAAGAGCCCGCCGGCGGTTGTGGGAACAGGGTTTGTGGGTCGCTTTGGCAAACACAAGAGTAGTTATTTGTGGTGCGTTGGGATGTTATCTGCACCCTTTATGGCTTACTGGATGTGTTTTTAGCAGACTGAAACGCCCTCTCTGTTTAACAGATAACAGATAACCAGAGTTGGAAGGGAACTTGTAGGTCATCTAGTCCAACCTCCTGCCCAAGTGGGAGACCCTACACCATTTCTGGCAAATTGGAGTCCAGTCTCTTCTTGAAAGCCTCCAATGATGAAGCTCCCACAACTTCCGAGGGAAACTTCTGTTCCATTGGCTTGATTGTTCTCCCTGTCAGAAAATTCCTCCTTATTTCCAGGTTGAATCTCTCCTTGTTCAGTTTCCATCCATTATTCCTCGTCTGGCCTCTGGGGGCTTTAGAAAATAGCTGGGGCAGCCCCTCAAATATTGGAAGATTGCTATCATGTCCCGCCCTGGTCCTTCTCTTCCCTAGACTAGACAGGCCCTTGTTAGAGTAGGACTCTGAGGGAGAGGAGGAACAGCTGACAGGGAGTGGAAATGTGGCTCCGAAGGTTTTTGGGGGAGGCTGGGGAAGGGCAGGTGCCAGCTGGGCAGTCAGAGGAGGACCCAGGCCCATCCCCTATCCATCCTAGGGCACAGGGGGAGGAGAGGGCCTTGATCCTCTTCATGGGCTGCAGCTGTGACAACTGAATAAGAGGACAGACATGCATACGGGCGAATGCTGGAAACAAAGCTTGGAAATATCTCTAGTTTATGGTTCCCTCTCTGAGCCTGGCGTCCTTCCCAGTGTGTGTTCTGTTCTCTGTGGCTGTCCTCCAGCCCTTATCTTGCCTAATTGGTGTTGATTTTTTCCCCTTCTTCTTATAACTGAGGGGGAACTTGCCCCGCTCGCCCCATGCACCTGGCCTGGCCACCGGCTGCTTCTTTCCACTTATGTCTTCTTCTGCTTTTGGCTGCATGCAAGGAAAGCAGCCGAAATCTTTCTTTCTCTCCCCCAAACTCCACCAGAAATGAGTCTTTGGGATGCTGCAAGGCCTCCTGCTCCAAGAAGCAACAAGTCTCACAAAGACTCATTTCTGGCAGAGTTTGGGGGAGAGAAACAAAGACTTCTACGGCTTCTGCTGCTTTCCTTGCATGAAGCCAAAAGTCTCTCTCTCTCCCCCCGAGAACGGAGCTGGAGACAGTATCCTGCGATCCCAACTAAAGAATGATTGATGGGTAGGAAAATGGGGTGGGGGAATTTTCCTGCAGACTTTTTGGGAGATTTCCCCAGGGACTCTGGTCCACGGGAGTTAAAATTATGAGTTTGGTGGTCCATGAGGTCCAAAAGGTTGGCAACCCCTGGATTAGAAGACCTCCAAGGTGCTTTTCCACTCATCCATTTCACAATGCCAGGCATGCTGCACTGGTCGTTAGTGTGAAAATTGGTCATCATAAGTCCCTTTTTTCAGTGCCATCATAAGTCTGAACGGTCACTGAACAAACCTTTGTAAGTGGAGGGTTTGCCTGTAGAACCCTGCACCAGACAGAAAGGATGGAATAGATGACCTCCGAGGCTCTGTCCCTCCCCTCTTTCATTTTATGATGCCAGGCAAATTTTGGGAGGACATTTGCCAGCCATTCTCTGTCACCCTAGATTGGTTGAGTGTGAGATAGACAACTGCCATTAATTGATTTCTGGTTTACAAGAGTTATGGACATGTGTCACAATAGACATATGGTCTATTGATCTCATTGATTTGCAAGGGCAGACACCTGCTGGCTGGGAGGCCCCCTGAAAAGTTTCTGAGATGTTTGTATGGCAGAGGTGCAGAAACCTGACCTACATTTTCCATTTTTTAAAAAAATTATGATCCTAAGCCAAGGATTTAGTGCCTAACATATGCATACAACTGGTGTGTAAGATCTATCTCCGATTATTATTATATGGAGGGTATTGTTTTCATATGTGGGGCTTTTCTTCCTCGGTCAAAAGGGAAAGAGATAGAATTATCTGCCTGGGGGTTTGTGGAATAAAATGTTTATATAGTTATCTAGAAAATCCTGACTTTTTTTCTCCTTGTACCTCAATGAATTTATTATTTTTAATGGCGCTAAGTGTTCAAAGCTCCGTTTAATTTTCAGTTGATGGTTCCTATTTCTAGTGCAATTATCCATGGAAAAAAGAACTTTGCTTTGTAATCAATATAGGGTGTCCTGCTTGGGCAGGGGGTTGGACTAGATGACCTATAAGGTTTCTTCCAACTCTGTTATTCCATATTCAATGGAACAACTTGCCTTTAGAAGTTGTGGGAGCTTCATCCCTGGAGGCTTTCAAGAAGAGACTGGACTGCCGTCTGTCAGAAATGGTGTAAGGTCTCCTGCTAGGTCAGTGGGGTTGGACTAGATGACCTACAAGGTCCCTTCCAACTCTCTTATTCTATCTTAACATTAAGAATCGGGTTTAAAGCACAGGAGGAGGTACAGGTAAGTCCTCGACTAACGATTCCATTTAGTGACCGTTCAAAGTTACAACGGCACCGACAACAGTGACTTAATGACCGTGGATTTTTTCCCCAATGTAACTTTGAAGAGTCACTAAGTGGATTGTTGAAAATCGAGGACAAATCTGTAAGAGGTGCCCAAACATTTGGTGTTTTGAAAGCCGCCACTGTTCTGGTGACATCCTGGCACCCTGTTTCTCCCACAGGGTTTCTGCCACTACGGCCAGCTGCTCGTCCTGAACAGGATTAGGTAAAACCACCGAGGTTGAATTTGGTTGCATCTGCTGCCTCCACAAACGCCCACCTGCATTCCAAGGAGTTCTCCTTTAATCATTTTCATATTGCCCCATGAAATTCAAATCCAGAGACCGAGAGAGGCTTGGTTCCTAAAAGAAAAAAACCCTTGAAAGCCCATAAATTACCAAAAGGGAAAGAACGAGAGCCTGTGCAGATTTCATGGCCTTTGAGCCGCGTCTGAGGAAGGAGCGTCAGCTGACTGGAGTAGTAAATCTCTTGGAAGGGAGATACGGGGCCTGGCCGGGGCTGGTGTGGCCTGACTGGGCTTTGAAGCTTGCTAGGTCAAACAGACAGTTGGCAAAGAGGAGAGGGGAAGGGGAGGGAGGAGAAACAGGCAAGAAACTCCCGGTGCTGTTTTGGCTTTCCAATCTTGTTCCAGGCACCTATGGACAGATTAGGCAAAGCCCCTGCGAGCTTTGGAGCAGATGCAAAGGGGAAAAGCAGGAGGGAGGTTTCATATTGAATCCAAGGTCTTCTAGTCCAGCCCCCTGCTCTAGCAGGAGAACCCATACCATTTCAGACAGTCCAGTCTCTTCTTAAAAACTTCCAGTGATGGAGCTCCCACAACTTCTGGTGGCAAGTGGTTCCACCAGTTAATCTCTTCCATTCAGGCCGAAAAGATGGTTGCTAAGGATGAGGCCTGGTTGTAAGTCACTTTTTCCCAGTAGGATGGTCACTAAATGAATAGGTTGAGGGCTAACTGTAAAATGTGGTCTCTTAGGAAGGCTGCTTTGTTGACTGATGTCTGCTCCAAAGGGAGACCTCATTCTCTTGGTTTGAAAGGGCTTAAAATAGTTGTCCTGCTCAAGGTGCCAAGTATCATGCCCCTATCGGAGTCTGAATCCAAGGAGGAAGACAGACAGCTGACAGGGAATGGGAGTATGGCTCCGTTGGCTGTGGAGGAGGCTGGGGAAGAGCAAAGACCAGCTGGGCAGAGCAGGAGAGATGTAGAACAAGGGAGAGGGAGGTCAGAGGAAGAACCAGGCCCACCTCCTCCTCTTCCTAGGGCATGCAGGGGGGAACGGAGAAAGGAGCAAAGTGGGTTGCATGGCTTACAGGGGAGGAAAGGGCCCTGATTCCCTTCATTAGCCACATCTGGGAAGAGAGTTTAAAAGAGATGCATGCTGAGTGAGGTGTCTGCTGGGAATAAACATGAGTTTATCTTGTGTTGACATTGGTTATCTGTGTTCCTGGCGTCTTCCCAACGGGGTTGAATTTTGGCCATTCCTTCACGTCTGGAATTCCTTCTCCTGCCCTGCCGGATTAATTACCTCATTTTGCCTTGATTGGACTTATAGTTACAGTTTGTGTTGACCACATTTTGGACTTGATTCTCTGCAGCCAAAGGCTTTTCCTGGGAGAGTTTTTCTCCAGCCCAGAAGGTAACCAGGACATTGGGGGCAAAGTTGGAGCTAATAAAGGGACTCCTACTGATTATCTAACTGTGTTGTCTTTGTGCCACGCCCTTTTGGGTCATCACACCAAGCCCTCCGGATTACAATAACGGCTTGAGGCTTAAAGTCACTAATTTACTATCCTTGCAAGTCCAGAAATCTTCACGGCTTGTTTAAAATAGTAGACGGGGCACTTCTCTTACAAATTCAGGCTTCACCAGCCAGGCTGTTTATGGTGTTTTTGTGACAAAATCACCCTCAGTTTTATTTGGGAATCAGCTATGTCATAGACCAAAGGTCTCCAAACTTGGCAACTTTAAGACTTGTGGACTTCAACTCCCAGTTGAAGTCCACAAGTCTTAAAGTTGCCAAGTTTGGGCATGTTTGTCATAGAAATACCAATGATAAATCTAGACCGAATATCAGAGTATCTCTCTGATATTAAAGGGCAGAGAGATTGTACCCATCGCAGAAACATCCGGCATATCACCACAACATAAACGGCAGGGGAAGGGGGACTGTCTGAACGATGCAAAATCACGGCGCTGGAGAAAACTCTCGAAAACAAGAGGAATAAAATATAATGCTTTCTTTAAGTTGCGATAAGCGGATAGTTTGAATTTGCTGTATTTGTATAAATTTGTTTAATAAAGTATTTTTATAATAACACATACACACACATACATATATATATATTATTTTAATGCCATAAAAGCAGAGTGTTTTTCTGCAGCACCCATAGGAAGCTTAAATTTGAAAATCTTTGGATATTTCATACAGAAAGGATTCGTGGCTGGGGAATTCTGGGAATTGAAGTCCATCTTAAGAGTTGGCCAAGTTGGGGGAACCCTGGTTTATATACCATTTGGGATGATAGACAGGACAACAACTCCCAGAAGCCCCCAGCGAAAGGGCTTATGGGAGATGAAGTCCAAGCGCTGCGCCCTTCCAGGCGGCGCTAAGGAGCAGATGAATCAGAAAAAATAAAACCCGCCCCGCCTCCTTTCCTCTAATTGGCCACTCCGTCAAAAGTCACCCCGCCCCTTTCTAGGTTATTTTCAACGGCCAGCCGACTGGGCGAAAAAAGAAAATTGGGGTTCCCGCCTCTTTCGCCGATTGGCTGCCGTCCGCCAATGAGAAGCGCCGCCACTATTCCTTCTTCCCCCCCCCTTCCTCCATATCAATAGCCTCCCGTTCCCCAGAAACTCTCGCGAGATGAGACGGGGCGGGGGCGGCGCCTGAGGCGGAGGCCGAGGAAGAGGAGGAGGAGGAAGAAGAAGAAGGCTCGCCGTCCGGTTACGCCGCCATGGCCGCGCTTCGGGGCGTCCTCAGGGCGCAGCGCCTGGGCCGGAGAGCGGTGAGTGCCGGCTGCAGCCAACGGGCCCGGCCTCCCGAACGGGCGGCCCTTCAGGGTAGGCCGGCCGCGCTCCCAAGGGCAAAGGTCACATTGGCTGAGGACCGAGTGGGAGGGGCTCCTGACTGGGCGTGGCCTTTAAAGCCCCTCCCTTCCTCCTCCTCTTCTGCCGGCCCTGCAGGGTAGAACAGGGCGGGCAAAGTGGGCCTGGCAGGAATGACCCAGGTTTGTCCCACTTAAAGGAGGAGGGGGGGTTCTTTAGGGGCGGGGATAAACTTAGCCACGCCTCTCACCTGGAAACCCCTCCCCCCAGGTCTTTAGACATGCAACCTGGGGGTGTCCCCAATGGGGTCCATTTGCAGCCTGGCTGCCTAAATTGGGGTCTCCAGGTCAAGGGGCCTTGGGGGCCCCTGAGGGGGGATGATGGCCTGGCCCACTTTCCCAGGCCTCTCCCCTCCCCCTTTATTCTGGGCATGTGCCGCCCCGGTGGCTCCGTCACAGCACCAGATCCTCGGGGGGGGGGGGTGTCCTGAGAACCGGATGTGGGACCCCCTTTCCTTCCTTCCCCCCCCCCCCAAAAAAAAATCCCCTCTGAAGAAATGGAGCCCTTGGGAAAATTTGGGATTTGATGGCTTTGATTTGTTTTGTCTATTTCAAGGGTCCCCAAACTTGGCCAACTTTAAAGACTTGTGGACTTCTGACTCCCAGAATTCTCCAGCCAGCCGTGTCTTTTTTTTTCTTAACCTCCTAAAGTGGAGAAAGATTGCAGAGGAAGGGATCACAAGAGGATAAGCTATGCTGGCTGGGGGATTCTGGGAGTTGAAGTCCACAAGTCTTAAAAGTGGCCAAATTTGGGGACCCCTGGTCTATGGACACAGCCAAGGGAAGTGAGTTTTTTTTTGGCATCTTCGGTTCTTCCACTCCCCCACACCCTTCCTTCCTTCCTTCCTTCCTTCAACCTCCCTCCCTTCAATCTCCCTTCTCCCTTCCTTCTCCCTCCTTCCTTCCTTCTTTGTTCCTTCTCCCTTCCTTCCTTCCTTCTTTCCTTCCTTTCTTCCCTGTGGTTAGAATGCAGCATTGCAGGCTAGCTCTGTCCAACAATCTTAGAGGGGCCAAGGTTGGCTGAGGAATTCTGGGAGTTGAAGTCCACCAGTCTTAAAGGGGCCAAGGTTGGAGACCCCTGCGATAGAGTGTCTACATTTATTGACATTTATGTATTTTTTTAAATTTGGGGGGAGTATATTTATGTACAGTTGCTAAATTATATCCAGGCATCTCTGAGTGGCATACAAATTCAAGTGGCAAAGCCCTGGCAGGCTCTTGGGGAATGTTCCTGGCCCATCCCTGGCATGTCAACCTTTATGCTGGTTATTCTGGGCTGGCTTTCGTAGGTGGAATCAATCCAGGAGGGATGAGATTTGGGGCTGAACAGCCGTGGTCTCATTTTCTGATGTCTGAGCAGCTGAGAGACAGGCTACAACGGAGTTTGCTCTGCCTCTGAAGATGCCAGCTACAGCTGCCCACAAAACATCAGGACGTCAAAAAAACAACCACCACCCTGGTGTCCCACCCTTCAGCTCTGAAGTTCATAGCTTCCTCGTGGTGCCATTGATAGCAACATCCCATAAGTTGCAATCTCACAGTGTGAAGGATAGAAATGAAGAAGAGGGATGGGTGGATGTGTGTGGCCTATGATGAAAAACAAGGAATCAACCACGCCTGCTTTTGTGTGGGAAGCTGGTTTTAGAGCTGGTTTTGCTTCTTCTGTGCCAGTGTAGTTTATTTGGTAAAGTTGGTAAGAGGATGTCCCAGATGTTTGTTTTTCTGGTTTTGCCAACTGGATGGCTGGGTCTTCAACATGGCATTGTAGCCTTTGTGGTTGTCAGTGTGTGAAAACTGACCATGGATTCTTCTGAGATGGTATTCCTGGAAGTGGGGGAAACAGCTTACTTACATACTAAGTTAGTGTTCTGACCCAGGCTTCCCACGACCATAATTAAGCACACGCTTAGTCCAAACAACTCTTGTTTTATTTCAAAACTGGGAATTACGTGCATTCCCAGCCTGTAATGAGTCCCAAACAGTTCCTCGAGATAAGCACCCACCTTTCTCTCCTTTGAACTCTCCAGCAACTAAAGTACTAAATGAACAGAATGAATGACATTGCTTCCTGCAAAGGTTTCTCTAACTTTGCCTGTCCTTTATACTTTATGGGAGGAACAACCACCTCCCAGCCTTGCTCCTGAGTCGCCCCTTTCGTCTCAGCTGCTCTCACCTTCTAGAAGCTCTGCACACAAGCACACTGGAAACAGGCTCCTCTGGGTCGTTCTCCTTGCTACTGCGAGGCTCCAGAGGCAGCATCCCACTCTCAGATGGTCCTGGCCCCATCTCTGCATCGGATGCAGGACCCTCATCCGAGTCCTTTGCAGACTCCCTGACTGGTCCCCTTTCTTCCCCACTGTCCAATTCCGCTGCTGGCAAACCACAGCAGTTAGAGGCCACGTTTGAAACCTGAGTTTTTTGCTGGAGAGCAGCACCCTGACAGAGAGCTATGACAACAGGCTGCCTCTGTTGGGTTTGTAGAAGCAGAAAGAAGATCACCTCTGCAGTACAGGAATTCAGATTAAAACATTCTTCTCCTCAGATCTTTATCCTCTGCTGGAATAGATCTTGTGGAGTGTATCTGCTGGACTTTTAAACCAAGGTTTCTCAAACTTGCGTTTAACGGGGATTGCATGGCAGGTAAAGAGCAGAAACAACTAAAGACAGTCCATTTTCTCTCACCAGGTCAGGAATTTGGGGAATTTGGTTTCTGAAAAGGTTTAAAAACCCCAGGTTTAAGCCTCTCCCCCCTGTGGAAATGAGCTCTATAAACATGAATAGAGCAATCTTACTCCCACCGTGTGTTTATACATTTCCAGCAAAGTACCCATCAATGTGTCACGGGTGAATTATGCGGCACTCAAGCTTTCATTAAAAAAAAACAAAAAACCACCACCACCACCCCGCCGGTAGATGTTTTCTCCTGCAGTTTCCATCAGGGCCCCGAGTCCCCGCGAGGCAGCAACGCAAGCCACATCAAGAGAGATTCGTGGGCTGAAGCCACGAAGGAGGTAGCAGAGCCTGTTGGGTGAAGTGTTGCTCAATGAAGCTGTCATGGGTGGGGAAAACCATGACTTTTGCACAAGCAGGCCGTGCGAGAGACATTGGGCTTTCTTTCTTGGAGGGCTGCTCTGTTAATGGTTAACTGGAATCCCGCCATTGGCCTTGTTTTCACTCCCTCCCTCCTGGCTGGGTTCCTAATCGGTCAAAAGTGGATCAACTTTCAAAGTGAGCAAGGTTGGAATAGGACAGAGAAGAGACCAACCTTTTCAAAAGACATCGATCAATCGATCAGAATAGAGCTGGAAGGGGCCTTGGAGGTCATCTAGTCCAACCCCCTCCCCCCGGCTCAAGCAGGAGAGCATATACCATTTCAGAGACTGTTCAGTCTCTTTTTGAGAGGGTTTATAGGCTCTGTGTGTGATGACCTGGGGCGTGGCACAAAGGCAACACAGTCAGTTAATGAGAGTCCTTTTATTAGCTCCAACTTTGCCCCCAGTGCCCTGGTTACCTTCTGGGCTGGAGAAAAACTCTCCCAGGAACAACCTTTCGCTGCAGAGAATCAAGTCCAAAACGTGGTCAACACAAACTGTAACTTAAAGTCCAATCAAGCCAAACTGAGGCAATTAGTTTGGCAGGGCAGGAGAAGGAATTCCAGACTTGAAGGAATGGCCATAATACAACACGGTTGGGAGGATCCCAGGAATGCAGATAAGCAAAGACAACAGGAAAAAGTCACATTTGCTCCCAGCAGCTGCCGCACTCAGCATGCATCTCTTTTAAACTCTCTTCCCAGCTACAGCTAATGAAGAGAATCGGGGCCCTTTCCTCCCCTGTAAGCCACTCAACCCACGTTGCTCCCTTCTCGGTTCCTCCTTGCATGCCCTAGGTTGAAGAGGGGATGGGCCTGGTTCTTCCTCTGAACTCCCTCTCCCTTGTTCTACCTCTCTCCTGCTCTGCCCAGCCGGTCTTTGCCCTTCCCCAGCTTCCTCCACAGCCAATGGAGCCACCTTCCTGCTTCAAGCCGACTGTTCATCTTCCTCCTCGGATTCAGACTTCAACAGGGGCATGACACTCTGTTTTTTAAGGAAGGACATGGGAAGATAGAAAAAAACCCTGCATTTAAAAAAATCTTAAAAACAGAGCAAGGCACTACTGCTAACACACTACTTATCTAGTAATAAAAAAGGTCCTATGAATGCATGGCACAGGTAAAAGTAATCCCAAAACAAATGACACAGAAGGTTTCGGGAAGAAAGGTGATCAGCAGGAGCAGCTCGTCAGCTGGTCCACATTCTGGGTAAGATCTGACTCTTTCCCCAAAAGTGGAGAAATCACTTCAAGGAGAAATGGATGCAGGTGTCCTCGGCTTACAACACTTGGTTTAGTGACTGTTAAAGGTTACAATGGCACTGAAAAACCCGAATGATGACCGTTTTTTACACGACCATTGCAGCCATCCCCAAGGTCACAAGATCAAAATACAGACGCTTGGCAACTGACTCATATTTACGACAGTTGCAATGTCCTGGGGTCATGGGATCCCCTTTTGCGAGCAAAAGTCAACGGGGAAGCCAGATTCACTTCACGATCGGGTTACTCTATCAACTGCAGCGATTCACTTAACAACGGAGGCAAGGAAGCTCATCAAATGGGGCAAAGCTCACTTAACGAATGTCCCCCTCAACCACGGAAATTTTGGGGCTCAAAAGTTGAAGATGCAGCTCCAGAAAAGTGGCCTTTGATCCCATCCTCGCGAATTTTACTTTAGGTATTGTGGTCTGCTGGTAGCCTGCGGAGCTGGCAGCAGAGTCGGACAGTGGGGAGGACCATGAGCCTCCTGGAGTCTGGGGAGGGCTCAGATGAGGGATCTGCATCTAATGCAGAAATGGGGCTGGGGCCATTTGGGAGTTATGTGCTGACTCCGGAGCCTCCAGAATCTGACATCAACGAGGCAGAGGAACAGCGGGAGCCTGTTACCAGTGTGCGCATGCACAGAGCTGCCAGAAGGCAAGAACAGTTAAGACAAAGGGGGCGACTTAGGAGGTGATTGGCCCCTCCCATAAGAGATGAAGGAGGAGCAAAGGGACAGGAGCCTTTGCAGGAAGCAACTTTATTTCATTCTGGTTGGTTTAAACTCTGAAGCTCTGTGTTGCCTTTGTGCTCCATTTGGCCTTGTACAGCTAATTGGCAATGTTGTTGGCAGCCTTTCAAGGGAGATAAAGGTGGGTGCTTATCAGCCTTATCCCGAAGGACTGTGGCTGACTTCTGTTGGACTATTCACAGACTGTTTGGGATTCATTACGGACTGTGAATGCATATAATTCACAGCCGTTGAAATAAAACAGAAAAGGTTTTTGGGAATAGCGTGAGACTGTTAACTGTCTCGGGAAGCCTTGGTCAGAACAAGTATTTATTAATAAATAAAAGACAGCTTCTCTCCAGAAAACACTGGATGGATATTTTTTTTCAAGCGCCTTGCTGGAAACTTAAAGCTTCCCAACTTTCAGCCGTTACAGCATATTCCCCTTTGTGACAGGACCATAAATTTAAGCAAATGTGGGCATTTTGCCACGAAGATACAGATTTATTCCTCCAGCAGCAGCGCCCTGCGGCCTTGTAACTTTTTCTGGGAAATGATGGATGGAGCGTCATCAAAAATGTTCTCTTTTTTTGATGTACTTATTGGAAATAAGTAATTTCTTTCCTGGTAATTCACCTTGAATGATTTAAAAATCTTTTTACATCTTTGCATGATTTAATACCCTTATGTGGGAACCTGAAGCATCCTACAGAAAACTGGCGCTATTCTTCCCAAGAGGTCATGGATCACTGAGCCCATCATCCAGGGCACCTCCATAACTTGGAGGTCTCAATAAAATCTCTTTTTATATGGAGTCAGTAATGAAGCAATTGAAAAAGGTAGTTATGAAATTTGCAGTGGACTTTAAGGAGGGGGGGGAAACATCTAATAAATTGGAGAATTGGTTGTTCTAAGCGGGGAAATAAATAACGAAGAAAACTGAAGATTGAAGCTCAGGTGTGTACAGGTAGTCCTCAACTTAACAACCACAATTGAGCCCCAAATTTCTGCTGCTAATTGAGATGGTTGTTAACTGAATTTTGCCCCGTTGTTAAGTTAGTCATGTGGTTATTAAGTGAATCTGTGAATTTCCCCATTGTCATGGCTTATCCGAAGGTCGCAAAAAGTGATCTGATTGGGACACGGCAACTGTCATAAATATGAATCAGTTGTCAATCGTCTGAGTTTTGATCAGGGATGCTGCAACGGTCGTAAGTGTGAAAAACGATCATAAGTCGTTCTTTTCAGCGCCATTGTAACTTCGGTCACTAAACGAACTGTTGTAAGTCAAGAACTGGTGTTCCTTGTTTCCACTGTTAATGGGTCCTCTGGTTATTTTTGGCATGGTATTTCATAGACTGAGAGGCACCGTGGCATAGTGGTTAAGGCAATGGATTAGTACAGATACAGATTAACAGAGTTGGGGGGCACCTTGTAGGTCATCTAGTCCAACCCCCCCACCCAATTAGGACCAAAGGAGATCCAAATTCTAATTGTCCTTTAACAGATAACAAATAATTAAAGTTGGAAGGGACCTTGTAGGTCATCTAGTCCAACCCCCCACCCAAGCGGGAGACCCTACACCATTTCTGACTGATGGGAGTCCAGTCTCTTCTTGAAAGCCTTCAGGGATGAAGCTCCCACAACTTCCGAGGGCAACTTCTGTTCCATGGGTTGATTGTTCTCCCCGTCAGAAAATTCCCCCTTATTTCCAGGTTGAATCTCTCCTTATTTAGTTTCCATCCATTATTCCTTGTCTGGCCTTCGGGTGCTTTAGAAAATAGCTTGACCCCCTCCTCCTTTCTGGGGCAGCCCCTCAAATATTGGAAGACTGCTTTCCTGTCTCCCCTGCTCCTTCGTTTAAGTATGGAAGATGCTCGGGTGGATTTTTGGCCAGGCATTTTTCAGCCCTAATGTTGAAAACATTTATCTACCATCTCATACTATTAGCGTGTCAGATAATGTTACAGCAACCTTCCATGGTTTGCAACCATAATCACCCTTGCAGTGTATTGTTTTGGGATGATAAAAATTTATATTAGAGATACCAAAGTTATTGAGGTATGGAGAACCCTTCACAAATAGATCTTGACAGAAAGCAACAGTTCTTGTTTTAAGCTTGCAAAGGTTGGGCATACAGGCCTCTATGTACAAAATAATTTATCCTCTTGATGAAGCAGAACTTCAGGTATTTTTGATTTTTCATCAAACTGCTTTTTTCTTCTTTCTTGGTCTTTTCCAGGTTTTATTACTTCACCGGTTTCAGAGTACACTGGTAATTGCTGAACATGCCAACGAGGCCCTGACACCAATTACTTTGAACACCATTACTGCGGCAAAACGACTCGGGGGTGAAGTTTCCTGTTTAGTAGCAGGGACCAATTGTGAAAAGGTAATTTATAAATGTTATTTATAACTTTAACCAAAAAGTGCTAATTTGTAAGCTTGGTAACTTCAACTCCCAGAATTCCCCAGCCACCATGGAATTCTAGGAGATGAAGTCCACATGTCTGAAAGTTGAGAAACTGCTCTTAATTATATTTCTGCATCTCCCATGTGTAATTATTTTCTCGCCAACATCTAGGCCAGGGAGAAATGCTTTCCTTAGACCAGGGAAGGTTTATCAACCTTGTATGGACTTCAATTCCCAGAATTCCCTGGCTAGCGTGACTGGGGAATTCTGGGAATTGAAGTCCACATATCTCAGAGCTGCCAAGGTTGACAAACACCACCCTGTATAAATCATAATCTTAACATTCCAGATGTGTGGAGACTAGGTTTAGTTTTAATTTATTTTTAGTTTAGTTTTAGTTTGGTTTGGTTTATTGTAGTTGCCCCTTGTACAATGAAATTAAGTACTATTTTCAGTCTCCATTATGACTATGAAAATAAACACAAACACACATCCTTCACATGCTATACATTGGATTTAAAAAACCCCTGATGTTGCATTAACTGTAATTCTACAGTAGAATCCAAAAAAGCTCCTGCCCTGGGATAGAAGCTGTTTTTCAACCCATTTGTCCTTGTTTTTATTATCCTGTACCGTCTGCCAGATGGTTATAGTTCAAAAAAAGGTTCCCAGGATGAGATGAGACAGCTAGGAATTCTGGGAATTGGGGAACACTGACCTCACCCTCTGCTTCTCACAGGTGACCCAAGACCTGAGCAAAGTACAGGGAGTTTCCAAGGTGCTTTTCGCCCAACACGATGCCTATAAGGGACTTCTGGCTGGTGAGTTTCTTTTTTTTCCAAGCGGATTTTGTATTGAAATCCTTGGCAAACTTTTTTTTGCCAGATCCTCCTTAACGAGAAGAGAAAAAAAAAAAAAAAACATTGTGCTGACTGGTTGCATTTTTCTCTCCAGAGGAACTGACCCCGCTGGTTTTGGAAACTCAGAAGCAGTTCAGTTTCACGCACATCTGTGCCGGAGCAACTGCCTTTGGGAAGGTGAGATTTTAAATTAGATTTTTTAATAGAGCTTAGGTCACCCGGAAGCCCTCAATATACTTCTTAAATGTAGCTGTCATTTGCAGGGCAGAGTTTCTGAACCGCTGCTTAGTTTTGCTGAGTTGTTGTTTCTGTGGTGACCCTCCGTGTATTTTTTTTTTTTTTAAATATTTAGAACCTCCTTCCCAGAGTGGCAGCTAAGTTGGATGTTGCTCCTGTCTCAGATATCATTGAAATCAAGTCACCGGATACTTTTGTGAGGACTATTTATGCAGGTGAGGTTTGCAGGCCTTTTCGGGGCTCCCTGTGACCCCCCCAGAAGCTCAAAAAGAAAAGGAAAAAAAAGAAAGAAAGAAAGGAAACTGTAGAATCTGGAGAAAAAGAAATGATTTTTTCCAACACAGTTAATGGGATCCTTCCCAGTCCTGAAGGATTGTAGGTCAGTGTTTCTGAGAAAGCAGAGAGCGCTTCTTAATTAACCAGATCTGCAGACATTCCTGATACGTATTTTTTATTTTATTTTATTTTAGGAAATTTATATTGCGTTCTTGTTAATGCACTACTGATCAGATTTTGCCAGCCGTCAGCCATCCGGCTCGATTCCTTTTATTTCACGGGGGTTACACATTAGTTCGGATTTCAGCAATCTACGTAGGGTTATTTTTCTTGGTTAGCAGGACATTGATACAATTATTTGTAATATTTAATTGACTTCCCCTAATTATTGTGCAGCCCAAATACTTGTCTAGCCTCATTACGTTTATCTGATCCTCTAATGTAATTTGGGCATGGAAACATGAGCTTTTATGTCATTTTAAATTTGTTATGGCAGAGTCCTTTATTTTCCTTTGGTCAATGCTGTCCTGCCTTGGAGATTGATGGATTACATAGAGAGAGGCTTGAATCACTGTCTGATAATTCCCTTTTTAAAAATCATTATGCCAGTGTACCGGCAGGATAAACTCTCCTCCTGCTCCCTCCCTCTCTCTATCCTCCTCTTCCTCCTCCCTCCCTCTTTCTTTCTCTAGTTCTTCCTCCTCCCTCCCTCCTCTGTCTCCTTCTCTTTCTCCTTTTCTTTCTTTTTCTCTTTCTCCTTCTCTTTTTCCTCCTCCTCCTCCTCCCCCCCTTCCATTTTCCAAACTCCCTACTCTCACAAACAGTTTTTCTTTCTGATTGTGGCTTGCAACTGATTGTGTTCAGACAGTAGGTGCTTTTTCACGCAAACTCACCCCTGCAGACTCCTGCAAAAATTCATTTCTCCCGAATAGGTCGAGTTGTTTAGCTTCACAAAGGAAGGAAAGGATTCTCAAAGCTCGTGGAAAAAGTGGAAACGCACAACTCCCAAGGCTGCTACTGAGCCTTTTCAGTTTCACTGTCTGAAGTAGTTTCATGTGAACAACAGACAAAGTCCTATTCTGGGTGCAGCTGTGTTTAACTCTTTTTTTTTTTCCCCTCTGGGTTTTTGTTTGTGTCAGGCAATGCTCTGTGCACTGTGAAATGTGATGAGAAAATCAAGGTCCTTTCTGTCAGAGGGACTTCCTTTGAGGCTGCCCCAGTGAGCGGGGGCAGCGCAGCCATAGAAAAAAGTGAGTTTTTCCTTCCTTGGCTTCAAATGTCATTGGTTTAAACCAAGGGTGTCCAACCTTGGCAACTTTAAGACTTGTGGACTTCAACTCCCAGAATTCCTCAGCCAGCAAAGCTGGAGTTGAAGTCCACAAGTCTTAAAGTTGCCAAGGTTGGACACCCCTGGTTTAAAACATGGATCAAATACCGAAACTTGCTGTCTAAGACGATTCTAGCGTACACCCCTCTCTTCTTGTGTTTCCTGATTCTCAAAAGTTCTCTTATCAGTTTTGATCTGTGCTCCTTTTCTGTGCTTGGAAAATCTGGGTGGATATTTTGTGGAAATGCAAGGCGTGTAGAATTCTTGGGTGCCCTATCTTGTAATACCTAACTTGTTTTGGGCAGCTGCTAAGATTTAAACTCAAACTTTCACCCTGCCCAGATGCAATCCTAACTGTCATGCTTGGAAATGATAGAAAGCAGTTGGAGTAAACTTCTTTTAGTGGGGTCCTAGTTGCTTTCTGAGCTTTGGGTGGTTTTCTTGCTGATGTCTCATTACCCAACTAGGTAACAATATCAGGGCCAAAAGGAAATGTTTTCAGTAGACTCAAATTTGTGAAGTTTCTGTGGAGTGAAGCCCATCATCCTATGAAAGGAATGCTAATCTGATTACGGCTGTTTTATTTATAACCCTGTTTAAAATGTGTTTTTCGAGAAGAATATTTTGGCTTGGAAATAATAGCTGGGGAATACTTTGGACTTTGCAGAAGTATTCAGCTTCTCTCAAGCATCAGGATTAATTTTTACTTAATTAATTTTTAATTTTTACACAGTATCAGTCCCTGCACCTGTTGGTCAGTCGGAATGGATGGAGCAGAAATTAACCAAAAGTGACCGGCCAGAACTTACTAGTGCAAAAGTGGTTGTGTCAGGTGGTGAGTAGTGATTAATCAAAGTTTATTTAAATTCAAAAGGGAGAATGTATACAGGTAGTCCTTGACTTACAGCCATTTGTATAGTGGCCATTCAAATTTACAACGGCATTGAAAAAAGTGACTTACTACCCCAAGGTTACATTGTCAAAATTTGAATTCTTGGCACCTGATTCATATCTATGACGGTTGCAATGTCCCGTGGTCCCCTTTTGAGACTTTCCAACAAGCAAATTAAAGGGTGTCACGCCCCTGTTGGAATCTGATTCCGAGGGAGAGGTAGAACAGCTGATAGGGAGTGGGAGTGTGGCTCTGATGGCTGTGGAGGAAACTGGGGAAGGTCACAGTCCGGCTGGGCATTCAGAGGAAGACCCAGGCCCACCCCCTCTGCATCCCAGGGCACGCAGGGAGGAACCGAGAAGGGAGCAATGTGGCTTATGGGGGAGGAAAGGGCCCTGATTCCCTTCAGTAGCTGCAGATAATTCACGCTTTGCTTCCATCTTGGTTTGTCACATCTTATCTGGGTTCTGGCGTCCTCCCAACTTTGTGTGTTTCATTATCTTTTGAATTCTGCAATCCCTTGTCCTGCCCTGTCTCGTTAATTGCTGCAGCGGGGTTTGTGTTGGCTTTTATTCATAATTTAGATGTCCTTTGGGTTCGGACTGAATTTCTTCCCTTTAAAAACTGTTCTTGGGAGAGTTTTTTTTCCCCAGCTGATGATGACTGGACATTGGGGGCCAAATTGGAGGAATCAAAGGGACTTTCCCTACTTTTGTAACTTTGTTGCTTTTGGGCCATGCCCCTTTGGGTCATCATCCCAAAGGGGGAAGCCAGATTCACTTAACAACCAGGTTACTAACTTAACTGCAGTGGTTCATTTAATGACTGTGGCAAGAAAGGTTGTACAATGGGATGCAAAACTCACTTAACAACTGTCTCATTTAGCAACAGAAATGGTCATAGGTTGAGGAGCACTTGCGTTTTAAAATACCCTGCCAAAATTCTGGCTGTGGAGCTTCCAGCCAGAGATAGAATAAAAGGAGAAACCCCGACTGCACTGTCTACCTAGGTGTTTTGTGACATTAATCCCCATAAATACCAACCTCTGACTTAACAGTTGGTGAAGACCTTCAGTAAAAGTCCTACTTCCAAACTGATCTGCTCTTCATTGGTCGTAGTGGGCAGATAAGACTGTCATGCTGGTGTCTCTATCTTCAAAGAAAGCTGTGAAATGTTTCTCTGCATTCCTGCTAGAAAATCATAGCAAAAGGCAGGACATTTGGCCAAGATTTAAATCCTGTTTCTACCCAGTTGGTTTTGCGGCACTCGGATAAGGAAATAAGTCATTAATCCCAAAGCGACACTTAACGTGAAAATAACCACAGCAAACGTCATCCGAATTCTTCGTTTCCTTTACTGGAGTGCATGGAGGAATTAATTGGGCAGAAGAAGAAGTCGGAATATACAGTAGAATGCAAGAGCTGAAAGGAACTTAAAGATCATCTAGTCCTACCCCATCACTCCCGGTCTAATGCAAAGAACCCTCTATTCTTGCATCCCTGAGAGATAGCCATCCCTGTCTTAAAAAAAAAAAAAAATGAGAAAGTTCACCAGCCCCAAAGAGAATCTGTTTGATGCTGGACTTTATAATTTGAATAGATTTAATTTCTTATTTTTAAGGGCGAGGCTTGAAGAGTGGCGATAACTTTAAGCTGTTGTATGACCTGGCTGATCAGTTGCACGCTGCAGGTAAAAAAAGAGTTTTATGTTTGATTCTTTAAACAATTCATATTCTGTTATTGGTGGTTTTTCAGTGGGGAGGCTGGTTCAGGGTTGGCCATTGATAAGCGAGGAATCAGTTGGCTTGGATGCCAGTTTCTCTGCGGGGTCCTTGGTGCTCTCTGAGTTGGGTTGTCGACTTGCAGACATTTCACCACCCAGCTTGGTAACATCATCAGTGCTCTGATGGCGACGGTGACCATCATACACTGACGATACGACCATGTCATGAAAGGTCTGTATCAAGAATCAAGCTAAGACTGCACCATAGTTCAACTCTGAAGCTACACATATTCTTTTCCTGGTCTTTTCAGGCCCTTTAGAACGGGTCATCAACCTTTTGGACCTCAGGGACCACCAAATTCATCATTTTAAATCCCGCGGACCAGAGAACCTGGGAAAATCCCCCCAAAAATCTGCAGGAAAATTCCACAGCCCGTTTTCCTACCCATCGATCGTTCTTTATTTGGAATTGCAGGATACTGTCTCCAGCTCCATTCTCAGGGCGGGGGGAGAGAGAGAGAGAGAGAGACTTTTGGCTTCATGTAAGGAAAGCAGCAGAAGCCGCAGAAGTCCTTCTTTCTCTCCCCCAAACTCTGCCAGAAATGAGTCTTTGCCGGCGCAGCCTCTTGGAGCAAGAAGGCCTTGCAGGGTTGCAAAGACTCATTTCCTGCAGAGTTTGGGGGAGAGAAAGAAAGACTTTTGCTGCTTTCCTTGCATGCAGCCAAAAGAAGGAGAAGAAGAAAGAAGAAGCGGAAAGGAGCAGCCCGGTGGCCAGGCCAGGCGTGTGGGGCAAGCAACGCAGCCTTGTATTCTTGCACAGCCTGGACTAATTGCTTTGGGGGGACATTTCTCTGCGGACCACCAAAATTTTCTCGCGGACCACCAGTGGTCCCCGGCCCACCGGTTGGTGACCGCCGCTTTAGAATATTATCAGTCCTGTCAATCCAGGACAGGGGCGGGATCCAGAAATGGATATTTGGCCCAATGAAGGAATTTTAATCTCAGGGAAGGGAATTGGGACCAAGCGCTGAATCTTCTGTCTTCATATCGAGTGATCTTTCTTGGTTACAGTCGGTGCTTCTCGAGCTGCGGTAGATGCCGGCTTCGTCCCCAATGACATGCAAGTTGGACAGACGGGCAAAATTGTAGCCCCGGTAAGTTTTGGAAGACCAAGTGGTTGGATCGCATGTCAGAAGAAAAGAACCGTCTTTGCGTCTCCTTCCTGCAGCTGTTTCCGATTGTCAGTTGCCTGAAGTTTTTTTTTTATTTTTGGTAGTATTTTTTTTATTTTATTTTTACATTTTAAACAGTGTGGTTCCAGGTCTTCACCCTTCACTACAAACATGACCTTAGTACCTATTTATCTTTCACATTCAATTCTATATCGTATCATTTCTTCCTTTTTCCAATAATTTTTTTTCCATTCTTATTTTCTTGACACTTATTAAATCCATTTTCAATTTTTATCTTCCCTTAAAATCCTTTTTCTTCAAATATACTCATATCTTGTTTTATAGTCTGTGGTCAGTGGAATGGCTCTTCCTTTGAATATTGTTGAAGAGGAGCTGTGCTTATTAATTTGTTCAGAATGGACCACCCTGTCTTCCCCGTTCAGTTCCTGCTGGTGGAAGTAGGGTGTTTCTGCTTTTATGACTTGTTTATACCAGTGTTTTTCATCTTTAAGAGGTGTGGACTTCAATTCCCGGAATTCCCCAGGCAGCATGCATGAATTTGGGGAGCGGCAGTCCACCCATCCTGGCTGGAGGTTTCTGGGAGTTGGAATCCCCAAGTCTTAAAAGATTTGCAGACTGCTTGTATCTGAGGGGTTGCCCCAAAGAAGAGGAGGTCAGCTTATTTTCTGAAGCACCAGAAGGCAGGACAAGAAGCAATGGATGGAAACTAACCAAGGAGAGAATTGGAATTGAAGAGACATTTTCTGACAGTGAGGATAATTAACCAATGGAGCAGGAATTGCCCCCAGAAGTTGTAGCTACTCCATCACTGGAGGCTTTTAAGAAGAGACTGGACAGACACATATCTGAAATGCTCTAAGGTCTCCTCCCTGAGCAGCGGGCTGGACTAGAAGACCTCCAAGGTCCCTTCCATCTCTATTCTGATCCTTTTAGCAAGTGTCCAACCTTGGCAACTTTAAGACCCCCAGAATTCATGGCCAGCCAGGGAATTCTGAGCGTTGACGTCCACCTATCTCAACGTTGCCAAGGCTGAGAAAGACTCCCTGGGGGGAATAATTCTTCAGAACATGACATTCAGATCTAAACAATACCACTTTGTTTGCTGACTTGAGGAGAGCTGTGCAAGAAAAAGCACCCAATTCAACAGGGACGCTGTTCGAAAAGCTTTTATTACAGAAGTAAAGCTTGAGGGTGGATTCAGCGCCAGGAAAATAAGGCCAGCCCTGGTTTACAATTTCGCGTTGGCATTACGATCACCAGGGAGCCAGGACTCTGCTGTTTCATGGGTCCGTAGTCTGTTTACGGAACTGCCACAGGTAGCTTACCTGGCCAAGAAATCAGCGGAGATTGAAGGAGGAGAATGGCCTTATTCATAGCATATCATCCTAAAAGGGGCTTCTGTGTGTGTGGTCACAGAGCTGGTTATGTGAGTTGCATCACTCCTACAGGTACTCCTCGATCACAATCGAGCCCAAGGTTTCTGTTTTTTAAATGAGACATTTTGACATTTTGGTCCCATTTTAGAATAGAATAGAATTCTTTTATTGGCCAAGTGGGATTGGACACACAAGGAATTTGTCTTGGTGCAAATGCTCTCAGTGGACATAAAAGATACATTCATCAAGAATCAACAGGTAGAACACTTAATGACAGTCATTGGGTACAATATGAATAGAACAGAATATGGAATGGAATGGAATGGAATAGAATAGAATAGAATAGAATTCTTAATTGGCCAAATGTGACTGGACACACAAGAAACTTGTCTTTGATGCATAAGCTCTCAGTGTACATAAGAAAAAAATAAATACATTCATCAAAAATCATAAGATACCACACTTGGTGATAGTCATAGGATACAAATAAGCAATCAAATCATACTAGGAAACAGTCCATATAAATTGTAAGCATACAAGCGACAAAGTTACAGTCATAGTCACAAGTGGGAGGAGATGGGTGATAAGGAGTGATGAGAAGATTAATAGTAAGATCAGTGCAAACTGAGTAAATAGCTGGAGAGTGTTGAAGGAATTATTTGTTTAGCAGAGTGATGGCATTTGGGGAAAAACTTGTGTCTAGTTGTTCTGGTGTGCAGCGCTCTATAGCGTCGTTTTGAGGGAAGAAGTTGAAACAGTTTATGTGCAGGATGTGAAGGGTCTGTAGATATTTTCACAGCCCTCTTTTTGACTTGTGAAGTGTACAGGTCCTCCATGGAAGGCAGGTGGGTAGTAATTGTTTTTTCTGCAGTCCTAATTACTCTCTGAAGTCTGTCTCTGTCCTGTTGGGTTGCATTTTACGACCTTTCTCACCGTTGTGGTTAAGTAAATTGCTGCAGTTGATAAAATGTCTATGGAGATCCTCAGTCACATCCAGGCCATGGTTGGTCCTAAAGGCAACGGGCCTTTCTGCTTTTTCTTTGAAGAGGTTTCGCTTCTCCTCCGAGAAGCTTCCTCAGCTCTGAGTTGATAAGTTAATTTAGTTTACCTGATTGTCTGTGCACCTCGTACAACAAAATCAAACACCATCTTCAGTGCACATCATGACCATGAAATAAACACAAACACACATCCTTCACATTCTATACATTGAATTGAAAACCCCTGATATTGCATTAATATTGCACTCTACGGTAGAGTTCAACAGAAGCTGTTTTTCAGCCTATTTGTCCTTGTTTTTATTATCCTGTATCGTCTGCCAGATGATCATAGTTCAAGAAAAAGGGTGCCCAGGATGATCACCCAGTCATTAAGTGAACCTGGCTTCCCTCTGGCTTTGCTGGTCAAGAAAGTCGCAAAATCACATGACCTTGGGGACACAGCAACGGTCATAAGTACAGACCAGTTGGCCAGCGCCTGAATTTTGATCACATGGCTTCCTGCAAAGGTGGCAACTGTGAAAAATGGTCGTAAGTCCCTTTGTCACTGAACAGCTCTGGCCAAGGTGATAACAATGGGGCAAAATCAACAACCTAACAACTGTCTCAACTTAGCAACACAACCGCTGGGTTCAATTGTGATCGTAAGTGGAGGATTACTCTTTAATGTTTCAAATCCCTGCACAGACATGCAACTGTCTGGGTTCTTCCAACTCTATGATTCCTATGACGTGCAAACAGTAATGTATGTGTGTGTGTATAAAACATTCAGACTCCTTTGCCCCATTTAGGTTGCCAGCAGTTAAGTGGAGAGTGAACCAGGGTTAGGGGTCACTTGGGGTGTGTGTGAGAATTGCACAGCCGGCTGGAAGTGTTGACCCAACTAGAGCCAAGGACTTGCTTGCAAAGTCCCGTTTGTCAGATGGATGGTTAGCAACGAAGCAGTGGATGTTTCTGCTCTACTTGCCTTGAGTGCCAAGGAGTTTTGCCAAGAGGCCCCATTTTCTAATGTTGGTTTGAACTCTGCTGGAAGTTGGTTTGCGCTCTCAGTGCCCATCTGAATGCTCCCCCAAGGCCTCTATGTATATCTTCCAGGTCATTTGGATATGCAGTGGCTGCCCTTAAAATGCTTTTGGAGTTCAGCCACCGAAGAAAGGATATGCATTCTGCCACCTTTCCGTCTGGATTTTTCTGCTAGGTGACTTTCAATATCAATCAGAAGGGACCTTGGAAGTCATCTAGTCCAACTCCCTGCTCAAGCAGGAGGCCCTGTACTATTTCAGAGGCTGTGCGCAGTCTCTTCTTGAAAGCTTCAACTTCTAAAGACAAGCTGTTCCACTAGTTAGATGGTTCTCTTACTTCTCCTTAATTCCAGGTTGTTTCTCTCCTTTCCACCCATTATTTCTCATCTTGCCTTCTGGTGTTTTGGGGAATAATTTGACCCCCTTCCTCTTTCTGTTAGCCCCTCAAATATTGGAAGACTGCTATCATGGCCCCCGGTCCTCCTTTTCTCTAGACTAGCCAGACCCAATTCCTCCAACTGTTCTTGATATGTTTTGGTCTCCAGGCCCTTAATCATCTTAGTTCTTCTTCTTCTGTCTTTAAAGAAACAAGCAGAATTTAGATAAAACGAATAGTTTGCTTAAAAAATTACTGAACATCATCATAAAGACTTCTTTCTAATGCAACTTTTTTTATTTTTCATCCAAGTTTTTGGACCCCATACTTAAGAAATTCAAGCCAGTGTTTTTGAGTGGTGTATTAGGAAACTCCTATCGTGGAGAGCAACTTTCACACTTTTAATAACTTGCATTCCTGGAAGATTTTTGCACTAAAATTTCTGCAGAGATGACGATCATTTCAAGCTTTTTCTATTTCACTGAGCCCTAACTTTTAAAAGTGTACAGCGCATCTCACTGTATCAGGTTATTTTTTTACCTCCAGACTACCACTGGTCAACTTGTGGCTGATTAAAATTTGGAGGAAAATTTGCTTTTGATTTATGAAATTGTTTACACCTTTTGAAAGCTTTCAAGATACAACTTCGAAGCATTGTTTGCCCGTATCCAGGAGAAAAATGTTCAGACCCTTTTCTCCGCCCTGTGAATTTTTAAGTTTTAAGACTGACAGCCTTGTTCGGACTGCATTATCCGACTCGGCTTTTAAGTCCGAGAGTTCTCAAATTGATGCTCTGGCTCCTTGGGGATTGGTGCAGAAACATTAAATTGTACTAAAATATTCATACGAGAGTGCATTTAGCTGAAAGCAATTGATGTGCGTCTCCCAGGAGAACAAAGCAAAAGATAAAAAAACCCCGAACTTAAAACTGCAGGACCCTGCACTCAAGTGAGCACCTCAAGCAAGCTGCTTCAGAGTCATCACGAGTCATCACAGCTGATCAAAGGCCCTGTAAGTTCCTCAAGTGAACAAGTATTAGGGAGGGATGAAAATGCTTGACCTGGTGGACTCCTTAGGAACGTGAAATTATTCTGTGGTTGGGATTAGAACCGCTTCTCCCGGCACGGCAAGATCTTATGAAAAGTCAGTACCGTATCGAATATTAGAAGAGAGTATGTGGCGCTTAGGGTTGAACCCAGAGGTGGGATTCAGCTGGTTCTGACCAGTTCTGGAGAACCAGTAGCGGAAATTTTGAGTAATTCGGAGAACCGGTCAATACCGCCTCTGACTGGCCCCGCCCCATCTATTCTCCGCCTCCCATTGAGTCCCAGCTGATTGGCTGGGTCTTCTTTGGTTGCCCTGCACAGGAGAACGGATCTGGAAAGCAGGTTAGTGGGGTGGGGAGGGAAGGAGGATTTTGCAGTCTCCTTCCCCTGCCACGCCCACCAAGCCAAGCCACGCCCACAGAACCGGTATTAAAAAAGAATTGAATCCCACCACTGGTTGAACTATGGGGTCCTTGGGGGTCTCTGAGCTTGGTTGCCTTCTTGCAGACGTTTCATTACCCAACGAGGTAATGTCATCAGTGCTAGAAGGGAGTGGGGTTTGTGGAGGAGGAGAATTGTGGCATCTCTGGTGCTTTCGGAGCTTTGTTGTTTGTTTGCAGGTGTTTCATTACCCAACTAAGTAACCTCATCAGTGCGGGTGAGAGGAGTGGTTTGGGTACCTAGCATGGAGATATATCAATCAATCATATTTGCACACCGCTCAAGAGACCAAAGAATAAAAATAGAACCCATAAACAAAAGGATCAGAATACCTCCAGCAGCCACCCCCCAGATGAGCAGGGATTAACATCAGGCAAACAATAAAGCAGAAAGCAGCCCCCAAATCAAAGAACTAGCAAGGAGGAAACCCACACTTTCCCAAACAATGGCAGGGCACATTTTGTAGGTAAGCACCATCACAAACTGAGGGTGTTACCTGGTCGGGTAATAAAATGCCTGGAAGCAAACCACCAAACTCAAGAGAGCACCAAGGATCCCCCAGTGTTGAAAAAAGAGGAGGGGGGAAAAAATTACAGCTTTTAATTAAGAAAACAGCATGATTTTCCATAGGGCCACCTGAGCTTTTTTCCACCTCTCCCTCTCCTCTCCTGTTATGCCTGCCTGGAAAAATCTGTTTGGATTTGATTTGTATCCAGATCAGAGATGAATTTTGATTTGGGAAACAAATCACCCCAAACCAGCTGTTCCAGGCACACAGCAGCTGGTGCACAGGCCTCTTTGCAAGCCCTGGTTGGAAGCGATCCTACGACGCGCAAGGGAATACGTCCAGTTGAAGAAACCAGCAGCGTTTTTTAATGCAGGATTGTGCCAAAAGCTTCCAGCGAATAAAGTTGTTGCTATGTTGTTTCATCGACTTTGTGAAATCTGGAACCCTAATCCTCTGGGTGTGTCATTAGTTCTAGCAGCTACACTAAGTAAGAGATGAGTACGTATTTTAATGACGTTCACATTTGATGGAAAACAAACCCTAAAACTACGGTACGGATCACCTGGGTGGATAGGCAGCCTAGCTTCTTCCCAAGGCTGTCCCTGAAATTGGAGGCAGCTAACCAACACAGGACAAATAGTCCTTGACTTACAACAGTTCCTTTTGTGACCGTTCAAAGTTACAACAGCACTGAAAAAGTGACTTACGACCATTTTTCATGCTTACAACCGTTGCAGCATTCCCCCAAAGATCAAAATTCAGATAATTGGCAACTGGTTCATTGGTGATCTCATGACAGACAAAGCTGTGAATGCTCCAACACTGGAAGTTTTAAAAAAGTTTTTAAAAAGATGTTGCAGAACCATTTGTCTGCAGGGTTTCCTGCCTAGGTTTGGACTAGAAGATCTCCAAGGTCCCTTGCAACTCTTATTCTATTCTAAAGTCACCGGGGAAGCCAGATTCACTTAATAACCGGGTGACTAACTTACCAACTGCCAGTGATCCACTGACCAACTGTGGCAAGAAAGGTCCTTAAATGGAGCAAAATTCCCTTGTTTCCCTTAACAGCAGAAATTTGGCCTCTGTTGTGGTCGTAAGATGAGGATTAGCTGTACTTCTGCAGTTGCAGAATCTTTCTTTCGTCAGCTTAAAAAGGGTTTTAAAATATTGTATTTTTTTCTTTCCGTGCAGGAGTTATATATCGCTGTAGGAATATCCGGAGCCATTCAGCATCTGGCTGGGATGAAGGACAGTAAGGTACTATGCAAAACTTTTGTATGTTGCTACGAGGAGTGGATGGTTACTGCTTTCCAAATTGGGTTTTGTAGTAGTTGTTGTTGTCACTGGCAATGCAAAATCTAAAGGACCCCGAATGAATTCTCTTTTGAAAATAAATTAGTGACAAATAACTCAAAATAACGTTCAAACAGTTCATAGGAGAACGTATTAATAGAGACTGTCTTTTAAGTCCTTGACTGCCAAATCTGGAACCCTGAGTGAGGAACAAACTGAGTTTTAAATGTGAAAATAAAATTAGAATCTGTCCACTCGATGCATTTTCATATATTTCAGACTGTGAGGCATGAATTCATGCATGACAATATCCAGTCTGAATTATGGATTTACTATTGCGCAGAGAAAAAGCGTCTTTGAATATTCCACAATTTATCCACTCAGATGGAAACCTATTATAAAATGATAAAAGCTTTAAAAATTTAACTGGTTAGTACCCATGTTTAACACTTGGATTCTTATCCAGCCTGACCTGTCAAGGTGCCAAGGAAAAACTACTCTTTTTAAAAAATGGGAATGAAAACAATTCCCAGCGTTGCAATAAAATAGGTTTTGTTTTTAAAGCAAGTTTGTGAATAATTACGGTTTACGAAGCCTGGGTCAGAGCAGCTATTGCCTAATTCAGGGCATATTTTAACATACCAAACCTTGAAGGTGATTGTTGAGTAACATTCAAGTCTATTTTACTTGTGGATTACTCCCAAAGAAAGACATCTGTTCCATTCCCCATGGAAATATATTTAAGGATTATGTCTTACATTCACCTGAGGTTAAACATTTCTGATCATAATAAAATCTGCTTCTGCCTTGCCTTGATAATTGATCCTGTACTAAAATTGAAGAATAAAAAGATCTGAAATTGATATCCTCCTTTTTCTCTTCAGTGACATCAGCTAAAAGCTACCCATAATATTTTATTAAATTGTAAAAGTGGAATGAACATTTTAAGTGTTAAGCACTGGAGAGGTGCGATTTAGATTAAGCTCCAGGAAGTTAAAAAGGAATAAGGGATCCAGAATTGGCATGATAATAGTAATAAAGGAATGGCACCCGGTGTTATAAATTCTAGCCCAAAATGGAGGCACTTGTATCGATAATGATAAATTGATGGGTGTCAGTAAAATTGAGCCATTCGAAAGTATATGAAGCAATTCAACTCCCTCTTATTTCAGATTTGTTCAAGTGACAGAAGAGCACTTCAGTTTTTACTAAACTTTCACCCCATCTTCAGAAATGAACAAAAAAATCCATTTGGTTTGATTTGATTTGGGCTAGGAAGTTAAGTTCGGCTTATAATTCATTAATTCAAATAACTGGTGGACTGGATCAAATGATTATCTGCTTCTATGCTGTCGGTGTTATGCTGCTAATCTTATTTTTTTTATTTAGATGGTTATTTAAATTCCTAACATGGATTTTCCAGAGCCAAAATTTTTCACTTCGGTTTGAGCTGTGCTTTACCTCTGTGCTTAGAAAATTTAAAAGATACTGTCTTTATTCAAACAAATAATGTTTATTTAAAAGGGTTTTAAAGGAACTCACAGTAATCACATTAACTGTCTCTTCAGTGGCTTTTTCTCCATGCTAGGAAATACCAGCCATTATGAGGAATTTTGTAGGAATTACCCTAGAGCGTTCTGCAAGAAAAATGTATTATTTACTTCACTTACAATAGTAGAAAATGGGTTTAGTAGAGGGTGGAACCCCCACTGCCCCTCCCTTCCTGGATGTTAGGCTAAATAGACCAAATAGACCATGTGTTAATCTTAGCAACTTTTAAGAGGAATGGACTTCAATTTCCAGAATCCCCAGCCAGCATGGAGAACTCTGGGAATTGAAGACCACCTCTCCTAAAGTTGCCAAGTACATCATCACCTGTAGCTCCCAGTTTGCAATTTTTGCAAAATTTTTGTTTACTCATCGCAAACAATTTTGAAGCTTTTAGCTAGCTCCTTAGACTGTAGGAACACTCCAGAAAAATCTCTTCATTATTACAAAGCTTAGCGATCTGGATTTTATTTATTTATTTTTGAATGCTTGCTTGCAATATATCCCACTGGGATAAAAGTGAAAAGTCAAGATGAATCTACTATGCAAAGATTCTTGCTTCGAGAATAATGAAGCTCTCCTGGGTTTCAGAGAAGGCGGCAAACAAGCCAGAATTTTTGACATTTGCCTATGTAGGAATTTGTGAGAAAAGGGGTTTTCATTCACTTAATTTCTGAACTTCTGCTTTCTGAACAATTAAAGGGAACTCATTTTGGAAAAGCTGTTGTGTTTAGGCCAATAGCAGCAAAGCCATGCATAATACTGCAGTGTCTGTAGACTATCCTGTCAATAACTTGGTGTCTCTAAATAGCCCCATTTCATTCTCTTACAGACCATCGTTGCCATCAACAAGGACCCTGAAGCGCCCATATTCCAAGTTGCAGACTATGGTATAGTAGCTGACCTGTTCAAGGTGAGTCTTGCTTCCAGAGGAATCAACCCAAACACATTCCTCTTCTTGATGTGAGGGGTGGAAGTCGAATTAGACTTCAAACCTGACATTTAGTCTTCCTTGTTCTGCATGGGAATTCTTACCTGTCTAGGGTTATACACTGGGTCTTCTAACCCTTAATATTTCAAGCCATAGAAAGCTTTATCCACCAAACATATCAACGTTTGACCTCCAATTTTCATAGCAAGCCTACATAAAAATGCAACAATTGACTTCTTATGATCCCAACAATCCGTAGACTATATTATTTTTCAAGAATACGATGATGTGTCTCAGGACTTCATGTGTGCCGGCGGTGCTCACGGTAAAAAAATGACCATAAAGATTATCTTGTCCGTTTGTTAAGACTGACCTGCTACGAAGCAAGAAACTACTTGTATTTTATACCAAGTTATTGTGGGAGGGGGAGGGGGGGTCCTTCGGTGCTTTCTGAGCTTGGTCGTATTTTGCAGACGTTTCATTCCCCCACTAGGGAACATCATCAATGCATCGCGCTGTCAAGATGGCAGCCCCAATAATGTGGTGGCCGCTCCGCCCAATTCCATGCAACATGCATAAAAAGTTGGGGGAGCTTTGGCTGTACCATTGCCATCTTGCTGTCCCCCATTATGCCCTCCCATTATGCCCTGTGGAGAGAAGACAGTCCAAACTCTGCCAGCAGTTAATGCTGTTCCTCTGTGATTTCCTGCCAGCTTGGCAGTAAACACCGGCCTTTTTAATAAGCTGGAGACAAAGCGACATTCGGAAGAAACACAATGTAGACAATTTCCTTAATAAATTTTGTACGACCACATTATTTCCACTTAATGGAAATGTAGCTCTCTTAAATAATTGAGAGGCTATATTCATCAGGCGGTGAGTTCAGCTGGGATCTTTCCAAGCGCCCGGCATCCTTACAGCGCCTGGAAGGATAAAAGGTAATGGATATTTTACACAAGCAGTTTGCACAAGTGTTCAGGTGTAACTGGTAAGTAACATGCCACCTGCTCTCATCTTGACGCTCTTTGGATGACGAGAAGGAAATCACCTACTACCTGCCCAAGTGTTTAGCCTCGGCAGTTCCACCATCAGGGGCCATTCCTTGGCACCAATTTCTACAAATAAAGTGGCTTTTCCTCCCCAGTGGATCGCTTTCAAATGTTAAAAAAATCTTTGTCTAGAATAGCTTCCTCTGGTCCAAACAATGAACTCAGAAACTGAAATATATCAGTATGTTAGTTGATGGGCAGTCCAGGCTTACACATTTTGTATGTTTTTAAAAAGGTGAATTCAAATATTTAGTTGCTTCTAGTGTGGATATATAAGCATCTCTTTGACATGGATTAAAAGTTGGATCGAGGTCTATTGCCTATTGTTATTTGGCTGATAGGAATGCTTGTTGTTTTGTGTCGCTTCCAGGTTGTTCCCGAATTGACGGCAGCCTTAAAAAAATGAAAGCTATTCCATGTAAGGGAAGGGATGCGCATCTCTTCATACAGAGAGAGATTATTTTTAAGCAGTTTAAATTATGTTTTATCAAACTAGAAATGTAAAAATTGCCAAAAAACAAAATGCCAATGACGATCTTGCAATGCACCAATTTCATTTGGATTTGTAAATTCCTGAACTGTTTTTCTAATTCTCTAATAAACATACACCTGCTGTATTTTGTATTATATCAGGCTGTGGAAATTCCTTATATTATTCTACAGTGTGATTAAAAGAGTTGATACTTTACCAAAGGAAGGGGGCCAGGGAAAACTGGAATGTCAAAGGATCCAAAATCAACCTACGAATGTTCTGTTTTGGGGGGGTCTACTACCAGTTACCATTGGTAGTAGATATATGCCCAGGTTTCTGAGTGTAACTGGAAGTAGACAGTTCTCCATGCTTATCTCAATTGGCAGGTACAATGTTCTGAATGCTTCCAACCAGTGGGTTCTGGGAATTAAACAGCTCTTATAATTTAAGTTACAAGTTACTCCATGTGGAAATGACTAGCTGGTACCTTTTGAATTTAATACAAGAGTAATAATATGAGTGTCCCTGAGCATGTGGTGGAAATGGAAGAAAAAAAATCAATTCTAAATTAAAACTGTCATGTTTAAAATATTTTTCTTTAAAAAAACTTTTAAACAAAAGCTGCTGTATGATCAGCTCTTCCAGCTAGGAAACAAAATGAAAACACTGGTTTAGATTATTTCTTTTGTTAAAAAAAATATTTTAATTAAAATTATATTTGTAAAATGCCCATTTTTGTTCTGTTAATCACGGAGGCAATAATTATTTTGTTTTTCCAAAATATTTCTTCCCCAAAGTTCATGCTAAAAATAAGAGAACACTTACTTTAAAATTCTTTTAAAGTATTTAAAGATGTCCTTGAGCAGCATCATTCAAAGTAATTCTTGAAAAACAGGGTGATTTTTTTTCCCCTCCCCAGGAAGGTTAAAAATAACTGTCCATACAAATGGGATTCATAATTGAGTCACATACAAAGGGGACGTTGTAAGAAACCGTTAGGAGGGAGATGAGTTTTTATAGAAGATTGTCCGAAGTTCAGTAAAAAGGATAGGATTTGTGTTCACTTGGCTACCCAAAGCCCCCCACACACCTTAAGTAAGAATCTATACATCTTTTGAGGTCATTGTTTTAACCACGTTCACCTCCCCTGCCCCCTAATTCTTTCCCTCGAGGGTGAGACCCAAAGAACTCCGGGTGGCAGAATTGGTCAATTTCTCTCTCTTTTTTTTTTTCGTGCTGGCGCTCGTAACTCATGCATTTTGAACAACAAATTTCCACTTCTGAAATCCAAATTAAAACCCCCCACCCTGGAATGCTCTCCGAGGGCCCCATTTTAAAGCTTTTTAGTCTGTGCCCCATACCCCTCGGCGAAGCACCGTCTGAACCGCGCCATCCCAACCCAAGACTAGGAATCCGGGATGCTGTGGAACCTGGGTGGTTTGGACTCCAGCGACGTGTACTTGTTGATCACCTGCGTCTTCTGCTGGAAGGGGAGGACTGGCTTTTTCTGAAAGACCCCAAAGTTCTCTTGGTTCTTTTTATTGTAAATGTTGACGTGGCGCTCCAGTTCGGGGCTGGCGGTGGCCGATCCCGCTGGGCTTGGCAGCTTAAGGTTAACGGGGTCCAGGCCCTTTTGGGTCAGGCAGGAGTCTTCGGATAAGGAGGAGAGCAGTTCTTGGACGACGGCGTTGTGGACCCTGCGGTGGGGAGAGGAGGAGCTGACCTGAGCGCCTTGGGCTGCCTGGCAGGGCTGCTTCAAGGGGCAGTAATCGGAGGACTCCTCCCGCGTTGTGCTGCAGTCCGTGGAAGAGCCAAAGGTCTGGCTGCTGTTGCTCTGCGCTCGCGTGACTGAGCTGTCCGTGGATCGGGAGGCGCTGCCCGATGCGGCGCTGGTGGAGATCCCGTTGCTCTCCATCATCTTCATCGGCATTTCCAGCCTGAAGAGGTCGGAGGAGACGTTGGGCTGGTGGACGTCGATGGCCGCGGTGGTAATGATGCAGAAGGCCCCCTCGGGGACACCGCTGTCTGTGGGCAAAGAGGTCAAAGGTTAAAAGACCCCCCCCCCAGCTTGGATCCAGAGAAGTGCCTGCCTAGCCATGAGGAGCCCTGAGCTCTGTCTGGGAAAAGGGTGGTGGATAAGCATTGTTTGAGGACAATGGAGGGGCTGGATTATTGGGGGCCAAGAGGCTGACTCTGTAAACCCCTTCGAGGGGGCTGTGGAACACTGCAAAACGGCATGTAAGTCTTCAGTGCTTTTGCTATCTTCCTCCCTCCCTCCCTCCTTCCCCTCCCCTTTTCTCCTTCCTTCCTTCCCTCCCTCCCTTCCCTTCTCCTTCCCTCCCTCCTTTCTTCCCTTTTTCCCCTTTCTTCCTCCCTCCCTTCGCTCCTTTCCTCCCTTTTTCTCCTCCTTTCCCCTTTTCTCCTCCCTCCCATTAATAGGCTAGATAATGTTCCCAAAGGGAGGAAGAAGTTGCAGCCGTGACAGAAGGACGGTCTCTTCCTGAAATTCAAGAGGGAGCTAAGAAGGGGCAGCAGGTCGCTTCTGGGCAAGGCCCCCGCTTCCCTAGGGACTCCTCTTAAGCTTCCAAATCCAAGCTTACCACTGCTGGGCTCGTTGTAGTATTGACTGATGTAGTTGTTCATGTCGTCTTTCACCACGGTCTCTAGAAAGGCAAAACGGGAATCATTCATGGGAAACTCCAAACGTAGATGGGTGTGTGTGTGTGTCAAGATTTGCAAGACAGGGTTCCAGAGTTCAGAAGACACCGAATCAATACCTTATTTTATACAAAGGAGGGAACATAGTGTTTTCTGAAAGAGTGGAGCTATTTTAAATGAGGCGGGGAGGGAAACACCCCAATGTTGTAAAATGCCTCTTGTAGAAAAAGTTCACAGCTCATGTGTCCAGCTACAACACTGATGGACACTTGATGCTCTTGAGAGCTCCTGCTAACGTTTAACAATCTCCAGAATTATGTTTTTCACGTTCTCAAGAAAGACATGCGTTTAAAAAAAAGTTCAAAAATGCAAGTAAGTCACACAGTGTTAAGTCTCTTAAGCTTTTTCATCATACTTGTTTCACTGTATTTTGGGGCCAGTAAAGGAGAAATCCATCCCTTCTTAGTTAGGAGTAAGGATATCAAACCTTAGTAAAGCATCCTTATTGATTTATTAAAAATTTTAGGCCACTCCTCTCCCCTGCAGGGTGGCTCCCGGTGGCCTTATCTTCTGATCAACCATCCCTTGCTGTCATCAGAGGTCACAATGATGTAATTTGCTAAGGGGGTAAATTCTCGATATTTTTTCCCCCCCTCCACGCTTTTCTAAATACCTCCTTCACAGAGTTTCTGGCGAGATAGCAACCCGTGCATGATGAAGACGAAAATGCCAGCCGCCTGGCAGAACGTATGGGAGGGATGAAGCCAATTGCCCTCCAGATTTTGGTTAAAAAAAACACACACAAAAAATCCCCACACCCTATTTTGATACTGGAGAAATTGGGAGAAGGCTTAAAATTAATCAGCAATGGAAATGGCAGAAGCCAATCCACGTCGTGGCCCTACGTGATGGGGGGGAGGGGGGAAAGGGGGAGATTAGAAGTAGCAAAAATAATCCGTTGAGAAAGCACATGTGGGCAGGAACACCCAGCTTGGATACGCAACTTGATCTGCTCACTTTATGGCGTGCTGAACGCCTTAAAAGCATCTTTTATGTGCATTAAAAAAAAACAAAACCACCCCCATTTCAGGAGGGAGGGGGGAGGTCAGGCCTTGCTCGATCCTTTCAGTGGGAATCTCTTAAGCCCCCCTGGGTCTCTGTGGCTACAGCCCAGCCTTCTTCACAACCCATTGTGGTTTGTAGGTGAAAGAAACAGATGTTTTCTGGGTACACAGCACTCAAGCCATGGAGTGCTCGGTACCTGAATGGATGAAGCTCTTGGAGATGGCAATCTAACCTGACACTGAAAGGGAGCAAAAGGCTGCCCTCTTGGTTTCACTGGCTTTTAAAAAGCTTTTTTTGTTTTGTTTGTTTTTGGCCTCTGTTGATCTTTAAATGCCTTGGAGTCCTAGGGCGGCTTCTCCGCTAATGTCTGAGTTTAGAATGGAGCCCCGGTTCAGCTCAAGGCAAGCTTGGGGGGGTCAGGAGAACCCTGCGAGGCTTGTCAGCTCCGTGAGGCTCGATGCGTTTTGTCTCCTTCATCCATCGCTGGCTTCTACCAAAACCCCACGGAGATGTGGCTGCCTGCAGTGTTGGTGACCCGTTGTGACAGGAGCGGCCAGGAGTGATCCCCAGCTGGAGGTATCTCCATGGCAAGCCCACGCCGCAGATGCCATGGATCCGAAAATGCCGTGGAAGTAAAGAAGGAAGGGCTATCTGTACAAGATTAGCTCCTCCACCGTGGTTCAGGCTCATGCAGCAGCCATCCAGATGTGTTTGGGGCTCTTTAAAAAAACCCGGTGTTGTTCCTGCAACAGCTGGTATTTAAGGGATGCTGTCTGAAATTCAAAGGGCAGGATACACCCAACGGAACAGAAAGCCTCTCTAGAAATTGTCTAGATCAGAGTTTCTCAACCATGACAGCTTGAAGTTGGGTAGACTTCAATGCCCAGAATTCCCCCGCCAGCTAGGTTGAGAAACTCTGACCTTCAATTCTGGGAGTTGAAGTCCACCCAATTTCAAGCTGTCAAGGTTGAGAGAAACTATGGTCTAGAACCTTTTTGAGGACCATGGTTTTCACCATGACATCTGAAGGCAGCAAATTCTACACTTTAATCATCTCCTCTGAAGTCATTCTCAAGTTCAGCTGAACTCCTGGCGATTATGTAGATCCATTAATGTCGTTTTCTAACAACTATCTTCTTCCAGGGGGTATCAAACTTTGTGTTGCCTGTCCTAAGTCTTTCCCCATTTAATTTCAAGAGACGACCCTGCATCCTTGTATTGTGAGAGTTAAATATTAAAAACAACAACATCCCCAATCTCTGTTCACGTTTTCAGCAAAATGTAAGACAGAAGTAGTGGCAAAAATCTCACATCCTGAGAAGGTGTACTATTTGGAGTAGAGAAACGGGAAAGGAAATAAGCCAATAAGTAGATCAAAACCAAAGTAGTTACCGTGATATCTTGGTACTCGTTGTTAATTGGTTCTGGAAGTGACGATGTGTACCAGAAATGGTGATTACCAAACAAACAAAATTTTCCCATAAGAAATAATGTAGTGAGTCACTTACACCTACAAATTCTATATCTTGTGCATTGAGTATCAAACAAATGATGAATATTGGGACAAAATTTCCACATCAAAATGCGTTGAGTACCAAATTCAGTGAATTTCAAAGCAGTTGAATGTACTGCTGTGATTGGCTAAAACCAGTTCTGAAAAGGAGCAGTGGCTTTCCTCATACAAGAAAAACAAACCAATTTTCAGTTTTTCTCACCCAAAAGAACCACCTAGACAATGAACAAGTTAGGGCTGTTAGCTCTGGATTGGACCACTTTTCTTTAAGTAAGTGTTTTGCAGGAGTCACAGAGGTGAAATTAACTGTTCACTGCAAGGAGAGAAATAAAAGCAGGTCAGCTCCATGTCCTCAGGTAAGATCGGTTTCAGCGAGTGTAAATAATTCAGGTTCAAATCATGTCTCCCATAAAGGATGAGAAATGTTCTGAGTACTTTATGTTCTGGCAGGAAAGTTACAAGCCTGAAGTTTTCTCTGATGCAGAGAAGATGTAAACTGAAATATTCAGCCTCTCTCCCAAACTATAGGTGACAGGTGTAATCTTTCTGCTGTTGGCCACCTAAAAGCACTTCATGGGGGCTCAGAAAATGCTTTTCATGTTCCTGAATGTCAGTCATTTGTTCAGATACAAAGCCAGCATCTTTGCTGCATTTGCAACCCACCTGCCAGCCTCATCATCTGCTTTGCAAAAGATTCAGTTTAGGAGTTAAAAAGCATTTTGTGTTTCCTGATTCCCATTTTAGAGAACAAAACAAATCTTTTCCATCACTCCCAGTGGGTTTCTGCTTGCTAGGATTGAATTTGAAAGCTAAGGGAGCCATTCAAAAAAAGGCTTTTTAAGATAAACTCGAGTTTTCTCAGCTATGTGGAACAAATGCTTGGGTCACAGGCATCTGTGGGGGTCAAAAAAGTCAAGGTGGCAGCTAAAAGTATGCAACCAGTTCCTTGTTCTTTTTGGATGGCACCATTTTCTGCTAGGTTTTGCACACAGAGATAAACAACATCTACACACCATTCAAAAGAGACAATCTTAAAACTGAAAAGGAAACAAAAAGACCAAAGCATGCCCTCCCTAGCAACCAATAGCCAGATAAGCAGAGATGAACACCAAGATTAATACCAGAACAACAATCAAGCAGAAAACAATGTCCCAATCTAGGAAGTAGCAACTCAAACAATCAAATAACAAGAGTCTAAGAAACCACCAAGAACCCCACCCACTAACATGACACAGCAAGCCACTAGTATATACAGAGAGCAAACACACTCCCTGCACTGATGAAGTTACATAGTTGGGTAATGAAATGTCCCCAAGAAAGCAACCAAACTCCGCACCAAGGACTGCACAGCCTTCTACAGTATAACTACCTTGATATTTTCTGTAGTACCACGTGGAAACTCTTTCCAAGCCCCATCAGGAGAAGCCACAAATCAGAATATGGGACTTTGCAGCCAAACACCTGGTCTATTCTCATTAAAGCTTTGCCTCTAAACTGAACCTCACAATAATATCAGCTATGGAAATGCTGTTATCTATCATTTCCTTTTTCTTAGCACAAGAAGAAAATCTCTTCCCCCCCCCTCCTCTACCCTAACCCTGACCACTTGTAATTAAAACTCTGCAAGGTGTAAGAAGAAGGCTTGGATTACTAGTTGGTTAGACAAATCTTCTGGTAAACTAGCCAAGTGCTCCAGTTTACTGAACAAAAAAGCTTGATCTTTTTTTTTTTTTTTTAAAAAAGAAAAGAAATCTGATTTTTATTACAACTTAGTGAATCCCTTCCTACCACAGACTTGAACTACAGAAGATTAATGAAAATATGGGGCTGGGGCCTCTTAAAAAGATTTTCTCCACATGTACGTTAAATCAACTGATGACTTGGGTGAGTTCTGAACAATTAAATATCTCTAATAATCAAAAAAGATCACAAAAGCTATTGTGAAATAAACAATTTGCTTCTTTCCCTGACTAATATTTTTATATCATCTGGGATCATTTATCCGACATTTCAGTAATAACCCTCTCTTATCATTGTGGCATTCCTTCATTAACAAATATTTCTGGACCATCTTTTGATATTAACTTGGACAATTGATTTGTGATTAAATCTGTTTAAAGATGCTACTGCATTCACTTCCTGGGGGTCCCTGTGAAAATAACACACACACCCCAAACTTTATACAAATAGATTTTGCATTTGTGGAACAAAGGCTGGTCCCTTGGATGAAAAACAGCCTTAATGTCATTACTGCTTCCCCAGTTTGGCTGCCTTATTGGGACTTCATTTAATAAACTAATTCTTGATGTCTCTGGGGAAAAACTGAATAATCACCCACTCTGAAGTCCCAAAGACTTGTAATTGTTTTAATGGATGGCTAGACAAAGTCGGCTGCAGGAATTAACCACGGAAAAGGAGAAAAGAGTTCAGTGCATCTCAAACAGAAGAAAAATAGAAGTAAAAATAAATAAATGAAATATTAAACACAATTTCAAGGCCATTCTCTTTGCAAAGATTTCCCCCCCAAAACCCTCTGACTTTGAACAAATTAGGAGTGCATTTCTGCAAAGTCTAAGAAGAAAAAAAGAAAGAGAGAAGGTTTCACAAGTGGTGGAAGAGATGAAAGGCTCATAAAGGACATTTTAAGAGGTTCGGGAGCCATTAGTACTCCATAAAGGCAAAAGCCCTTTTTTCCCTAAGATTTAAAGGCAGTTTTACAGCAGCAAAGCTAACAGTTGGCATATTGAATCTGTTAAGAGCAGCAATCTGGCTAGAGGCAGACAGGGTCAAAAAAGGCAAGCTGAGACCTCAGCTTTGGTTGCAAGGACTCCATTCTGAGCCTTTACCCAGACAGTCCTCAACTTATGACCACAGTTGAGCCCAACAGTTTTGTTACTAAGGGAGACATTTATAAAGTGAATTTTGCCCTATTTTATATCCTTCCTTGTCACAGTTATCACTGCAACTTCTAAGTAAGCGACACAATTATTAAATGAAAGGAGATGGCAACTGTCATAAGTACAAGTCAGTTTCCAAGCGTCTGACTTTTGATCCCATGACCATGGGGATGTTGCAATGGTCATATGTGTGAAAAATGGTCCTAAACATTACAACATCATAAGAAGATATTAAGAATAACATCGTAAGAAAAATAAAAACATTCAACTTAAAAAAAAATTGGGGGAACTAGGCACCAATACGTGAATGGGATTCAAGCTGGATCTTCTTAGTCCACAATAAGCATTATTTACCGAAAGGATTAAAAAAAAAAAAAGGATTCCTAATTAGCTTGGCAGCCTTAATGATCATGGATCAGAAGCCACTTAAATTGGTGTTGCCTTGACCTGAGGAACTATTAAGGTGGGTGGACTTCAGCTCCCAGAATTCCCTAAATCCCTGGGGCATTCTGGGAGTTGAAGTCCACCCATCTTAAGATGTGAAATACTGACTTGGATCAGGGGTTGCCAACCTTTTGGACCTCAGGGACCATCAAACTCATCATTTTAAATCCCACGGACCAGAGACCCTGGGAAAATCCCCCCAAAAGTCTGCAGGAAAATCCTCCACCCCGTTTTCCTACTGTCGATCCTTCTTTCTTTGGGATCACGGGATACCGTCTCCAGCTCCGTTCTCAGGGGGAGAGGAAGAGAGAGAGACTTTTGGCTTCCTGCAAGGAAAGCCGCAGAAGTCTTTCTTTCTCTCCCCCAAACTCTGCCAGAAATGAGTCTTTGTGAGCCTCTTGGGGCAGGAGGCCTTGCAGGGTCCCAAAGACTCATTTCTGGTGGAGTTTGGGGGAGAGAAAGAAAGACTTCTGCTGCTTTCCTTGCATGCAGCCAAAAGCAGAAGAAAGAAATAAAGAAAGAAAGAAGCAGCCTGGTGGCCAGGCATGTGGAGCAAGTTCCCCGCTCTGCCCTTTCCCCCCTCCCCTCACTACCTCGTGTTGTGTGCAATGCAAGTGACACAAGCCTTGTGTTCCCACGGGCCATGTGGGAGGCACAGCCTTGTGTTCCTGCACAGCCTGGATTAATTGCTTTGGGGGGGACATTTCTCTGCGGACCACCAAAAGTTTCTCATGGATCACCACTGGTCCCCGGTCCACTGGTTGGTGACCACTGACTAAGATCATTCAAAACACAACTGGCAGACTGGAAACAAAAGGAAAACCTTCCTTTTTTTTTTTTTAACATGACAAAGATTCCTCTGCCTTCCCCCCCCCCCAGAAAATGAGACCAGACTGTTATCAGAAATTCTCTTTTTTTTTAACGCAAGTATTTTCAAATGGATACATCCCTACCACTTGCCAGAATATCATTTCCTGTGTTTCATAGCTGTTCCCTGTTCTTAACTGCCAATTTGGGGGAGATGTTCTAAAGGTTTCCAGGATGCTCAGGGCCCGCGGGGCTCTCAAATTTGGCTCTGAAGAGGCCTGATACAGATGCCACGTGATGCAGGCAAATTCGTGCCGATCTCGGTGGAGCTTTAACTCACGAGCCCTCGCCGTAAAAAAAAACACAGTTCAGGGTGAGGGGAAAGGAAAAAAGGGGGCTGAAAAATGAGCAAAGTCTAATCTTTCTGCAGGTTTGAAACTCTTCACGGTCAAATAGCTCCTGGTGAAGGTTTTCATTGTTCTTTATGAGTGGGGGAAATCGAATTGGCTTTGGGGGGGGTGGGGGGAATATCCCCTTTCTCCGGAATTAGGCAGGGCCTGCTGACTAAAACGGCCATTGTCTGAACCTGGACTGAAAGATCTCCAGGTGAGAAGATTTTGAAGAAATCAAGAAGCAATATTTCCACGGCAAAGAAATAACCTATTTTATCTCTCTGCTCTTCAGACAGATTACCATCATACCAACGGCGCAAATCCGTTGGAGGGTTCAATGCCTACGGAGACTCTCAACCATCCAGGTCATGGTTGTCCCAAAGGTGCCTTTTTTTTCTCCCCTCTCCAAAAGCCTTTTTTTTCCTTTGAAAACTTTTGGCTGCAGAACTGAAGAAGTTCCTTGGGTGAGCAGTGAAATCGGGTGGGATTCTACCTGGTCAGACCGGTTCTATAGAACCGTTGTTATGATTCTGCCCAGTTTGGAGAACCGGCAAATGGTGCCCCTGGCTGGCCCCTCCCCTCCCACTCACTCCTTACCTGACATGCACGCCATCAAACTTGCCTGTTTAAAGTTGCTATTTTTCCTTTTTTCCCCCCCCTTATCATCAGCTGCTGTGCCCGGAGATTTAGCTTAATCTAAAAGCAGAGCTGAACCTTCCTTAGGACTGAAGCTTCTATTTTTCAATGCAGACTCAGGTAGCTGATTGCAGAAAGATAGATCTCTGAATGAATCTGTGATTTTGTGAGCAACTCAATCTGCCTGTTTGCTTTGCCTGATTTTGGGTAAAAGTTGCTCCTTTTTAATTAAAAAAAATCAATATTTACATAAACATTTATAATATTTACGTGCAAGCCATGCCCACCCAGTCACATGATCATTAAGCCACGCCCAGTCAGCAAGCCACACCCACCCAGTCACATGACCACCAAGCCACACCCATAAATTAGGCCACGTCCATAGAACCATTTGTTAAGAAATTTGAATCCCACCCAAGTGAAATGTTTACAAAGGAAAAAACCAAGAAAGTCCCGTTGATTTTTTTCTTTTAAACCATTCTTTGAGACATGTGGATGGTTCTATCTTGGACAGCTTCTGAAATGTCAAGTGGGGATATGTTAGCAAGGAGAGCGCCATTCTGATTCCCCACATCTGAACTTTTAGTTGTACTGCAGTGAAAGATAAAAAGAAATTTACAACACATCTGCAAGAATAATCGGATCCGTTTTTTCCACATTGGCCCTGAAGAGACTGTACACTTTAAGAGTAACTTCCATGAAACTCAACTGAATTATCTGGGATCAATTTTAAGTCGATCTTTAAGATTTAAGTCAATCTTAAAGTACTTTCAACAATTCATTTAGTGACTGTTCAAAGTTACAACGGAGCTGAAAAGAGCGACCTCGGACTGTTTTTTTCATACTTACGACCATTGTAGCCTCCCAATGGCTACATGATCAAAATCCAAAGCTTGGCAACTGGCTCATATTTATGATGGTTGTAACGTCCTGGGGTTACGTGATCGGCTTTTGCGATCTTCTGAAGAGCCAAGTCAATGGGGGAGACAGATTCACTTTAACAACCATATTATTCACTTAACAAATGCAATGATTCACTTCACAACGGTGGCTAGAAAAGTTGTAAAATGGGGGCAAAACTCACTTCATAAATGTTTCACTTAGCGACATACATTTTGGACTCAATTGTGATCGTAACTCAAGGACTACGTACTTAGTTCAGCTAGAAACAAAAGGGAAATTCTCATTTGTCTGAAGGCCACCAGATTGCAACCTAACTTCCCTTTTTCTCAAAAACAAACCTTGAAAACAGATTCTAATTGATTTTAGTCTGTCTTGTTTTTCAAGCAGGCTGTGAATTCTAAGTGCGCTTAAGTACAGGCGTTCAGGAATGATTTATTTGCCTGGCGGATCTGTCATGTTTTATGTATGACCCAGCTTGAAGCACTCTGTGCTTGTAGCTACCTAGAAATATACCCTAGGAAGTGTAAAAGTTTAAGGGGCAAAGCACGGGGATTTCAACACTACTTCGGTTTGCGCTACACCCTTCCACTCCTGATGTAACCCTCGAGGAACATATGCATAAATTATAAAGTTACGCGCATGTATTCAGATGAAAAAGAATAAGCAGTCTAATGAAACTGGGATGCAAACCCGCTTTGGAAAGCTACGTGTCAATGGCTGGAAAAAACGGGGTAAAGATTAGGAATATAATGTGTATTGTTAAGCAAAGAAAATAACCCAGACAACACGATGTTTATTAAGCACTAATTAAATGTAATAGTAGTAGATTAATAAAATATGTATGTATGTATGTATGGAAGCCATATTGAGATCCGATGCTCTCACCTTGAAACACCTGTGGAATATATTGGAGTATATCTAGTGAAACATAACAACATTCTTTTTCTGATTCAAGGTCAGGTTGTGCTGCACCGAAGTGAGAGGAAGTCTCAAGTTGGGATGGATGGCGATTGGGGCGTGTGATGGATGATGGGTGCAGGGGATGGATTTGTAGTTTTTTACTTAGTGCAAGGAAGCACAGAAACTTTCTGATTCGGGATTCCCCAGTTGTGCCAGTTTAACTATCCAAATAAAAGGAATCTTTTGTCTCGATGTTTGTCTCAGAGTTATTGGGTGGAATGAGAGTTGCTGGAACGTTGATTGTATGTATGTATGTATGTATGTGTGTGTGTGTGTGTGTGTAGTATGTATGTATGTAAAAGAATACCACAGCTTAAATCCTCTCCACTTAAAGAAAAAAGAACAAAAAAGGGAGACATATCCAGGGACTCTCGGCCACTTACCCCGAGCCGGACGCAACTCCGTGATGTTCTCAGAGGTTTCGTCATCGGAATCGCCTCCAGTGGCTACCACTTTGTATCGATTGCCCGTCTGTTTCTTCAGCATGTGAGGCACCTGCAAAGCTGCTTCTCTCTCAGCTGCCAGGTCCAAGTCTTGCTGGGCCAGATGTGCCCGCAGCTGTCGAATTTCAAACTGAAGAGAGAGAGAGAGAAAGAGAGAGAGAGAGAGAAAATATAGGTTTTTCTTTTAACATGTGCAATGTGAAGAGGTGTATTGCGTGTAACAGAAGATGTCTACACAAGGCGCAGTGTTCTGATAGTGCATCCTAAAAGGGCATCACAGCATCAGAGTTTGAAGGCCACATACCTAGGCACCACCTGTAGGAATGGCCAGCTTCACCTCTATGCACAGTTCTAGTTTGGAAAGGCCTTTAGGATGATGTAACAATAGTTCAAGGGCTGCCAAAGGCTGTCAAGGGGTTGACTCCCCTGCCCAATCCACAAATAATTTGGAGAGAAAATATTAAATCAGCATCCAGAATTGCATAAGAGTGCCTTTGCTGCCACCCTGTGGCCACAAGGCATAAGTGCAGCCTGGCAGTCAAGCATTGAGCATGGAGCATTGGTTAACGAAGAAATGGGCAAAGGACAGGATGCACTTTCTGGCACCCAGATTTTTTAAAAAAAAATTTTTTTTTTTTTAAAAAAAGCTTGTTCCATTTAGGCTAAAGGCATAAACATAGCAATTCTATGACTGCAGCCTGCGTACCGATTTTTGAAGATTCAGCCAAAGAGGTTTTCTGTTTCCTAATTTCCAAACAATGATAGATGATAGATATGATAGATAGATAAATGATAGATATGATAGATAGATGACAGATAGATAGATGGGGGGGGGAGATGATAGATTGTTAGGTGATAGATCAGGGGTCTTTCAACTTGATAGCTTGAAGACTGGTGGACTTCAACTCCCAGAATTCCTCCTCCAGTCATGTTAGCTCAAGAATTCTGGGAGTTGGGAAGTCCACAAGTCTTTAACTTGCCATGTTTGAAGACCCTTGCCCTAAGCTGTCATTTTTGAAAGAGGCCCAAGAATTCTTCAATACCTAGGGCCGGTTTGGGGCAATCCCTTCCCAAAGACTGGGAAACCTGATCTAGTTTGACCCAGTCAAAAAAAAAAAATTAGTTAATTATATAATATTAATTATATTGCTAGAGGAGAGAAGGAATTCTACCCGTCCACCCTTAATGATCCAGTTTAGGACTTCTGCAATGAGGAAGAAAGACCGAAAGAGTGTTGGATGTGTGCAGTTCCAAACACCTTTTGGTGGTGTCTGATGGGTCCAATCCAATTTCAGTCCCTTTTATTATAGCTTGGGCAGTAATGTTAATCAGTCGGAGTGGTGCCATGACCTAAAGGTAGAGTTGTTGCCTCACAATCAGGAGGCCGTGAGTTCGATCCTAGGTAGAGGCAGATATTTCTCTCTCTGAGCACAATGAGAATATATCTACTGAATAAAACTCCACACTGGCAACAGGAAGGGCATCCGGCCAGTAAACACACTGCTAGCTTTAGACACCATCCCACCAAGGATTATGGGGTCATTAAAAGAGGATTATAATGAGTAATGTTAATCAGTCAATGTTGCACTTTATTTTTTTTTGCGCTCTGAACTCACAGTGATTTGATTGGATATAATTATTACACGGACTTTGGCTTATTAGCAGAAACAAGCATGCCTGCCTGCCTGCCTGCCTGATTAAGTTTAAGCAAAGCCAAAATTCAGGAACAAAAACCTTTGACATTGGCATGAAAGTATAATTGTGTCTTACTTACCCCCTGTTCTTGGCAGATGTGGGTCAGTCTTTCCAGATGCTCATCCTGAATAACCTTTGCTTTTTCGTACTGCTGAATCACCATCTCCATTTCCACTTTAACCGGTAGGACGTAGGCTACAAATCACAACCGTACAAATAGGATATTTCACACCAGATAGCAGGCTGTTCTCTATTACCTATCAGCTGCTACGAAGGCAGACCTCCTACGTTATCTGTGTAGTAATCTATGCAGAAGCGGTCACGATGCATCCCTCGACAAATTAGGTTAGTTAAAGAACTGGGATGCAATTAGGAGAGTGGATAATTGAACAACCATCTTTAAGATAGGATTCTCCCTGCTTCTCAAAATCACCTGTTACCCTCCAAGTCTTCTCAGATCTTCTCAAATCTGCTTTACAGGTTTTAAAAGGAAGACAGCTGGGGGGCAAATGGAAGCAAGATTGGCTCATTCCAGAAAACCTGTTCTACCCTGATTGTCTAATGTAGTGTTTGTCAACCTTGGCCCTTTTAAGATGCGTGGACTTCAACTCCCAGAATCCCCCAGGCCAGCCAGTTGGGGAATTCTGGGAGTTGAAGTCCACGCATCTTAATAGGGCCAAGGTTGAGAAATATTGGTCTAATGCAGGGGTCTCCAACCTTGGCTCCTGGAAGCCTGGCGGACTTCAACTCCCAGAATTCCACAGCCAGCTTCCAGGAGCCAAGGTTGGAGACCCCTGGTCTAATGGATCACAGGTAGATTTTCACATGCGGTTTCCTTAAAAAAAAAAAAAAAAAAAGCCAAGCATTGGGCTGCTCAGCTCCTGAGTAGGTGCCTCTTTCTTTTTCCTAGCTCCACATCCTGCTGCAGATTATTATTATTTTTACACATAATTACATGTGACTTAATGGGAACTTGTTTATCTTCCCAGTGAGGGTCAACTGCTTAAAGCTGTGTTTTCCACTCGCAATTAGTCTAAAACAGAAACAGGTTTTATCCATTTAACAGAGGAATGGCTTATTTTTATTCGTTACTTTTTCAAATTTATACAGCCAGTCCTCTTCACCAACGAAGTGACTCAGGGCAGCGCACGACCAAGTTAAAAACAAAACAATAATTCACTGTTGACTTACCATCAATAACTCGCTTGACTCTCCAAATTCTCAGAGTAATAATGAGACTAATAGCATCCCATGGACTGCTTGGTCCATTAGCCACTGTAGATGCCACCATGGGAGCCAAAGATAAAATGATCACAGCACCATCAAACACCTAATGTGAAAAGGATTACACGGGAATCACGTATATGTTATTTTCGAACGTGTGTTATCTGCAGGAGAAGACCAGGTTGAGACTGAGGGTGGGGTCAAATGTGTCATCAGTTTGGAATCGTTGTGCAGCCACAAGAGACCTAAGACCAGTTCTCGGTGAACTTCCCTTGACTCTTACCTAGTGCCAATTTGCCTTGACCTTGAGAAGATCAGATTCTTGTATATAAGTAACAGGAAATAAACTCGTAGTCATTTTGAACTCTGTCCTGGATCCTGGTTTCTTGTTCCTGACATTATCAAGTGGCAATCCAATCCTTCCTCTTCTTTGGATCCATGCTGGTTATTTTATCCACAATGTTCCCTATACTGCATTTGTCATATTTACTGTAATCACATTTTAAATGGATTATCCTATTCCGGGTAATCCTTGACTGACAATAATTCACTTAAGAGACTGTAAATGACCAGAGGTGAGTTGCTGTCGGTTTGCACCGGTTTCTGTGAACCGGTAGTTAAGATTCTGTGCAGTTCGGTGAACTGGCAAACAAAAAAAAAAAAAAAAAAAAACAGCCCAAAAAACTAACAACAGCAGCAGCCAAATAGTGGCCCAAAAGCAGAGCTTGAGTTTTGGCAGAATATCCCACCTTGCATTTTGATTTTAACCTGGTTGCTACAACAGGTAGTAGAAAGCACATGAGCAGTGCATACCAAGAGGGACAGGTCAAGAAAAAAAAATGAGTTACTTTGGACTTACCTCTATTTTGTTTTCAATATAGTCCCATATACCAAGTACGACTATTCTCAAAATAGTCTAGAGAGAGTCCATGTTGGGAAACATAAGAGGGGGAGGGAGGGAGAAGAGAGGAAATTAGCATTTATGCTTTTTCACATTCCTTTTAAAACATGTTGACATCAGTTATATATGTAAAGCTTATTCCGTTCTTCGAAAGATGCCCTCCTTCTGTCTGCTTCTTGCAACTGATATTCAGTACTACGTGTTCAGACATGACTTTTCAGCGTCACATATTAGGAGCCAGTGAGGTATACGTGGACTGTGTATCAGATTGGAAGGAAAGAAGAAACTCGGAAAACAATGGGATTTAGAGGCCGGCTTCTTCACAGAAAAAGTTTCTGATTTGGAATGATTTTAAAGGGAGGGAAATAAAATTGAAAGCAACAAGTCCTACATACATTCTGGTCGAAACAACAGGGAGGCGCTTTGGATAGAAATTAATATGAAGGTATGATTGACCCAATGGTATTAATGTTGGTCAAAGAGATGAGAGAGAGTAAAAGGAACATGACCCAAAGATTTTTCTGTATTTTGCCATTACAGACTCCTTTTTATAGAAGCACAATATTTAAATGCTCCAAGTTCTTGGAAGTTCAATTTTTTTTGGGGGGGGGGAGGAGTTTGAAAGGCATGGAAAATGTGTTCCCCTATTTTTAATTTGTTCTGGGAATAATGGAAAAGATAGGGAAAATTCCAGACTAATGAGGACTGATCTTTTCATGTTTTAATAGCAGCCATTCTCCAATTCACGAGTAGCATTCTTTAAGTCTCCACAGATCCAACTTTCAAGTTAGTGCAAAAATAATAAAATAATAAATCTCCCTTTCATAGATTTTAAGCTGCCAAACATTTTTAGACCATTTGCAAATACAAATGGTTTTTCTCAGGGCAGAAAAGTGGCGACCTGCTTAATGACTAATGACCAAACCACCATCATAAATTGAGGAGAACCTTGTAAAAACAAGCAGCGAGAGGGGATTCTGTGGGCTAATCCTAATTTTTTTGGGGAACCTCCAAAGGATGTCATCTTTGGGCTGTTCAGCTGGGAAGGGAGATTTAGGCTCCCATCCCCATATGTGTGATATGGTTAATTAGGGATGAGCTTGAAATGATCCCAGGGTTAAAACAATCCATTTGTAACCCAATTGCTGATTGAATCGGGGTTTCAGGACTGCACAATGAGCCTGCCCACGGTTTAAATGAACTCAGCTGTTAAGACAATTTCATGCCTTATTTGAAGTTTGGCAAGAAAATATGTTCCTAATGAAGTATGAATTTGGCCATTTACAAGCAGACAATGAGAAATTAAATCTCTTAAGACGCAGGCACTTCAAGCTTACAAATAAGAGTTTAACAGAATTTGGACAGTTTAAAACCAGAGGTGTCCAATCTTGGCCACTTTTAAGACCTGTGAACTTCAACTCCCAGCTGGGTGTTGAAGTCCACAGGTCTTAAAAAAGTGGCCAAGATTGGACACCCCTGGTTTAAATGATTTGGTATACATGGGCCATGAGGGCAGAGATCTGACGCCTTTTCAACTACTCTGGGTTCTAAATTTCTTGCGCTTGTCTAAGGCAGATCAAGTTCTAGGAGGTTTACCATTAAAATAATAATAATAACCCACAGAGGATTACACTCGATTTGCTGCACATTTCAAATGGTGACAACTCTAAAATAATATCCTCTTGGATTGTACTGGATCCATACACCTGTGACATTTTAGGGGAAGCTGGTTTTGCGGCACTGTTAATGTAAATAGCACAACCTGAAAACTACACCTCTGCTCCAAAGAAGCTGCAAATTAAATTCCAAGAGAGAAGGGAGAAAAATGGAGGTGTTCGAGTATGGCGAAAGCTTGAGATGTCTTTGGGGAGTGCCTGGTGTTCTCTGAGCTTGGTTGTTTTCTGGCAGACGTTTCATTACCCAAGTAGCTAACATTATCAGTGCTGGAAGGGAGGGTGGTTTTTTGGAGAAGGAGGAGGAGAAAGAGGAAGAAGCATAGGAGGATTGTGGGGTCCTTGGTGCTCGCTGAGCTTGGTTGCTTTCTTGCAGACATCTCATTACCCAACTAGGTAACTTCATCAGTGCTGGAGGGGAGGTGGATTTTTGGAGGAGGAGGAAGAGGAAGAAATGGAAGAGGAAGAGAAAGAAGTATGGGAGGATTGTGGGCTACTTGGTGCTCTCTGAGCTTGGTGGTTTTCTTGCAGACGTTTCATTATCCAGCTAGGTAACATCATCAGTCCTAGAAGGGAGGTGGGTTCTTGGAGAGGAGGAGGAAGAGGAGGAAATAGTAGATGAAGAGAAAGAACTACCGGAGGATTGTGGGGTCCTTGGTGCTCTCTGAGCTTGCTTCCTCGCAGACATTTCATGACCCAAACTAGGCAACCATCACCAGTGCTAGTCAAGATGTTTTTAATTCTAATCATTAAGTGAGATGTCTTTAATTGTAGACAATGCCACAACTAAGCCCTCTGGAACACTGTAGAGGCCAATAGTTCTCATTTCTATTGATCGTGCCACTCATTTCAACACTTCAAGTGACAATGGAAGAAGCATCTGTCAATAAAAGCAGCTATTTATGGCTCTTTCTTTCTTGTCTCAAGAGATTTACTGGGACATTCTCTGTTCTTAATTGGGATCTGTACACTGGTCTTCCCTCGACCATTGGAACATTAACATTAGTTAGGGGAAGCCTCTTCTGAAACCCAAAAGTCCCAATTAAAAATATGTTTACTGAAGGATCGGGGGGAAAAAACTTCTCCCCTAAGAAAATTCAGCCATATTTCTTTTCCGTACAGTAACAATTTGGGTTTCTCTTACCTCTGAAAAGAAGATAGATAGGATAACCAGGCTGATCCAGTGAATGACGCCAGCAAACTGAGATGCACTTGAAACTACAATTAAGGACAAAAAGCAAGTTAGATATTTATTTTTATTTTAGGAAATTTATATTGCCAACCTAGTCGGTAACTCGAGGCAGCTTACGGAAATGTAAAAACCTCATATATAAAACAATAAAACTAATAGCAGAGAATAATCACATAATAAAATAATACAATAATATAATAACCCCCCTCACCTCCCACTCTGGCGACAACACATCACACGAGCCCTAGGATGTGCGTAACGCATAGAGCGGCCAGTCTTAAAATGTATTTTAAAATTAAAAGCAGCTGTCCATTTTCCTTCTTATTCTTAAATTAATATCCCCATTTTGCAAAGCTCAAACCTCGAAAGTCGCAGAAACCTTAAGATGGATATAGAGAAGGCATCAGTAAAAACAAGAGAGCATACATTGATATTCTGATAAAAGTTGTTTGAAATCCTGAGAGAGAGGAATGGGGCAACTCTTCATGACCAGCCCTCTACGGGACAATGTAATATTTCAATTGAATTATTCAAATGAAATGTTTAAAAAGTGTTTTAATTTTTGTCATTTGCATTTCATTCTGTCCCTGCTTTCTTTTAATGATTCTCTTTCACCATTTCTTTGATATTAATGCAACTCTTGTCCCGCATGGAGTTTTTCCCTGGCAAGCTGGCCTCAGAGCACGCTGTTGGTTCACAGACAATATTATGGGAAATAAAGCATTATTTAAGGATAAATAAAGGATTTAGGGGAATTTCCAGAACATCAGGTTATGAGTTAAAACAGGGGTCCCCAAACTTGTTGTGCTGGCTGGAAAACTCTGGGAGTTGGAAGTCCACAAGTCTTAAAGTTGCCACGTGTAGAGACCTCTTGAGTTAAAACAAACATGAATGAAGGCAAATATATGTGTCTCAGGATAATGTTTCACGATCCAATCTGGGTCATTTGTTGGGACCAGGGTTTTAGTCCTTGGGGAATTTCAAACTTTAAAGCTCAGAAGATTAAGTCTTTGGTCTCTATGAATGACCCAGCTTGGAGCCTGCAAAACGAACATGTTTGAAGGACGCAATATTTGCTCCATACTGCTACCTGCAACATAAGGAAGCCTTTCTTTTCATAGGAAGATTTCCTGAATCTTGTTGAGCTCACACCTATTACCATAACATGAGAATATGACAGTGATTGCAAACAAAATGCACAGAAAACCCTCCTGGCCATAAGAAGACAAAATCAATATAACATTAAGCCGACACAAAGAGGGGCATATGTTTGTGTATGTAAGTGTATACGTGCACACACACACCAACACGTACACACATACATTCCAGAACTGACAGCAAGAATTTCACTGGAACTAGCCCCAAACCAAAAGAAGGAGAAATAACAAACAACATCCAAGTGTTGAACGTGCAGGAATGAATAGGTTAACACTGGCAAATTAAAGGAAAAGAACAAACTGAATATTATATGATATAGGAATTTTATCAATGGATGGGGAAAAAAAAGGGAAATTAGAAATCAAATATATGAACATTGTGTGTATGTGTGTGTGTAGAAACATACATGAATATAGGAACATAGAGGGGAAGGAGTTATGAAGGAGATGGTTATAATGATAAGATATATTATGTATACTAGTTCAAAATAAGAATGTAATGTAATTGTTGTTGTTATGGTAAGGAAACTGTATTAACCACAAATAGTATGCACAAGATATATGCACCCAGATGACACATTGTACAAAGAAAAGATGGAATGTTTGTTAAATAAAATAAAAAAGTTTATGACAAAAAAACCCATCTAAGTGTTGTTTCTTAAACTTTTCAAATCCTGAAAACACCAAACAAAATGGTGTGTTTTTATGCTGGAAAAGCAATAACACAGAAAAACACACAAATTGGCAAATGCGAGGATATAAGAGTTATGTCTGCTGCTGTTTTAAAAAAAAAAGGGGGGGAAACAGAAATAATATTCAAATAAAACCAGTCTGAATAATAGTTTTTATTCCCCCTTTGTAGCTGCATGAGGTTTTATGCCATGGCATACAGGTAGCCTTTGTAAATATGAAAAAGGGTCATAATTCCCCTTTTTCCAGTGCCGTCGTAACTTCGAACGGTCATTCTTCGGGCTGTTGTAAACCAAGGACTGCCTGTATCCTATGGTTTGCTCAAACATTCCAGGAATGAGAAACAAAACAAAAACAAAAAGCAACGATAAAGGCCTGCTACTCACACTGGAGGAGCTTTACATCTATTAGGAGCTCCAAGGTCAGAAAGATCACCACCAAAACTACACAGGCTACCAGGAAACTGTTGAGGCTCGCACTGAGCAAAAATACCTGCCAGACGGCTGCTCGCCTCCCACAGCACGGCTTAAGCCAGTTAGATCTGAAGGAAGAAAAAGAGAGGGAAGGAGGAAGAAGAGGAAGAGAGACGAGGAAAAGGCAGGCAGGTAAAGAAGAGCAAGACAGAAGCAGCCAGCGGTATTTAGGAATCTGTTCTTGTTTTGCAGAGGGTTGGACTAGAAGACCTCCAAAGATTCTATTCTATTCTATTCTATTCTATTCTATTCTATTCTATTCTATTCCTTTCTCATTCTATTCTATTCTTTCTTATTCTGTTATTTCTTCTATTTTCTATTCTATTCTATTCTATTCTATTCTATTCTATTCTGTTCTACTGATTCTATTTTCTATTTTATTCTATTTTCTATTCTGTTCTCCTCTATTCTATTCTCCTCTATTCTTAATTCTATTCTATTCTTCTATTTTCTATTCTATTCTCTATTAATTTTCTTCTCTTCTCGATCAAATTTATATCCTGCCTTTCCTTCTGATGCAGGATGCAAACTTCATTTCATTTCACCCCTGTAACAGGGATCATAAATAGTTGGGCTGAAAGGATGCGAATGGACAAAATATCCACGGAGCTTCCATACTTGGTCCTCATCCAGCCCCTAAATCAGCACCACACGATAACCTTAATGAAACGTATCTTTATGGGACATATCTACTCAACCCATCTACTTAGTGAACGTGCCATGCTCACTGCGTCCAGCTTGCAAATTTCTCCGAGGAATAAGTAGGGAGTCCGAATTCAACCCCCAGTGGTTCCTTTTCGTACAAAATGCGCAGATAGCGAACAGAAACAATGCAGGATCAAACCAAAGGAATAGAATGAGTGAGCTGGAAGGGACATTGAAGGTCTTCTACTCCAGCTACTCTTTTATTCAGGCCATGCACTTGGCAATTAGAAGACCAGAAGAAGGTACAAGCTCAAGAACCCACAGCTATTGATCGTCACCCTTAGTGGGTCCTTATTTATTAATTAAATTTATGTGCCATCCATCTCTCCAAGAGGTGAGCCAAGGCAGCTTAAAGGCACGTGGCTTTCAAAAGTGGAATTATTAAATAACAGTCGCAACTGGTATCCATTACCAGCTTTATTTTCCCGCCTGACCTTATCCAACTGTCCTTGAAAGCCAGTCGTCCTAAGAATCTAGGACTCCTTTAGATATGCCTAAAAACTGAAAAGCATTTCTACATCTAGATTAAGCGACCTTCTTCGATGACTTGCAATCTGATTGTTTCATTTCACGGGGTGCGTGAACTGGAATTTCCGATTTTTATTTTTCAGAGGATCAAGGAGTACCGAGGTAGGAAGCCTACCAAATTCTTCATACAACTTCAGCATCCAAACAAACAAGGCATGGAAATAAACATGACTGCTCCTTGCAGTTTCCTGCGTCGTTTATTCCTATGCTTTGACATTTTGTATGAGTAAAGGAATGACGGTGAAGGCAATGCAGTGCTGCCTTATACCGAATCGAAGCACTAAATTGTTTTAGCCAGCAGTGAAGATTAGTTTACTGTAGAGGTCTTCCCCATCGCTGGCTCCCTGCAAATTTTAACTTCAGACACCAACAACTGATTGAACAGGAATCCTTTCTGTATGCAAAGCATTTACTCTTCCTTGAAACTTCTGCCAACGCAAGCGAACGTGTTCTTTCTCTACAGGACTTAATGTTCTAGAGCAAATTATTATGAAGTCTTTACATAATGTAACAGAACACAGAGAGCACCAAACTCAGACGCAAAATTTACTAATAAAGTTCCCAAGTCATTTTCTCTCAGGACTTCAATTGCCATCTATCAAAAACTGGGGGCTAATTACAGATATGCAAGAGTTATAGTGATGTTCATTGCAGTATTTTCTAAAATTGTAGCTACCAAATGATCTACTTACATTTAAAAATAAATAACTGCATCCTTTTCCCGTCAATATTTCTAGAGGATAAAATCTAGGTTCCTGTTTCATTTCTTTATTTGTCAGTCCTAAATATTTATTCTAATTCTGTGATTTTTAAAAATTCCCTAGAATGGACAGTAGATGGCAGAGATGCCTCTATTTAAAGCCACTGTGAAATATAAAGCTGGAATTTTAACTGGGGCTCACCTGATTAAAAACAAAAATAAAACAAGTGGGGAGAAATAAAGACATTGGAATGGGTCTGAAATTACTACCAACAAAAAGATATGATTAAAGATCAGGGTTGGTTAGAAAAATCCCGTTTTTAAAGTCTTCACTTACAAAATGTATGTTGATTGTTTTTTAGCGATGTAAGTAAAGTGTATTTTGTAAATTACACCGTCATTTAAAAGTGGTGTATTATTATAAACACAGACATCTAAAAGGATTACAACCAAAGAACCATCAAAACATCCATCACACACATTTCCAGTTGCTAGGAAAGTGGTAGAAGAGGCCTGAATTTTACCTGGTAGACGGTTCCCAGAACTGACTAGATATAAATTGCAAAAAAAAAAAAAAAACAGAGAAATTTCTTTCCAGTTTTAAGTAAGATACATAAAGAGACACCATTTTGATTAAGCAAATTCTAAAACAAATTGAAACATTTTTCGAAGGAAAAGATCAAGCCAATTTAATCAGCAAAGGAGCGTTTATGGAAATAAATATAATTTTGCGTTTTTTTAAAAAAGCAAGCTGCTATGTGACATTCCTGATATAAATCTATTTATGCATTTATTTTAAACGGAGAGGTTTTAAAATAAATATGCTGAGAGGGGAACATCAGTAATGCCAATTTACAGGGGGAGGGAGGAGAAAGGTGCATCTCAGCCTTTCCCTGTGTACAAAGCCCATCCTATGACCAACTGACAATTTTTGCAATATGCCGCTGTTTAAGCGAATGCTCAACAGCGAACTCAGAGAGAGGGAAAAGATTACCATAATATTCTGGTAATGAGCCACTACAAACACTCCAACTCAAGCTGCTAGCAGATGTCAGTTTCCGCTTTCGTGACTTGGAGAAGGGGGAAGGGGACGGGATGCCACCAAAGGCAGCCCCACGTGCCACGCGGAAGGACACGGAGTTTGGCTCAGCAAAACACAGTCTCCACAACAGCATCCCATCTAACAGTCTCCAAAGGCATGCATCAACCTTTAAGTCAGGGGTCCCCAAATTTGGCCACTTTAAAGACTTGTGGACTTCAACACCCAGAATTCTCCAGCCGGACGTGTCTGTTTCTTTTTTTCTCTTAACCTCCTAAAGTGGAGAGAGATTGCAGAGGAAGGGGTTACAAGAGAGTAAGCTATGCTGGCTGGGGGATTCTGGGGGTTGAAGTCCACAAAGTCTTAAAGTGGCCAAGTTTGGAGACCTCTACCTTAAGTCCACAAACTAAATATATAGGTAGTCCACGACTTACAACAGTTTGTTTCGGGACCATTCAAAGTTATAATGGCATTGAATGAGGGGGACTTATGATTGTTCCCCACACTTACGACATTTGTGGCATCCCTATGATCGCATGCTGGGCAACAGGCTCATACTTACGACCGTTGCTGTGTCCCAAGGTCATCTTCTGACAAGCAAAGTCAATGGGACGAAATCCAGATTCACTTTAACGAGCAAAATGTTACCAAGTTTATCAACTGCAATGATTCACTTAACAACGGATGTCATAAAATGGGACTTAAGCTCGCTTAACAAATGTCTCACTTAGCAACAAAAATGTTGGACTCAATGGTGATTGTAAGTCGAGGACTCCCTTTTTTAAAAAGCATTCTTTTTTTTTTTCTTTTTGGACAATGGATGTATTTCTATCGCTGAACTACATTCATTAAGTTCTTTTTTAGAAGAATCGTGCATTTACTCAGACAACATTTCCGGCCTAAAAGCATTTTACGAACCCAAAAGTTACTCTGCCTAAAAGCATTTTATAACCATTCTTTCCCATTACACATAATATACAATAGACAAAAGAAAACAGCTTTTCGGAACCTCCTGTTTCTAATTAAGACAGCGAACTAAAACTCATCAAAAGTCAGAAACTAAAGTCTTGGGTTCGACAAAAGCAATAATAAACAAACCCTTTTCTCTGGTAAGGCATGAGTATCCTAATCTTAAGAGCTCTAAACAAACAAACATGATTGGGTAAGAGTAACAACACACAAGCGAAGTTGCCTGAGGATGGATCCAGCGATAAGGACAATGATTGTATAACAGCACAAAAAGAGAAGTTCCTTTTCTGTAAATTAAATTACCGGAATATTTTTATTTATTTTATTTTTTTTAAAGAAAAAAATTCGGGGAGTTAAAAGTAAGTCGAAAGGTTTGCTTACCCTTCTCGCTGGTATTCCTCATCCAAATTGGACAAGAGCTGCGAACCTGCTACAGACAAATCTATGGCAGCCAGAGGTAAATCCCGATAGGCGAAATTAACCAGCTGTACTGGCGCGACGCTCCTGGTCTCTTCTTCGATTTGTTGGGAAATTATTTCAACTTCGGAAACTCCACCTTCTATAGGAGGCCTAATAAAGTCATCAAGGAAAGGCAGAAATAAGAACCAGCCTCTCCCCCCCCCCCCCCCCCCGGCAAATGATCTTGATTTGTGCTTTATAGGCAGTCCTGGATTTAAAACCATTCATTGAGTGACCAAAAAAAAGGGGACTGAGGAACGTTTTTCCCAAGTTTAGTTTAGTTTATTGTCATTGCACCTTGTACAATGAAATTAAATACCAGTGCGCATTATGACTATGAAAATAAAACGCAAACACACATCCTTCACATTCTGTACAATTGAATCGAAACCCCTCGAACACCGCACCAACACTGCACTATACAGTAGAATTCAATAGAGTTACTGCCCTGGGATAGAAGCTGTTTTTCAGCCTGTTTGTCCTTGTTTTTATTATCGTGGACCATCTGTCAGGATTCTGGCAGTTATCCCCATTTAAACCATGAGTCTCGAGCCAGACTTCCAAAAATTCAAAAGGATTTATTGGGAGTTAAAATGTCCGGCGCTGCCTGGGTGTAGCCAACTCTGAGGCACATCATTCACTGTCACCCTTGACCCTGGTTCCCCCTACCCCCTGGCTGTATCCTAATTCATATTCTCCAATGGGACACCTCCCTAGCCAAGAGTCATCAATCATGCTTGCTCTCCAGTTAGAATTTTGCGCTGCAGAAAACTTCAGTCGCCTAGAAACTATTTATGAAAACATTTATGGAATGCACTTTGCCAGATGGTAATAGTGCAAAAAAAAAGTGGGGGGGGGGGCAGGATGAGATGGATCTTTGAGGATGTTTTGAACTTTCTTAAGGCACTGGAAGCTATAAAGCTCTTCCAAAGAGGGGAGAGAACAACCAATGATCTTCTGGGCAATGACATTCACCCTCTGGAGTGTTAACCCTCATATTTTTTTATAAGTTCTGCAGCATCCCCATGACCACGTGATTAAAGTTCAGACTCCTAGGAGCTGACTCAGATTTATGACCATTGCTGTGTCCATGGGATCCCCTGTTGCAACCTTCTGACAAGCAAAGCCAACAGGGATGTCAGTTTCACTTAACAATTGGGTGGCTAACTTATCAACTGCTTAACAATGGAGCAAGAAACTCGCTGAACTTCAACAGCAGAAATTTTGGGCTCGAAATCATGATGGTCAATCGAGGACTACCCGTTCTGTCAGCCTTCCCAGGTAAACCAGATGATTAGCAGTTGGAAGGGACCTTGTAGGTCATCTAGTCCAACCCCCCGCACCCAAGGAGGAGACCCTACACCAAGGGTTGCCAACCTTTTGGGATCTCAGGGACCACCAAACTCATCATTTTAAATCTCATGGAATAGAGACCCTGGGAAAATCCCCCCAAAAAAGTCTGCAGGAAAATTCCCCAGCCTATTTTCCTACTGATCGATCATTCTTTATTTGGGATCGCAGGATATCGTCTCCAGCTCCGTCCTCAGGAAAGAGAGAGAAAGACTTTTGGCTACATGCAAGGAAAGCAGCAGAAGCAGCAGAAGTCTTTCTTTCTCTCCCCCAAACTCCACCAGAAATGAGTCTTTGCCGGCGCAGCTTCTTGGGGCAGGAGGCCTTGCAGGGTCCCAAAGACTCATTTCTGGTGGAGTTTGCGGGAGAGAAAGAAAGACTTCTGCTGCTTTCCTTGCATGCAGCCAAAAGCAGAAGAAGAAAGAAGCGGAAAGAAGCAGCCTGATGGCCAGGCCAGACCCGTGGGGCGTGTGGGGCAAGTTCCCCACCTCCGTCCTTTCCCCCCTCCCCTCACTACCCTCATGTTATTCACAATGCAAGCGACGCAATTATGATACACCCAGAGGGGTGAGGGGAAAACCAGGGTCAAGGGTGACAATGAATGATGTGTCTCAGAATCAGCTCCATCCAGGTCATGCCAATAAGTCACCCCCAATAAATCCTTTGAAGCTTTTTGAAGTTTGGCTCAAGGCTCATGATTTAATTAGGGCGATCGTTGGAATCCTGACACATAAAGAGTGAAATCTCGGAGAAATGATGAAGGAAAACAGGATGAATTACCCCACCTCAATGGCTGCCTTTTAGAAGGCCAAAGGGTCTAACTCTAAACCAGATCTCCCACCTGCCACCCTATTAAGGGGTTAATAAACTTCAAGAGACTGGAACAAACAAGGGAAAGTAAGCAAAGGAAGAAAAAAAAGAAGGCTTCACGATCAACTTCATTTTGATGAGCTGGCTGCAGACCTTGCACAGATTTCTCTCCAGAAAAAAAAAAAAAAAAAAAAAGTGTTTAAAATCCTCTAGTGAATTAAATGGCCTGGATAATCAACTGGATAATTATAGAAGACTCTCTATTCCAGGGGGCAAATTATGCAAGAATATTTGCCCCAAACAGAACATCTGTTTTTCCGTATGAACATGAGGAATTGAAAAAAGGAACCTCTTGTTCATATCCTCTTGATTCTTGATAACAAAAGAGGGGAGAAAAAAAAAAAGAGTAGCAACCAGGAGTACTTGAGAAGAATATATTAGAATAGAGTTGGATGCTCACAGCCAGACCAACTACTTTTGATTACCATCAAACCCAGTTGGAATGACCAACGGTTAGGGATGAAGACTCAAGGTGGACTCAGCCTTCCATCCTTCCTTCCGAGGTGGGTCAAAGGAGGACCCAAATTGTTGGGGGCAACAGGCTGACTCTGTAAACTGGTTAGAGACGGCTGTCAAAGCCCTGTGAAGCGGTATGTCAGTCTTAAGTTCTATTGCGATATGGACTGTAGTTGAAACATCTGAAGGGCATCGGGTTATTTAAATTACACAGGATGGATAAAGAGGTCTGGATGCTGAAATTATAGATGATAGATAGATAGATAAATAGATAGACAGACAGATATAGGTAGGTAGGTAGATAGAACAGAGATTGATAGATAGATAGATAGATAGATAGATAGATAGATAGATAGATAGATAGATAGATAGATAGATAGATAGATAGGTAGGTAGGTAGGTAGGTAGGTAGGTAGGTAGGTAGGTAGGATAGATAGATAGATAGATAGATAGATAGATAGATAGATAGATAGATAGATAGATAGATAGATAGGTAGGTAGGTAGGTAGGTAGGTAGGATAGATAGATAATAAGTAGATATGCTAGATAGATAGATAGATAGATAGATAGATAGATAGATAGATAGATAGATAGATAGATAGATAGATAGATAGATAGATAGATAGATAGGTAGCTATGATAGATAGATAGATAGATAGATAGATAGATAGATAGATAGATAGATAGATAGATAGATAGATAGATAGATAGATAGATAGATAGATAGATAGATAGGTAGGTAGGTAGGTAGGTAGGATAGATAGATAGATAGATAGATAGATAGATAGATAGATAGATAGATAGATAGATAGATAGATAGATAGATAGATAGATAGATAGATAGATAGGTAGGTAGGTAGGATAGATAGATAATAAGTAGATATGCTAGATAGATAGATAGATAGATAGATAGATAGATAGATAGATAGATAGATAGATAGATAGATAGATAGATAGATAGATAGATAGATAGATAGATAGGTAGCTATGATAGATAGATAGATAGATAGATAGATAGATAGATAGATAGATAGATAGATAGATAGATAGATAGATAGATAGATAGATACACACAGACAGACAGACAGACAGACAGGAACCCAAAGCTAAACAAAGCCATTATATCAAGGAAGAAATGGTGGTAGAAAGAGGGTGCTTTTTTTAAATTAAAGCTCCATGTCAAATTAAAGGTGGGAAGGAAATGGGGAGGTTTTTACAGGTTATCCAAACCACTGAAAGTTTTCTACTACTGCAAACTCCAACTTTCCTGACCAAGAGAGACTTCATTCATTGCTGGGTGCCTTTTTTTACATCAAACAGAACAACACCCTGTAGACAAAGCAAACCAAGAAATTCTTATTCAAGCGTCTGTACTCACTGGGGGTTGGTCATGTTGAAGGGTGAAACCAAGGCAGGACTTCTCTAGCTGTTTCCAGCTCCTCAGTCATGAATAGGTGGCATCAGGAGGAGGAAATTCTTTGGAAGGAGAAAACACGGAACAAAACGTGAGACCTGAGTGGCAAAACTGCTTTATACAACGAAAGGCATAAAAGCAAAGCCACTAACAATGCTTAGGAATTCTTTTTTTAACGCGTAAGCAGGTTAGATAAGTTTTAAAAATAAGGTGAAACCCAGCCGTCGGCTAGCCAAGTCCAGGCAGGACTCAATTGGTGGGGGCAGATTTATTTATTTTTTTTAAGTCGTTCTTTCTCTGGTGTCTGGGAGTCGACATTTAGGATGAATAGGCTCATGCTGTCGATAAGGAAGCTGCAGAGAAGCAATGACCTGGCATTTACTCCTAAGCTGCCTACATCAATCTTTCTTCCTGTTCAGGATACTGTGGGACACAGAAGGTCTTAGCGTTTTCTCATCTTTTTTTTTTCCCCCTCCCAAGGGATTGTTTCAAAGAAAAGAAAGTCTTTTCTTGTCCTTTGCAAATTCTTGAACCGTACCTAGTTTATGATGGTACTCATCAAGCAGAATATTTGAATAATTCAAGCAGAATGTATTGAAAACGTCAAACAATATCCCATCCAGGAATGAGACCCAACAGGTCTGTGAAACTGATGTGTCAAAGCTCTTCTTATAAGACAATTTGGTAGTAGATAATGATGAGATATTGTAAAGTAGTATTGTACTATGGATATAATCGAATGACTTATATATTTTGTTATTCATTTGTATAAGGTAATGAGGATATTGTCGTAAGTTTGACATTAGTGGCTAAAAGAAAATAAGATGGAAAATGTATTTATGTAAAAATGAGTTCGAAAGAAGGGAGCACATAGAAAATAAAAACATATGGAACAGTGGCAAATGTAATATTGAAAAGGGGATTTAATTGAGGATAATAAAAATTAAGATGAAATTTTGAATGATCAATGAAATGATGTGAATAGATTACACTGTAAACATTTTGAACATAAGAATATATGATGATCAAGGAAGATAGAGATTGATTAAAATAAAGAAAGGAGTAATTTATGAGACTATCAAGGAGAAAATGTGGTAATAGATAATGATGTGATGTCAGAAAGCTGTATTTTTGATTGTGGATATGACTGATTTGAAATGTAAAACATCTGGAACCACACTGTTCTCTCAAAGATGTATTCAAATAATTAAAAAATAAAAACTTTTTTATAATAAAAAAGACTCTTCTTATATAGGTAGTCTTCGACTTACAAGTTCATTTAGTGACTGTTCAAAGTTACGACGGCACTGTAAAAGTGGACCTACGGCCATTTTCCCACACTTACGATTGTTGTAGCATACCCACGGTTATGTGATTTTGCATTTATGACGGTTGGAGTGTCCCCAAGTCATGCCATCCCCTTTGGCGGCGAACGGGGGGAAACCAGATTCACTTAATAACCGTGTTGCTAATTTGAGAGCTGTGCTGATTCCCATAACAAGTGGGGGGGGGCGGCGAGAACAAGTCGTAAAACAGGGCAAAACTCGCTTAACAGATTTCTCACTCAGCAACATACGTTTGGGGCTCAATTCTGGTCATTAAGTTGAGCAGCTGGGATTGTGCTCTCCCTTATCTTTCGTTTGCACTCCGAAAGAGGATTTGCACACAGGCAAGGCTGGGAAACACACCTCCCTCCCGGCCCCATGGAAAGGGGAGGTCCCTAAAAGAGGAGCCACCATGAGACACGGCCTAAAAAAAGAATCTGAGCAGCTAATATTCTGCCCCGTGAAATCTTCTGACCACCAAAGGCCCCGGTCGGTACTTCAGACAGACAAGGATTTGCATCAAGCGTTCATCACCCTTGCTTTGAAAAGGACCCAAGAAGCAGCTGGACAAACTTCCGAAGTGTGAGTACAAAACGACTTCTGAGTTACTACAAGCTTAACTGCAGTGGAAATTCTGTTCGTCTGTCCGTCCGTTCTTCCTTGCAAAAAAAAAAAGTGGGGAGTTATAACAGGAGGGGGAATCCTGAGAACGCCTTTTTTTCCTCTGTGTGTCTTATACATTTTTGTGGCCAGGGGATATCCTGGGAAATCCTGCTGGTTTTGATTTGCATCCGAATGCAAGCTTTCTATGAAGTCATGTCTGGGGTGGGTAGTGAGAATTATTCATATGAGTTTTATTTGTTCTGTGATGCAATCCTGGTAGTCACGGAGCACAGACCAGCCAAAATGTTAAACATTATCCACTTTTTTTTTGGGGGGGGGACTTTGGAACATTATAATATGTGATTGCTCAGTTTGTAATTGCAATTTCAAAATACACCTTGGTAGTAACCGAAGGGAAGAAGAATGTGGACGGTACAGTTTTCTGTTGCAAAGTTAAAGTTCTCTGTATGTTAGGAGCAGACAGTAGATTTGTTACTCTGGATGTTTGTTAATAATGTTTTGGAATTGTTTGTAGTGCGTCTAAAAGCTTGTATTTTAATTTAATCAGCCGATTCAGTTCATAGAGTCTAGCCATAACTTTAAAGAGGGGAAGAAAAAAACTTATGAGCAACTTTCTTAGACAAAATTTCATCTTATTCAAAAAGTTCCCTATCACCTCCTTTTTTCACCATAAGGAACAACTAGAATAACTTACAAGACAAACAACGTGTCTACTTTTGCCTTCCACTGATCTTGGCTGGAAAACTATGATTTGTAGAGGCTCTTGGAATGTTGTCTATTTCTTAAACAGCGTTGTAGTAGGCTTTAAGTGGAGAGCCACTGAATAGGATTTGCAAACTTCATGGGGGCGGGGGGGATTTGACTTTCCAAAATGTCACTGAGCTATGATTACCAACAATTATTTGGCACTGAGCATATCCCCTAGACAGCTGGAAATTGGAAGCCATCAACATGTATAGGAAGGCAATTTCCTTCTCCTTGTTCTTTGGGCTCACCTGTTTGTGTTTGTGTCTATAGCTTCTGTTCAACTGGCAATGGAGAGCAATAGGAAAGCTTACACTCTTGTTTGTTTCAATAGGATTTCTTTGTCCTTTTCTTACTGAGTTTCTCCTTTTTTTACACTCACGTAATTTTTCTCTGGTTTGATTTGATTAGCCTCTTAATTATGTTTCTTTAGTTCTAGCTTATGATTGCACAAGTTAGTTTCCTGCGTTATTTTTTTTTCCATACGTTTTATGCAAATGTGAGCATCTTGCTAAAGTGGGGGAAAATATCCTACAAATAATGAATCTGTAGGTTACAACCAGCTTTTGACCCAGGAAATTCCTTTTGAATGCGACCTAGTTTGTACGTGAAATACTTGTGTATCGTCATGGGCTGTGCAGTAGGAGATGCTTCTGATTTAACTTCTCTATTCCAAGCATCCCAACATAATAGGATTTCTGGCTAATGTCGTTGTGTATCTTGGGGACATTTGAAACCTTATGGTTGGACATGGGTCCTGTGTTTCCGCCAGGAATTATTGAAAAAAAAAAAAAGAATTAAATTTTGGGCACAGGAAAAACAATATGATAAATATGCTATCTGCAATTGTCTGTAGGAAATGTATAAACTACATACCTCTGGCTTTGGGCATCTCATCTCATGCCACATAAAATTTCCATTAGTCATAGGATAATGTCTATGGAGATTCTCAGTCATCCAGGTCTTGGTTGTCCCAAGGGTGCTTTTTCTTTGAAGACATTTCGCTTCTTATCCAAGAAGCTTCTTCAGCTCTGAAGAAGTCTGTGTTTGTCCTGTTATTTTCATTTTGACTGAAGAAGTTAACTTGGATGAGTTAACAAAACTGCTCAGTTTTCATAAACGTTCGTCCGGTTTCCATGATTTTACTTTTTAAGATACGTTTGGCCTGGATGACTGAATCTTTATTTTATCCCAAAGGTGCAAATTTTCCCAAGAGACAACTGGACTTTCTGGTTTTTCTTTGAAGATGTTTCGCTTCTCATCCAAGAAGCTTCTTCAGCTCTTCTTCTTCAGAAACGTCTTCAAAGAAGAACCAGAAAGTCCAGTTACCTCTTGGGAAAATTTGCACCTTTGGGACAACTAGGATCTGGATGTCGCTGAGAATCTCCATAGATGAATCTTCATTTACATCGTCCTGTTAATGGGACGCCCAACCAGCCACCTTCTCTCCAAACCAACTCATGTTGTGGTTTAAGTCTGGATGACAAATATTCTTGGCGTTTAAAGCGGAGGGTTTGTAAACAGCAACAATTGCTTCTCCTGGGATCACATATGGCACAGCATTTGCCAGGTGAGACGGGAATGATGAATCAAATATGTGGCAACCTTTCCTTTGCCTTGTGACTGAAGGTCTTGGTGCTCTACTGCACACACACAAAAAATAGAATTCTACTCTACTCACAATTGGAGCTGTGCACACACCATGTGCCTGCCCCCCAAGTTAGAAAAGTTGGGGACCGCTCTCCTAGGGGTACTTACAACCTGGAGTTCTGACGACTGTATGTTATATGGATGCATAGTAGATGTTGAGCAATCAGCCCACATTTATGGTGGTTTGCAGCATCCTATGTGAGCAGGGGGTTGGACTAGAAGACCTCCAAAGTCCCTTCCAACTCTGTTATTCTATTTTATGTTCACACGGCTGTGATTTATGACAGGTTTTGCACCAAAAAACAAACAAACAAACAAGCCCAGCATTTATTTGTCAAGCACCCCAAAATCGGTTCCCTGGGAAGTTCATTGTAACAGAACAGTGTCTAAGTGATCAGTTGTAAGTCAAGGACTACCTATATTACTGGAGAATAATTAAAGGCTGAGGATTACTTTTCGGATTCTGCCTGTAATTTGTTTTTGGGTTTTTTTGGTTTTCTGTGGATTTGCTGCTGCCAATCTTGGCACTCCACAAACCATCAGGAAACCTTGGTACACAATGCCATTTAGCTGCCTAAATTTCTCTCCTGATGAACAACAAAAGAAGGAATGAAGGAGGCCCTGTGAGCAAACCGCTTTCTTTGGTAAGGCTGTTACATTTTGGAAAATATGTTGCTTTTCTCCAAGCACAACTAGAATACTGAAATTAAGCTATTGATTTCCAGCCTAGCTTGGGCTCATGGAATAGGCCTTGCTAATTGGGACATGATGAAGTTTTCACAACTTAAGTGAAAACCTGATGATGACCCAATTAGCAAAATCTAACTGGAGTTAATTGACTCATTAGTTATTTGAGCAATGTGTAATGAATGGCAATGAAAGTGGCCAGAATAGTTTTTAAACGCAAAGCGAGAATCAATAAACACACACACACATACACTCACATACACATACACACACAGGCACATCAGAGTTGTTACTTTTTTTTTTCAAAGATAAAAGAAAATATGAAAGGAATATTTAAATTAAGCACCACTGCTTATTGCTTTAGCTAGGGTCATCAAGTGGACAGAACCACACAAAACCATCCCAGTTGCAAAGGGGAGAGAGGATACAATAAATTTCAGTAGTATAGTTGGCAAGAGTTTATTTTTTTTGGTTGTCAGTAGCAACTGATATCTGCGGATATAAGTGAAAGGCATTTTTCTTCCGGGGATTTTAAGAGAAAGGAAGGAAATTGAAAAAGAAAGGGGGGGAAAAAAAATAAAGCTTTTTTTTTTTTCTTAATTTACTCAACCACAAAAGCATTTTTCTGGAAATAGAATTCAGTTGGCATTTCTGCTAATGTGTTGAGAGAAAAAAAGAAAGCTTCACATTCACACAGCTACATTAGATTTGCACTATTAACAAGGATGGATGGATGGATGAATGGATGGGTGGATAGCTGATAGACGGATGAGGGAAAGAGAGAGACACAGAGATAGGGATAGACAGACAGACAGACATAGAGAGATAGGGACAGATAGATAGATGAAAGAAAGAAAAAGAAAGAAAGAAAGAAAGAAAGAAAGAAAGAAAGAAAGAAAGAAAGAAAGAAAGAAAGAAAGAAAGAAAGAAAGAAGGAAGGAAGGAAGGAAGGAAGGAAGGAAGGAAGGAAGGAAGGAAGGAAGGAAGGAAGGAAGGAAGGAAAGAAAGAAAGAAAGAAAGAAAGAAAGAAAGAAAGAAAGAAAGATGAGAAACAGATGAGAGAGACATAGAGACAGGGACAGATAGATAGATGAAAGAAAAAGAAAGAAGGAAGGAAGGAAGGAAGGAAGGGAAGAAAGAAAGAAAGAAAGAAAGAAAGAAAGAAAGAAAGAAAGAAAGAAAGAAAGAAAGAAAGAAAGAAAGAAAGAAAGAAAGAAAGAAAGAAAGATGAGAGACAGATGAGAGAGACATAGAGATAGGGACAGATAGATAGATGAAAGAAAGAAAAAGAAAGAAGGAAGGAAGGAAGGAAGGAAGGAAGGAAAGAAAGAAAGATGAGAGACAGATGAGAGAGACATAGAGATAGGGACAGATAGATAGATGAAAGAAAGAAAAAGAAAGAAGGAAAGAAAGAAAGAAAGAAAGAAAGATGAGAGACAGATGAGAGAGACATAGAGATAGGGACAGATAGATAGATGAAAGAAAGAAAAAGAAAGAAGGAAAGAAAGAAAGAAAGAAAGAAAGATGAGAGACAGATGAGAGAGACATAGAGATAGGGACAGATAGATAGATGAAAGAAAGAAAAAGAAAGAAGGAAAGAAAGAAAGAAAGAAAGAAAGAAAGAAAGAAAGAAAGAAAGAAAGAAAGAAAGAAGGAAAGAAAGAAAGAAAGAAAGAAAGATGAGAGACAGATGAGAGAGACATAGAGATAGGGACAGATAGATAGATGAAAGAAAGAAAAAGAAAGAAGGAAGGAAAGAAAGAAAGAAAGAAAGAAAGAAAGAAAGAAAGAAAGATGAGAGACAGATGAGAGAGACATAGAGATAGGGACAGATAGATAGATGAAAGAAAGAAAAAGAAAGAAGGAAAGAAAGAAAGAAAGAAAGAAAGATGAGAGACAGATGAGAGAGACATAGAGATAGGGACAGATAGATAGATGAAAGAAAGAAAAAGAAAGAAGGAAAGAAAGAAAGAAAGAAAGATGAGAGACAGATGAGAGAGACATAGAGATAGGGACAGATAGATAGATGAAAGAAAGAAAGAAAAGAAAGAAGGAAAGAAAGAAAGAAAGAAAGAAAGAAAGAAAGAAGGAAAGAAAGAAAGAAAGAAAGAAAGAAAGAAAGATGAGAGACAGATGAGAGAGACATAGAGATAGGGACAGATAGATAGATGAAAGAAAGAAAAAGAAAGAAGGAAAGAAAGAAAGAAAGAAAGAAAGAAAGAAAGAAAGAAAGAAAGAAAGAAAGAAAGAAAGAAAGAAGGAAGGAAGGAAGGAAGGAAGGAAGGAAGGAAGGAAGGAAGGAAGGAAGGAAAGAAAGAAAGAAAGAAAGAAAGAAAGAAAGAAAGAAAGAAAGATGAGAGAGACATAGAGACAGGGACAGATAGATAGCTGAAAGAGAGAAAAATAGACATAGAGAGATAGGGATAGACAGACGGGTAGAGATTCCAAAGCATCATTCGTAGAACTAAAAGGAAGATACCATTTTTGGCAACCCAGGGCACCATCAGTATCGTATTGGAAGAGAAAACACTGGCAGGGTCTCCAGATGGTACAGTCCAGATGCATGGGAACAGATTTCCAAGACTCCCAGCCAGCCTCTAAATTTGGGCAGTTGCCATCCTAACATCCCTTGAGTGTAAAAACTGCATACTCTCTTCCCAAAATGTCTTTTTGCATGTACAGAAATAATCTTCACAACTCTCCAAAAGCATCATAGCCTCTGAGGGGGAAGCTGTTCCCACATCTCTGCCTGAAATCCTCCTGACATTTTTCTTATTTTTGGCCTTGAGACCCCATTCCTTAAGGAAATGGAAAGCTCCAGTCCACATTTTCAAATTAGGTTTGTTTTGTTTTTTTAAAAAATGCTTTAAAAAAAAAAAAAAGCAATATTGCCTGTTAGAAAACAGTTCCCCCATCCAATTGGCCTGTCCCTACTGAAATTTAACTTCAAAATCATAAAGCTAACTGCTTAAATGGAGTTAGGTGGGAGAACTACCACCTTGTCAGAATTTTTTTTTTTTTTACATCACAACACAGAATGCCACAAATAATTGCACAGACTTCAAAGGCTGCTTCCAGGGAACTTATCCATCTATTCCTTGGAAGGAGGAGATTAGAAGAGAAAGGAACAGCGGAAGACTATTGTGAATGAAGAATAAGAAGATACACCAAAGTCAAAAAGTGGTTTTTAAAAATAGATGAGTACCAGGCTAGATGGATCCATCCATACCCAAAGCATTTCCACCTCTCCATGCATTCTACACCTATAAAAAGTGACCTGCTGATCCATGATCATCTAAGATGGACAAATTCAGAAGCAATTTTTACATCCATAACTATGCTAAACAGCAAAAGGAACTGCTTTAAAGCACTTTCATGCCAGGAAATTTCAGAATGGAATGGAAACAGAATAAGAGAGTTGGAAGACCTTGGAGGCCTTCTAGTCCAACCCCTTACACAAGCCAGACACGCTACACCATTCCAGACTAGTGGCTGTCCAGCCTCTTCTTAAAATCATCCAGCGATAGAGCAGCACAACTTCTGGAGACAAGTTGTTCTACTGATTAATTGTTCTGTCAGAAAAACTTCTCCTTAGTTCTGGCTTTGCTTCTCTCCTTGATGAGTTTCCATCCATTATTCCTTGTCCTGCCTTCAGGGGCTGTGGAAAATAGTGGACATGCCAGCTGGAGAATTCTGGGAGTTGAAGTCCACACATCTTAAAAGTTGCTGAGGTAGAGGAAAATTTCTATAGGCCACAGCTATCTATTTGACTGGCTCTTTGGAATCCTGGGCAGAGATCTGCCTTAAATAACCAAACAAATCTTTTTTTTGTTTTTTGTTTTACTGTTGGTAATAAGGATCGAAGTGGAACTTTTTTGGAGCCCATGAATTGTTTTTCTGCATATAAATAAAATGGCTCATATATTAGGAACGGTTAATCACATCAAATCTCAGGGCAGCTGGATGTAATCTATCTATCTGTCTGTCTGTCTCTGTCTGTCTGTCTTTCAACTTCTGCAATTAAGTAAAATATTATATTGCATACTAGTTTTACCTGTATGGATACAGAGCTCTTTGCCCACAATTACTTTTAAAAGATTTGAACAATTTTATTAAAGAATGGTCAATGCTTTGTTTTAAAAGGAGCAACCATCTCAAATTCAATAGATACTTACTCATTTAAGCATAGTTACTGTGAAGTAACCTCATTTGATTGAGAGGATTTTCGGCTTTATCCTTAATCAATGTAACTTTATTGTTTTGAAAGATACTTTGTACTATCCAACCCAAATAAAACAAGATCAGTTACTTGTAACTCATTGCATCCTTACTATGGTAGATTAATTATGGTTGACAAAAAAAAAACCCTTCTAAAAATATTTATTACAAATAATAAAACACAGTTTGAATGCTATCAAACACACAAAGCGAACCAGGGATCTGCAACTAACACCTCCATGCAACAGGTGAATCACACATGCTCTGATTTCATAGTTGCCTGTGTCAAAATAACTGCTAATTGTGCACCTTTTTAAAGACTCCCAAATGATTCATCTTAAAATAAAGCCCCAAAACGTTTTTGTTAATTTCTCAGATCCTGACAAGTTTGGGAAATCAGAAATGTATCATTTTGCTATTATGATCCAACAGAATAGCCTTCTGAACAACCTCTACCCACACAGACACACGCATATAAATGAAGACTCAATCATCCAGGCCAAAATTATCTAAAAAGGTGGAATCATGGCAGCTCGTAAACTTTGATCCAGTAGCCATGATTTCATCTTTTAAAGCCTCTGTCCTCCTTACCTTTGCCTTCTCCTTTCTTCCACTATCAGTCATCAGCCAAGCTTTGGCCTCAAAAGCCACCAATCAAATAATTTCTCCGGGGTTAAATCTTTTCCATGCCCCTAGAACGAAGATTAGCACAAACACCTTTAAGGTCTCAAAAACCACAACAATCATTGGATAGGAGCATGGCTCAATTTCTAATTCCGCGTGTAAAGAACGCAAAGAGAAGAACTCTTCGCGTTTCAACATGCCAGAGAGGGCAGTCCCTACTCATCCTTTCCGTCCACGATACCTCCTTTTCTCTTGGAGATGTCCTACCTCTGTAACCAGAATATCTGGTCAGGGAAAACAAACTGAGGACAGCCGGGTTCCCTCTTGGGGAAAAAAATGCTCTATTCCTCTTGCAAAATAAACAAACAAACCAATATTAAATAAATAAAAGCATGTTTATGGACATTTGGAGCTCAATTGGCGCTTCCCTCTTAGGCTCTCCTAGGAATCTGTGGCTTTAAAATAAAAATCCAGAGATGCACTGCCCTCATCTTCACCTCTGCACCTGGTTGCATGAGCTGGTTGGCAGAAGAGCAGGGAAGAGCATGGATGAGAAGGGCAGGGGATGGGAGGGTTGCAGCAGGGGAGACCTTCCCATGAGAGGAAAGCCTGGTCGGAGTAGGGAGCCCCGGTGGGGGGTGACTTTATCCCAGGGAGAACCTGCTCCTTCCTCTTCCTCCCCTCCAAGCGTGGAAGACGCCACTGCTCTTAGTCAGCTTTTTACAGGAGGGATGCCCTGCTCTCTGGGCAGAAGGACCCCCGCATCCTCTTCTGAAGCCCCCACTCTCCTTGCATTAGGAAATGCCTGGCCTCCCCCCCCCATGGCCCAGTCTCTGCCAGGATGCCCCCCCACCCAATCCCACAAGCACTCCTGCCTTGCAGGGACCCTGGGAGGGGGGCGACAGGGAGGGAAGGAGGGCGGGTGGGATGTTCTACTGGGGCTCCTCTGCTTTCTCCTTCCTCTCTATTCCTTCCTTCCTCTCTCCTATTCCTTCTTTCTTCCTTCCTTCCTCTCTCCTATTCCTTCTTTCTTCCTCTCTCTGATTCCTTTCTTCTTTCCTCTCTATTCCTTCTTTCTTTCCTTCCTCCCTCCCTCCTATTCCTTCTTTCCTTCCTCTCTAGTCCTTCCTTCCCCTCTATTCCTTCTTTCTTTCTTCCTCTCTCCTATTCCTTCTTCCTTCCTTCCTTTCTCTCTATTCCTTCCTTCCTCTCTCCTATTCCTTCTTTCTTCTTCTCTCTGATTCCTTTCTTCTTTCCTCTCTATTCCTTCTTTCTTTCCTTCCTTCCTCCCTCCTATTCCTTCTTTCCTTCCTCTCTAGTCCTTCCTTCCCCTCTATTCCTTCTTTCTTTCTTCCTCTCTCCTATTCCTTTTTTCTTTCCTCTCTATTCCTTCCTTCCTCTCTCCTATTCCTTCTTTCTTCCTCTCTGATTCCTTTCTTCTTTCCTCCCTATTCCTTCTTTCTTTCCTCCCTCCCTATTCCTTCTTTTCCCTCTATTCCTTCTTTCTTTCTTCCTCTCTTCTATTCCTTCTTTCTTCCTCTCTCCTATTCCTTTCTTTCCTCTCTACTTTCCTTCCTCTCTCCTATTCCTTCTTTCTTCCTCTCTCTGATTCCTTTCTTCTTTCCTCTCTATTCCTTCTTTCTTTCCTTCCTCCCTCCTATTCCTTCCTTTCCCTCTATTCTTTCTTTCTTTCTTCCTCTCTTCTATTCCTTCTTTCTTCTTCTCTCCTATTCCTTTTTTCTTTCCTCTCTATTCCTTTTTTCTTTCCTCTCTATTCCTTCTTTCTTTCCTTCCTTCCTTCCTCCTAGTCCTTCTTTCCTTCCTCTCTATTCCTTCCTTCCTCTCTCCTATTCCTTCTTTCTTCCTCTCTCTGATTCCTTTCTTCTTTCCTTCCTTCCTCCTTCCTATTCCTTCTTTCCTCTCTATTCCTTCCTTCCCCTCTATTCCTTCTTTCTTTCCTACCTTCCTCTCTCCTACTCCTTCCTTCTTCCCATTCCTTTCTTCTTTCCTCTCTATTCCTTCCTTCTTTCCTTCCTTCCTCTCTATTTCTTCCTTCCTCTCCTATTCCTTCCTTCTTTCCTCTATTCCTTCCTTCTCTCCTCCTTCACCTTTCCTTTCCCCCTCCCTCCCCTATATCCATCCATCCATCCTTCTTTCCTTCCTTCCTATTCCCCCCTCCCCACCCATCCCTTGGAGGGTCCCTCCCAGGTGCCCTGGGGGGATCGGGGGACCCCAGCGCCTCCCATTGCAGCAGGTGAGCACGTGCCCCTCTGCGGAGGCCGGGCTGGGGGAGAAGGGGCAAGGCGGGAGGAGCAAGCACGAGCCAGGGACCCCATCCCCCTCGGAGGCCGATGGAGAGGTACCTGCTTCTGCTGCTTCTGCTGCTGCTGCTGCTGCAACCGAGGAGCCTCCTCCTCCTCCTCCTCCTCCTCGCCGGGCTCCGCTCTGCTGCAAGAGGAAAGCGGGCAGGCGAGGGAAGCGAGCGGGAGCGCGCATGCGCGTTCTCTCTCTCTCTCTCTTTCTCTCTCTCGAGCCTCCTCCGAAGGCGCGCGCCCCGGCCCCCTCCCCTCCGGGGGCGGGGCCGCGGCCGCTCCCTCCCTCCGCCTCCTCTTCTTCCCCGTCATGAGCCTCGCTCTTTCCTTCCTCCCTCTTCCTCCTGCGGTCGCCTTGGAAACCGACCAGGCAGAGGCGGGCGCGGGCGCGCGTCCGGCCAGCCCTTGGCCGCGAGATCGCCGCCTCCCCACCTTCCTTTCCCTCCTTCGTCACGTGACGCGCTCGCGCTCGAGGCGCCGGCCAATCGAGGCGGACGGATGAGTACGGCGGCGGCGGGCGTGGGGGGGGGCTGAAGGGGGGGGAGTTTGTAGTAATAGTACGGGAGGGGAGGGGGAGGGAAAGGGGAGGAGTCTGGAAAGAGGGAGGGCGCTTGCTGAGGGGAGGGGCTTCCTGAGTGGGGGGGGGAAGGGGAGAAAGGAGTGAGGGAATATTAGGATTCTGTGTAATTGTGATCGTCTCACTAATACGCATTAATAAAATATGCATTAAAACTATTTGTATTTAATGTTAGTATTTATCCATCTTATACAGTGCTGCAATAATAAAAGTACCTTGTTCTTTTACTTTGTAATATAAAACGCAGAAAACATTTTATACATAACATAAAATACATTAATCTTTCAGGGGTTACCTTACCCTAGTAATATATAAAAGGCTGTAATATCTACACTCTCTATAAAATGCACAACAATGTTATCTGAAGTTATATATGGCATAGATGATGTAAATAATCTATAATACAAAGTTAGAATTTTGTGTATTATATCTTTTATGTATCAAATTTTTAAAACCGCCCATGTCTCTCTGAGAGACCAATGATCTTTTTGTGGTTGACAATAAATACATAAAAAAATAACAATAATAGCAGGAGGAAGGAATTCCTTCACATTCACATTAGGAGGAAGGAATATTAGGTTTGCAACCTTGAAGTATTTAAACAAAACAAGAAAGGCATGAGATAAAAAATAGAGAAGCTACCTAATAAAACCCCTGTGTGGGATCCACAGAGATATGAATAAATAAATAGAAAAGCTACCTAATAAAACCTAGAATTACCAAGAATTGGGCAAGGTTGAATGGATAGTATCATGATCGTCAATGAAACCCAATAAAATGCAAAATAAAAGCCCCACAGAAGCCCTAATCTAAACTGATAATACTAATTAAATTACGATAACAAAGGGATTAAAATAGGGTAACAAAAAAAGCTTGGGAAAATGAAAAAATAAAAAAAAACAACCCCAGAAATAGGATTAATTGTAATCGCTAGATTTTGTTATTAGGACAACTAATTGCCTCTCAAGATAAAAGGCCAAAATGGGTTCCATAGCCATGATAGAATATTTCAGATTATATTCTGAGGTATAAATAGTTCTACAGTCCACCTGGTGGAATGTCTAGTTTAATTGCGGAATTTCAGGATGGATGGTAGCCACGCAACAAACCTTGTTTTGGTGTCCATGAAGTTTTAGGTCTTCTTCTTGTAAAATTTTGTTTTCCATAAATGCAAATGCCTATCTTCAACCGTCGTCTGTCCCAATTAATTCTTTACCCGAGGCAGGAAAATGAATAAAATGCTATAAAAAGAATAGTGGGTTAGTCATGTTTTAGATATGTGGATGGTGCAATGTTTAAGCAAACATAGAAAATCTTGACCAAATACACTTTACAGTGAAAAGAACAAAGGGCTGGTGTACTAAAAATGGGTTTTAAAAAAAAATTAACTGGAATTTGCTATGCAAATGAGAATTATTAAAATTGCTACATTCATATCAGTATTCAGGATCTGTATGAATATTGGGGCTATAGTATCAAGTAAAACAATAAATTGACTTATTTGTTGCGATTTATTTTTTTGCTTCCCTACATATTGCAAAACTTTTATTTATTTATAAATAAGGAAAATTATACTGGAATATTAGAAACTATGTTAAATAGTAGCCATAAAATTATGGGCAATGCAATATTAGCTTTTTAGAAAGCAAACCACAGAGGCCTGTCTCTCTGGGAAAGAATTTGTGAAATGAGAAACCACAACTGAGATGGTCATTTCTTGTGATCTGTAAGAGCATCATATGAAACTTAAATCGCAAGGCAGGTTGAAGCAAAAAGAAGTCTTTTATACCAAGTGTAAGAACTGAGTTTATAACCCTTGTATAATTTATAAGAATATCTCTGGGGAATCTTCCAAGCCAAGATATGCATTTATTTATGCCTTTATTAATTTCTAATATGATGCATTCATTTTGGCAGGCCTGTCATCCACAATACTCTCTTACGTTCAAGTTTGAAATTTCTAAAGTAACAAAACAAAAAAACCCTGAATAAAATAAGAATGGGTGAAATTAGCTGCAGTGCTAATTCATCAGGCTTACTTTGGAATAAACGAGATTCAAAAAGTTTTTAAAAACCAGAATCTTAACAGCATTCTCTCTTGAATGGTAATGGGTTTTCCTTAGTTTAAATGATGATATTACATCTAAAGACATGTATACAAACTACTTTATGCCATCAAAGACTTCCTGGTTAGTGTTCCTATGATTTTATATATCTGTGGACAGATTTACAGTTTTGAAAATAGTATGACAGCTGTTCTCAACTGCAATTCACGCATCTTCGGTGCATCTGGTTTTCTGGACCATATTTAGTTTGTTATCTGCACATTGATAAAATGTCCATTTGTCAGTTACAAAAGGCCACACTGCTGGATTTGCACCTATACAGGTAATCCTCAACTTACACAACAGATCATTTAATGACCGTTCAAACTTACGACGGCACTGAAAAAAGTGACTAATGGACATTTTTCACACTTATGACCGTTGAGGCATCCCCATGGTGATTTACATTCGAATGCTTGACAACAGGTTCACATTTATGAAGGTTGCAGTGTCCCGGCATCATTTGATCCTCTTTTGTGACCTTCTGACAAGCAAAGTCAATGGGGAAGCCAGATTCACTTAACAACCGGGTTGCTAATTTAACAACTGCAGTGATTCGCTTAACAAACAGGACAAGAAAAGTCGTAAATGGGACAAAACTCACTTAAACAAATTTCTCACTTAGCAACACAACATTTTGGGCTCAGTTGTAGTCATAAGTCAAATGTACAATACAAATGTATTGTATTACGATAATACATTTATGACATCCTAGGTTCTTGGGAAGAATTTGATGTGTATGAAAGCCAATGCCAGCTGAAGAATTGGCAGCTGCGATTTCACATTGTTGTGTACATTATAATAATAATTCTCCTTGTATACTACATGTGCTATTGCTAACATGATGAATATTTCATATCCAAAATTAGAGTTATGTTTTTTCTACTCGATATTATTTTGATTATGCTAAAGCACAACTAACTGTGCAGTTTAATGCTTCATGGCAGACAAAACTCCATCTGCATGTATTTCTATCTCATTTAGCTTGCCAGCAGTCATCAAATCTACATATTTGAATTATGACTCTACAGGCTTATTTGAAAATATGTCTTGCACTCTGGTAGCACAGACTGTAACAATGTACTGTACTTTATGCACACTAGTTTGAAATCAAATTCTTAATCTGGTTCAGTGGAACTAAATCTTTAATCAAAAAAAGGAGACATAATTTGGAACCCAAAAGACTATTTCTGAAGTCATATTCACACTTATTGAAGCTGTTTATATATTGGCTTCAATGTTGGAAAGCAGATTAACCCCTTTTAAAATAAATAGTAAAAATCACCCCCTCTTCAAAAAAAGGGACTATTTTAAGAGAGGCACTATTTTAAAGCAGGGATGAGTCACTTATATTTCCACCTGCACACCTTTTTTGAAGCAAAACTTTAAAGTAGGCAGGCAAATTAGAGAAAAAAGTGACAATAGGAATATAGTACCTTGAAATTCAGAGGAAGTGCATTCCTCATTTTCATTTGTTGGGCAACCATTAGCAGCAAAGAGTAGTTGTTATATTGTTCTCTGCTGTTTCTTAGGTGCAAAATAAGAGGAGGGAGCTAGGTGCAAAATAAGAGGAGGGAGCAGCTACATTTTTGGTCTACTTTTAAGTTCTCAACTATGTGATCATTCAAGATGATTTTTTTTTTAAAAAAAAAATATATGTTTAAGTACATTATCAAAAATGAATTTCCAATAGATCCTTTCTGCCTTGGACATTGAGCTGTAAAACAATTAACAATTGAAACACTTTGTGCCAAAATTTGCCAAAAGATGGGAAATCTAAGATTGAACTCCAATTTATAATTTCCTTCCTTCCTTTAGGCAGGAAGATCACGGGCATCAACTTTGCACAGAGAACAATTTCTGTCAGCCCAACAAAAAGATGAATAATTGCAGGTAAGTTGTCATCTCCCATCTGCTTTCTCTCTATTAAACATCTATTTGGTCCACCGTGGGCCACTTGCTGAGCCATGAAACCAAAAAGATTTCTCCTACTGCAAAATCAGTGAAGTTACCACAGACTCCAAAACTAGGACTGACCACCTAGATTCAAAGTTACACCACTTGTGACCACATTTTGCGCACACAACAACCGGCCCACGTTCATAGCTGTTTGCAGCACCCCACAGTCACGAGACCATGATTGACACTGTTTTTGCCATAAATCAGCATTTAGGTCCAAATTTCCAGCAAAAACAGCCCTATAGCAAACAACAGGTTTGCTTAATGACCGTGGTGGTCATTTAAAGACTGCTGCTCTCTCTGTATGAATGCTGCAAAAAAAAAGGTCTTAAAATTGCATCAGGTCACATGGTGATGCTTTACGACTGTCCTGCTTTATGGCCAAGACCATGGCGGCTACTAATGCCACTCTATAAAGTCTTAGAATCCTGCATCCAGTTTTGGTCACCACACCATAAAAAAGATGTTGAGACTCTAGAAAAGGTGCAGAGAAGAGCAACCAGGATGATGAGGGGACTAGAGGCTAAAACTTAACAATGAACGGTTGCAGGAACTGGGCCTGGCTAGTCTAGGGAAGAGAAGGACCAGGGGGAACAGGAGAGCAGTCTTCCAATATTTGAGGGGCTGCCACAGAGAGGAGGAGGGGGTCAAGCTATTTTCTAAAGCGCCCGAAGGCCAGACAAGAAATAATGGATAGAAACTGGACAAGGAGAGATTCAACCTGGAAATAAGGAGAAACTTCCTTCAAAAGTTGTGGGAGCTTCATCCCTGGAGGCTTTCAAGAAGACCAGACTGCCATCTGTCAGAAATGGAATAGGGTCTACCTCTTGGGTGGGGGTTGGACTAAATGACCTACAAGGTCCCTTCCAACTCTGATTATCTGTTAGGGTCATAAGTTGTCTTCAACTTAGAACCATTCATTTAGTGATTGTTCGAAGTTACAACGGCACTGAAAAAAAGTGACAGGACTGTTTTTTCACACTTAACCACCGTTTGCAGCATCCCCATGGTCACGCGATCAAAATTCGGACGCTTGGCAACTGACATGTACTTACAACGGTCGTAGCGTGATCCTCTTTTGCGACCTTCTGACAAGCAAAATCAACGGGGAAGCTGGATTCGCTTAGTGTCACTAATTGAACAGCAAGAAATGTCGTAAAATGGGGCAAAACTCAATCAAATGTTTCACTTAGCAACATATATGTTAAGTTCGGCTGTGGGCCGTAACTCGAGGACTCCCTGCACTGTGGGAATACCTTAATGTATGGTGGGGCGGTAAGCTTCCTGCTTTTGTCACAAGCTGCACCAGCTTGGAAGGGAAATTCTTGGCTTCCCAGAGTCTCTCTTTTCTGTTTCCAGATCATTACTATTGTGCCGAGTCAGGAATATTGAGCATTTGCTGCGCAAGCATACTTTCAGCGGCACGTTGCAGCGGGAATCACATTATTATGTGTTCCCAACAGATTATGTGCTAAAGGACCATAAAAAACAACAACAGCTAAAGGAAATAGAGATATTTGCTTTGACACCACTTCAGCGTATAAAGAGGAACATCACAGGGCTGTTTTTTAAAAGTTTGATAGATGTACGCAACTTCAGGGAAATGGTGCAACTTTTGTTCAGACAGGCTTTGTCTGGTTCATTTGAGATCAATGTGGAATCCAAGGAGCACATAGTTTTTAAATTATTTGATCACACCGGATAAAGAGCGTCCACGAAAAAGACCTAAAACAAGATGGATTGGCAAAATCAGCAAATATGGTGGGACCAACTGCCAAAAGAAAACTCAGGACTGTATGGGTTGGAAACATGCGGATGAAGCCTTTACCCTTCAGTGGGTAGAAAATGGCTAAAGTGATGATGATGAAGAAGGAGGAAGAAGAAGAGAAAGAAAGAAAGAAAGAAAGAAAGAAAGAAAGAAAGAAAGAAAGAAAGAAGAGGAGGAGGCGGAGGAGAAGGAGAAGAAGAAGAAATTTGCTAATTAGGGTGCAGCTCTGTCATTTTCAGCTTAATTAAAATTAAATTAAAATCCTGTGGGATATATATCATAAACAGAATATTGTTTATTAATTGGAAGAGTATATCTTACTCTCTTGCTTGAAATTCAACAATGGTACAATATCTTAAAAGATGACAAAAAATATTAATAGGGCACAATTCATTTCTGATCGATTGGTTCCAGGATTTAATAAGACTTAAGTCTTAAAAGTGTTTAAAAGTTCTTTGTTGCTTTATTCTAAATTAAATTTTTGGGGTGTTATGTGGAATGTTTCCAGAATGTAAATTTGATAGCTTGAACATTCCTGGTGGGCTAATCAATCACATTTTTTTTTGCTTGTTAACTGAAATAATTTTACTGCTATTTTAGTATATTGCTTTCTCAGACACACAGAAAATTCTCCACACAGACCATTAATTTTGGTGTTGATCTACACAGCGTACTTGTAAATCGATTATTGTACAATGCATTTGCATTTGCTTAGATCATCTGATTTTGCAAACTGCATTTAGCATGTTCCAAATTATTTGCTGAGTCTCGCCCTTCTGGATTTAGTCTTAATTTAAACAGTATAGTAGCTCTCTTCGTATCCTGCCTCATACTAGAAACCAGATTTCAGCGTTTCCCAAAATATTTTTTTTTTTAAATCCAGTTTTCAAGCCCATGGAAAAAAGTGGCAGGACTGATAATTTAGGGCCATCTGTTGCCCCCACAAACCAGCAGAAGACCTTGGAGGACACCAGCTGGGTCGCTCTCCTGCCAGCTTCTCCATCTCCTCCCTTAGGCATGATTTCAATAACGGAAAGAGCATTTTGAGATGATCCACAAATAAAACTCTATTTATCATGTTATGATTGTTCAGGTAGAGTTTTTTGACGTGGTTTATTGTGTTATTAAAAACAACAACCACCCAATTCTGTCATTAAAGGCAAGGTTTGGTCCTAAGCACGTCTACTGAGACGTTAGCTAAACATACTTCAATAAAACAACAGAGTAAGTACAGTTAAGGTTATAATAATGGATATTACATATGCACTTCTACTTTAAAGAGGCAAAAACATAGCTAAATATGAAACCATCCAGTTTTTACTTTTCTGTTGTTATCTTCATGTTTCTTATCAATTATCCTTTCTGCTTTGAAAAGCAATAACAATCCATTGACAGAGAGAAATGGCTGACGTGTAGTAGAAACTATCTACATGAGGCTTTCTTGCTCTAGTAAAACCTGCCTCTAATCAGTTAATATAATCTTGTTGTCACAATAAACCGTCCTGGAAACCTCAGGGATGGGTTTTTCTCCCACCCCTATGGCAACCAGAGTGAACATCTCAAGAAAACAAAACTATATTGAAAACAACACGAATCTTCATAAATGAAACCTGTAATTCACAGCACTTCTAGCCATTATAGGTGGTTGATTTGGAAGAGGAAGCTGGATAGATCGCGCAGAAGTGCAGAAATAAGTTTTTGCATCAAAAGCATGAATTTGCAAAATATTTCTCCTATGATTGTGTTTCTCAACCTTGGCAAATTGGAGATGGATAGAAGGTGGGTAGACTTCAACTTCCAGAACTTCCCGTGCTAGCAGAGGAATTCTGGGAGTTGAAGTCCTCCTATCTATATCTTGCCAAGGTTAATAAATGACAAAGGTATAAAACCCTCCAAATTGGCACCCTTTCTTATCCATGCCAGGGTTGACCCAACTATACCCACCCATATTTTTATTTTATTTATTTATTTTATTTGTCAATTGCTTACAAGATAATAGGTATAGGTAAAAACATAGTTATGAATACATGGATACATATAAGAAAAATAAAAAAAATAGGACAGGGACGTGAGGCACGTTGGTGCGCTTATGCACGCCCCCTACAGACCTCTTAGGAAGGGGGTGAGGTCAACAGTAGACAGTCTAAGGTTAAAGTTTTGGGGGTTTGGGGAAGAAACTACAAAGTCAGGTAGAGTATTCTAGGCATTGACCATTCTGTTGCTGAAGTCGTATTTCCTGCAATCAAGTTTGGTGCAGTTTACCTTGAGTTTGTATGTATTATGTGCTTTTGTATTGTTACGGTTGAAGCTGAAGTATTCATTGACAGGTAGGACATTGCAGTGTATGATTTTATGTACTATACTTAGATCGGACCGAAGGCGGCATAGTTCTAGGTTGTCTAGGTCTAGAATTTCGAGTCTGGTGACATAAGATATTCTGCAACGAGTAGAGGAGTGGAGATATCTGACTAAAGAATGAACAATCCAGGAAACAAGCTGCAGTCTTCAAGGAGAAATATAGGATGGTGTCCCTCACTCAGGTTTGGTGTTAAACAAGCTGCCCTTATTGGGCAGGGGAGATCTTGTTGCAAATATTTCATATTTTTAACCTGTTATTGTTTTACCAATGAGTCGAATCTTGGGGACGATATCCCTGTAGGCTTTTTTTGTGGGCAACAGTGGGGCATTGCCCTGTCTTCCAAGGTTTTTAAAAATATGTATTTATTTCAATCATAGAGCTTGGAGGCACCTCGGAGGTCTTCTAGTCCAGCCCCCCCCCCCCCCCAGCTCAAGCAGAAAACCCCACACCATTTCAGAGGCTGCCCAGTCTCTTCTTAAAAACCTCCAGTGATGGAGCAACCACAATTTCTAGTGGCAGGCAGTTCCTCGGTGAATTGTCTTCCCTGTCAGGAAGTTTCTCCTTAATTCCACGTTGCTTCTCTCCTTGATTCATTTCCATCCATTTTTTTCTTGTCTAGCCTTCTGGTACCTTGGAAAAATAAGTTGACAACTCCCCACCCTTCTTTGTGGCAGTCTGCCATTCTTTATTGGAGTGACCTATTTGTCTCTTTTTTCCTCGTGGCATTTTTCAGGGGGGAGGGAGGAATGGTCCCCTCTAAGTCAGGGGCCTCCAATCTTGGTCACTTTAAAACCTATGGACTTCAACTCCCAGCTGGCTAAGGAATTCTGGGAGTTGAAATCCACAAGTCTTAAAGTGGCCAAGGATGGAGACCCTGCTCTAAACCATGCAGCAGATAACAGATAATCAGAGTTGGAAGGGACCTTATAGATCATCCAGTCCAACCCCCCCACCCCACCCAAGCGGAAGGCCCTGCACCCTTTCTGACAGATGGCAGTCCAGTCTCTTCTTGAAAGCCTCCAGTAATGAAGTTCCCACAACTTCCGAAAGCAACTTCTGTTCCATGGGTTGATTGTTCTCAACTGTCAGAAAATTCCTCCTTATTTCCAGGTTGAATCTCTCCTTGTTCAGTTTTCATCCATTGTTCCTTGTCTGGCCTTCAGGTTCCTTGGAAAATAGCTTGACCCCTTTCCTCCTCTCTGTGGCAGCCCTCAAATATTGGAAGATGCTCTCCTGTCTCTCCTGGTCCTTCTCTTCCCTAGACTAGCCAGGCCCAGCTCCTGCAACCTTTAGTCTCCAGTCCCCTCATCATCCTAGTTGCTCTTCTCTGTACTTGCAAGCTTTTGCAAAATAAATAAATGAATAACCCTGTATGGATGCTCACCCCTCAAGTTTTGGCCAGTGGTACCAAAGATCCTTCATGAATTTTTGTCCCCTCTCCCGCGGCCTTTGTTTTCACAACTGGTCCAAAAAGCCTTACCTTTGGTTTTCGCTCCCCTCCGCACCGAAAGGTTGTCAATGCTTTTGTTTTAACGCAATCAGGATTCGTTTGTGGTGTACGAGAGGAGCCTCCATCCTCCCTCCCATCGCCTAGAGCTCTCTGCCTTGAGCCCTTTCGTCCATGCTGGGTTCATTAATCAGCCGGACGGAACTCTCCGCTGCCTTGAAGGTCAGGGTTCTTCCAAAGTTGAAGCTACAAAAACAAAAGAAGGGCTTCGTAAGATGAGAAGCTCCTCCAGAGGCAAAAAAAACCCCTGGTGTTTACCTCTCTAGCTTCCTCCCAGCCACCCAATAATACCCCCCCCCCACACACACACACCTCTATTTTAGATTAGATTAACAGAGTTGGAAGGGACCTTGTAGGTCATCTACTCCAACCCCCAACCCTCCAAGCACGAGGCCCTGCCTACACCAATTCTGACAAATGGCTCTCCAGTCTCTTCTCGAAAGCCTCCAGGGATGAAGCTCCCATGACCTCAGTTCTTGCAATGCTAGGTCTCCGCCGTTTCAACCCCCAAATGGGGAAATTAAGATAGTAAATTGTAATTATTGATCTAGTATTTGGGCCAGCACTATTGAGCAAACCGCTACGAAACAACTCCCCCCCCCCCAAAGAAGAAGAATGCCACCTTTTATCTCTCTCTTCAGCCTAATATATTACTTTACAGGTAGTCTTTAAAACCAGCATCTCCATAGCTAAGCAAGAATGGTTCTTCAGTGACACAGGCCCAATTCTGCAACTTTTGCCAAGGATGTTAAGCAAATCGTTGCAGTTGTTATGTGAATCCTGTGGTCACTGAGCGTGTCCAGCTTCCTCCATTGACAGCTGGCTGGGAATGGCGTGGCACAGCAGATGCTGCTGCTGTGATAAATATATGCTGGTTGCAAAGAGAGGGAGAGGGAGAGAGAGGGAGGAAGAGAGAGTGTGGGAGAGAGATGAAGAAAGAGAGGGAGAGAGGAGAGAGGGAGGGGGAAGAGAGAGAGGAAGAGAGAGAGTGGGAGAGAGATGGAAGAAAGGAGGGAGAGAGAAGAGAGGAAGGAGAGAGGAAGGGGGAGAGAGACGAAGAAAGGAGAGAGAGAGAAGAGGGAGAGAGGAGAGAGAGAGGGAGGGAGGGGGAAAGAGAAAGAGAGTCATTTTTTAGGATTATAATCACCCACTTTTTTGCTTCTAATAAGTGTTGCTCTCATGCAGATTTTAATTCCAGATTTAAACAGTAACAGTGAAAGATTTAAAACCCAAACCATTTAATTGGTTAGTTCGGTAAACTATGATGTGGACCAAGAAGTAGTAGTTAACAAAAATGAAAACGGTGTCCTAAGCTATAGGAAATCTAGAAAAGGTTTGAGGAAGCCACAGACTTTGCCAAGAAAATCTTTTGGCTTAAGAGATCAGTTCCATCTTTCCCCATGACTATGTCTTGGGTATTTAAAGATCAACATCATTATCAACATGCGTAGATCTGTCTCTGCTCCAAAATGTTCTGGGTCTGAAAGGATGGAGCCAGTAGGACAGGCTAGAATAAGGAAGGAGTATCAAATTAAAAAAAATAAAAATTCTGAATACTCCACTGACTATGTCAGCAGATGTGTCACTGTATTTTTATGACAAGGCTTCAAGTAAAGTGGTATCATTTTGCAAACAAAGTGAATCACCCTGTCAGTTCCAGATAGAAAGATTATTTCCTACACCATGTCACAAGATATTTCGGCGAGAGACACAGTTGCTGGGAGAAATTCAGGAACCACATATTTCTCCCCACCACATACCATTCCTATCTGTAATGCAAAAACCAAGGTTTGGCTTGTAGGGGCAGTTACCATAGCTGCACTTCCAAAACGCAGGATATATATTATTTTTCCCAAGGCTTCGTCTAGAATTCTGGAAGATGCTTCAACAAATTCCGATTGGGAGTAGAAGGTTTAGGGAAATTTAATCTTGGGGTAGGTTCCATGCCCCTGGGTTTATAGGAAATACAGGTAGACCTCGACTCATAACAGTTCATTTAAGTGACCAGAGTTACAACGGCACTGAAAAAAAGTGACTTATGACCATTTTTCACACTTATAACCATTGCAGCATCCCTGTGGTCAATGATCAAAATTTGATTGCTTGGCAACTGGCTCGTATTTATGACGATCACAATGTCCTGGACAGAATTGGTATTCAGCAGGTTCTGACCAGTTCTGGAGAACGGGTAACGGAAATTTTGAGTAGTTCAGAGAACCATCAAATCCCACCTGTGACTGGCCCCCATCTCTTCTCTGCCTCCCATTGAGTCCCAGCTGATCGGCTGAATCTTCTTTGGTTGCCCTACACAGAAGAACGGAGCTGGAAAGCAGGTTAGTGGGGTGGGGGGAAGAGAATGGGGATTTGGCAGTAACCTTCCCCTGCCATGCCCACCAAGCCACGCCCACCAAGCTACACAGCCACGCCCAGAGAACACCACACCCACCAAGCCACGCCCACAGCTGATCGGCTGGGTCTTCTTTGGTTGCCCTGCCAGGAGAATGGAGCTGGAAAGCAGGTTAGTGGGGCGGGGGGGAGGGAACAGGGATTTTATATCTGACACCTCTTAATTGGATTAAGGTGTTGAAGAACCTGAAGAATTTTTCCTTTCTCTTTTTTAGCTTTTTATTTTTCATTTTTCCGCCTTTCTTGGGATTTTACAACTTTTTCTTTTTTCTGTGTGTATTTATGGTCTTTTCCTCCATTTTTGAATTTTTACTGCTATCTAACCAATCGATTGGATTAAGGTATACAAGAACCTGAAGAATTTTTTTTTTCCTTTTTTTATTATTATGATTATTATTGTCACAATTTGGCTTCTTTTTTCCTACGATTTTTATTTGGAATTGCAATTGGTTATTTCACAATTGGATTAAGGTCTAGAACAGGGGTCTCCAACCTTGGCTCCTGGAAGCCTGGCGGACTTCAACTCCCAGAGTTCCACAGCCAGCAAAGCTGGCTGTGGAATTCTGGGAGTTGAAGTCCGCCAGGCTTCCAGGAGCCAAGGTTGGAGACCCCTGGTCTAGAAGAACCTGAAGATTTTGAATTGCTCGAAATGAGTAGGAAACTAATAGCCCCGGGTTCCTCAACTTCTATTTCTTCTTCTCCACCATCTGTCAATAAATGTATGTTTGATTGATTGATTTTGCGACCCAATGAGCAAAGTCAACGCGGAAGCCAGATTCGCTTCATGGGGCGCTAACTTAAGAACTGCAATGATTCACTTAACAACTGTGGCAAGAAAGGTCATAAAAAGGTGCAAAGCTCACTTAATCAATGCCTCACTTATTAGTACTTTATTCCCTATCTCATTGGATGGGTGAGGAGGTTAAATGGCCCAAACCCTTCATCTTTTACGCTTCCGTCTCAGGCAAGATTTTTGTATCTCTCTTCCCCCCCAGTATATGTTTTATTTTTATTCATAGACATTTTGAATATAATGTATTGTCAGGGCATATCATTTACAAAAAAGCAAAAGACAAACAAACAGAAGTATCAACATGTATTGATAACTAACTAACATTGCCCAGAGGATCATTGGTTGCCTTCTCTGCTCTTTGGAAGAGCTTTATACCTCCTGCTGCCTTAAGAAAGTTCACAATATTCTGAAAGATCCATCTCATCCTGGGAACCTCCTCTTTTTGAACTATTACCATCTGGAGATGGTACAGTATAATAAAAACAAGGACAAATAGCCTGAAAAACAGCTTCTATCCCAGGGCCAGAACTCTGTTGAACTCTACCGTAGAGTGCAATATTAATGCAATATCAAGGGTTTTCAATTCAATGTATAGAATGTGAGGGATGTGTGTTTGTGTTTATTTTCATAGTCATAATGTGCACAGAAGATGGTATTTAATTTCATTGAACAAGGCCCAATGACAATTAAACTAAGCTAAACAATAATAACAGTGTAACTAATTTAAACTAAATTTCTCAAGATTTTTGTACCTCCCTCCCCTTCAAAACGCATATGGCAATGCAAAACCAACCCCCGTCTGTCTCAGAATCAGATGTGAAAAAAGCAGGTGGTAAAAATGTCCTTGTCACATAAATAACACTTGAGGCTAAGGGCAGTGACCTTAATGCTGGAACCGCTCATGGGAAGGATTTGCACATAAAGGGCTATTGTAGAATTGCACGCAGGGGCTTTCTCGGGCAGCCTGGGACCCTCGTAGACTCCAAGGGCAATTCAAACGCCTGTCGAAACCTGGGAACTAGAAAACTGGTCCTCCCGTTTGTGTTGTGTCGTTTGTGTTGCTATTTGGGCGCTGCACCAAAGTTCACTCTGGTGTGAGTTGGACAGGGCATTTTCATTTTACGATCAAAGTCTCTTTGGGAGATTGACAGGCCTTCAGTCCCTGGAGAAGGAATGGGCGGGTCCTCCTCCTTGCCCATACTTGGCCTCTGTGTATACTTCGGAGCGTCTGTCAACCTCACCCACGTTCTATAAATCCTCGGCTTTCAAAGCATCAGGTGCATAATGCCAAACCTCGTGGGTGAGCAAAGAGCTTTGCCTTTTTGGAAGTGCATGGTTTTTGATTTGGGGGAGAGAGAGAGAGAGAGAGAGCGTTTGGGATATTCATACACCTCCCACCCCCCCAGGTAAGCCTCTTTCCCCGTTTTGTTTCCTTCTAACCCATGCTGTGCTCGCTGTTTTGAAAACTGCTGCTATCTCACCTATCCAGAAGGTCGAGGCATAAGAAAAAGCCACAAGGCAAAGCAGGGGCCAGACTTACATAACACAAGGAATTGTATTTCCATCTTTTGTATTGCAGAATCAGCAGACGCACAGGAACAACGAAGACATCAAATCACCTTGCAAGGAGCACCCGTATTTGGTTATATAGTGATAGGGTAACTATAGATACTGCTCGCTTGTTTTGTTTGGAAGTTTAGATTAACAGAGTTGGAAGGGACCTTGTAGGCCATCCAGTCCAACCCCCCCCCCTCCCCCAAGCAGGAGACCCTGTACCATTTCTGACAAATGATTGATAAATCTCTTATGGATAAATCCATACTCAATTAACCTTCGTTGATAAGCAGAGAGGTCGTTTCAAGCATTTTATTTTCACAAGGATGTCATGCACTTAAGGTTCTTTGAGGCAAACGTGGCAATGCTTCAAGTGAAGAATTAAATATCGACAATTCAGGGTCCACAAAAGAAAAATGTAATCCGATGATTAAGTAAATTAGCAAGAGGCAGTTCCGGTGTAAATGTCTTGCAGCAAAGTTTATACAAAGAGAAAGGTCATATGGTGTTATTCTATTTACCTTATTCCATTTTTCAAAATGTTACTGCAGAAATAAGGAAAATATTTTTCCTTTAAAAAAAAAAAACCAGACAAATATATATTTGAGGAAAACAGCATGTAAGTTAATATGTTGTTTAGCAGAGTATAAAACTGGTTACTTTGCCAAGAACTCCCTCAGGCTAAAATAGTATATATCTGAAAATGAGTTCTCTTGCAACCAGTTCATTCTATTTGGGACTATATTTGCATAGAATTGCTTTTTAAATGTGTATTGCGGTTTTGTAACTAGGTTTTAAAATACTTTGAACCTATAATTTATCCAATCTGAGAAGTTTCTTGTAAATATCTGGTTTCAAATTTTATTTGCCCTACATAGCTTGCAAGAAGTAATCGTTGGAAATGACAATTGAGTGAGCATTCTTGATGTTTTCATCCTTCCAGCTTGTGTAAAACAGATAGTTCTCCAGCCTGATTCAAAGTTATAACTAAATAAGGGGAATTACATTTATTTATGTGTTCATTTATTCGCTGAATATCTATCCCGCTGCAGTCTTGCGATTCTCAGTGGGTTCCAGGATGTATAAAAAATATTAAAACACCTATGTCATTCAAATAAAATAAAATCAAACCTTATGCATGCCTACGTAGAAGTAGAATCCTTTGTGAGCTTGACTTTGGAGAGTGAAGTTCCTACGTGCTACCTTTCCCATCCTTCAGTGTTTCTCCACTTTGGCAACTTTAAGTGCGTGGCCCTCAATTCCCAGAATTTCCCAAACCATCATGCAGATTGGGAATTCCCCCAAGGGAGTCACTAGGGAATTCTGGAAACTGAAGTCCACACAGCTTAAATTCCCCAAAGTTGAGTAACGCTGTTTTCCTAGGTGTTCCCTGGGGATTTTGTGTTATGCACTTGTGAAATAGTCCCGTACATTATAAATTCCTCAAGTGGATGTCAGAAATTGTGGTTTCCTAACGCTCACATTCTCTTGCAACAACTGGCATGAGAAAACTATGTCCATCCAGTGTTTGCCAAAGCAACTGCAAAGGTCTTTCTGGGCTAGGAGAAGCCACACAATGACTTTCCCGAGGGACACGACTGAACAGGTTGGTTTTAGCCAGCTTTCTTGCCCTGTAGGAAGAGGACTAAAAATAGCCAAGAGCTGGTGCACAATGTTACCTGCAGTTGTGTGTTGCAAATGATCATATGGCATTTCTTTAAAGAACTCTTCGGGAGGTGTGTACGAAAGTTATTCATTTATTTATTAAACTTATACGCTGCTTGTTATGCCAGAGGTCTTTCTAAATTAGAAAGACGTTTGGAGATGCAGTCAAATTATGAGTAATCCTTGCACGCTTGTATTTGATTTTTTGTTTAAAAAAAAAAAGGCCTGTAGTGGTGCTGGTAACCTCTGGAAAAAATAAATATAAGACACTTAAAACATTAAAATAAATGTATAAGAATTGGGTAGCTTAGGAGAACCAGGAGCCCTGTCCAAATTGGTTCCAAAGTTTTGGTCTTTGTTTTGACGGTGCCAGCCTTCGAACATTGTAAAGCTTGAGAACTCCGGCAATAAAAAAAGATTGATCATTAATATAACCCACATGCATTGAATTATGGAAAGTGAATCTTTTATTTATTACTCAACTTTAACTTTGGGGAAAACATTTGTTTTACATCTGGAGGGGAGGAGAGGGAGAGAAGGTATTAATGCAGATCTATTATTTTAAGGTTTGGGAACCCTTCTGCAAACTATTTCATTCCTTTTTTTTAAAGTCCCACTGCAATCTTAGTGGTTATGTCACAAGGTGACACTCACCCTCCTTGGCATACAGGTAATTCCTTGACTTACAACCGTTCGTTTAGTGACTGCTTGAAGTTAACAACGCCCCTGAAAAAAGCGACTTATGACCGTTTCCCACTCTTACGACCATTGCAGCATCCCCAATGGCCGCAAATTCCATCAAAATTCAGACGTTTGGCAACTGGTTCACATTTATGACCGTCACAGCATTACACAATCCCCTTTTGTGACCTTCTGACAAGCAAAGTCAATGGGGAAGACAGGCTCACTTAACGACCGTGTGATTTACTTAACAACTGCAGTGATTCACTTAACAATGGTGGTGAGAAAGATTGTAAAATGGGACAAAACGCACTGCACAGCCGACTCACTTAGCAACTAAAATTCGGAGCTCAATTATGGCCATAAGTCGAAAACTAACTGTAACTTAGCTGGGCAGATCTTAGATAAGGTAGAACAGTAATTGAAACGGGATGGAAACGACCATAGAGACGGTCATTTCCATCCCCTGTTTCAATCACTGTCCTGCTAACCATAAAGTTGTAATAGCTAGAGGGCTCTGAAGCTAAAGCTGTGTTGCAGCCTCAGATTTTTAAGTTCTCTCCCTTTTTAAACCTAAAATATAGTTAATATCTTGCTCCCTTAAATCTTATGGGTATTTCTTCTGTTTAGCATAAGAAAATGCTAACACCAAGTGGGAAATAGTAATGTGACCTCCCCCACACATATTCAGAAATGGATATTAAGATAATTAAGTGGGTCATTTAACAGGGTCAACTTTACCCAGTTTTTAGAAAGCAACAAAATGGGATTTAATTGCAAGCAGAAGTATTTAATTAAGGGTCTCATGTAGTTCTTTAAAGTCTTAATAGATGAGATCAGTGATGCAATTCTGATTTCAAAATCGAAGTATTATCTCAAATAACATGAAATGACACCAAGCACTAATGTGATATCATCAGGACATGCTGTACCACAAAAAATTCAGTTCCCAGAAAAGGGTTATTGTAAAGCAACTAAAACATAGGGTTAAGTTCTAAATCAACTTGGTGCATTTAATTCATCTGATTATCGGAAGAATCTCCACAGTGTTTGAACATGTTCATTTTTTTCTTGCAAGATTTCCAGGAATCTAACAATTGTGTTGGAACAAGGTAACTGCATTAAGGTTGGTTTTTTTTCAAATTAGTACCAGTAAGCCAACAAAGTTTTGCCAAGTACAAGGAAGATTTGCCATTATATTTAACATTAATCAAGTTCACGTAGAGCATTAAAGTAATTCATTATCTATAGAGAATAAGGTAATGTATTCCGTTTTGATGTTTAACCCAAGTAGCAGTTAATCAGAAAGCAAACATTTGGATTAAAACAAGGTGTTTTTTTTTCCTCCCCCTCCAGGGCAATTTTTGAAGAATAGCCTGTGTCCAAGAATTACAAATTGTGGTCAGAATAATATGCGAACAGGTAATTCCATGAAATTTTTGTTCATTGTAACTTTTAAGTTATATCTATTTGGAATAATGTACACTTTGCATAGCTCGATGTTCACGTATTTTGATTGTTTTGAAGGCTGGTCAGAATGTGACGCTGATAATAATCCTTAGAGAAATCAAAGTACTTTATATTCTGGATGAACTCCAATATATTCAAATTATGATTTGGTGGATATGGACAAGTGTGTTGCTTATATTGGTTTTCTCGTTACATATGGGGTATAATTCATTTCTGCCTTTTAACATCAGTGCAATATACCATTATAGCCAAATCAACCAATTATAATTTGAGGCATCCTTCAGAACCCAAAATCAAACTGAATTGCAGTCTAATTTTGATAACTACAGAATAACAGAGTTAGAAGGGACCTTGGAGGTCTTGTAGTCCAACGCCCTGCTCAGGCAAGAAACCCTAAGCCATGTCAGAGAAATGGTAGTCCAATCTCCTTTTAAAAATGTCCAGTGTTGGAGTTTTCTCAACTCCTGGAAGTAAGTTGTTCCACTGATGAATTGCTCTTAAAATCCTTACATTAAGTAAATTTCCTTTTGTGGCTCATTATGAATTTACTTTTCAAGTCTCTTGTAAGGGATGGAGACATGTAAAAATCCTCTGCATTTTAATTCTGTTGTCTGATTTAATAATTTTAGTTGGAGGGTTCTCAGATTGCCCTGCTAATCTGGTTTTGAGCTTCTCACCTCCTTGTCTGTCCTCTCAGCCTACACATAGATCAGTCACAAAAATCCAGCAGCAGGCAGGTTTTCCTAACTTGTAAGACCTAAACCTTTAACTTATGAATTGTAAACCATCATATTCATTTTGTCCAAATTTTAAAACACATGAGCGGAACTTTTTTTAAAAAAGGTCAAATTTACGCCCTCAAGTCATAAAAAGTTATAGGCTTGTTGCAAACTTCCTCCTAGGCAGGGTATTAAAAATAATAAATCATTTATTTTGTCCCAAAAGCATTTGGAATTATTTAGAAACCACTGGCTTCAATCCTATGGGGGCAAGCAGATGTTTTAGATCAATTGCCATCAAGACTGGATTTCAAAAAGATGAAATTTCCTTTGTTTTGTGAGATGAGAAACGATCAGGGAAAGGGGCTGGGAGACCGCCATAGAGAGGGTCTCATTAGATTTCATTTCCTTTAATTGTGGAATTCTCTGGATGGGTTGTCTGAACTCCAGGGAAGTGAGATGGTCTATTGCAATTATTCCACTGCTTGCATCACTCTGTTTTGTTCCTATTTCGTTCCTCATATGGATGGTTATTTGCTAAGAGACTGCCGCTTTCTATATATGGGAGGTGTGAATTCTAGACATTATCTCTAACAAATTTGTAAAACCATTAACTTGGTTATCTGACTTGACCGGGGTACACAAGTTGAGGTCTTAATCTCATATCTGTCGTGTCCAAAACATGAACTTCTGGCAAAAATCTATCCTTTCGTCTCTAAAAATCTGAAGCAAACATCTTCACCAAGCGAAAGACTTCAGAGTAAAAATAGAAATTCTGGTTGGTTGAGTTTAGTCTGTCAGCAAAGAGCAGTACTGGATAAACCAGCTGGTCAGGTTATGAGTCTATAAACCAAACTTATTGATGTTGGGAAGAGTGGGCTGTCCCCCGCTGTACTGGCACAGCTCTCTCCTGACTTAGGGAAAAACAGCCAGGATGGAAGATCCCAGTGGTTATAGCTACCATGAACAACAATTGACGGAGAGAGAGTGGCATCAAGAATAGGGAAAATATCAGGCTCTGAATGAGCTTTGCTTTTCAGAATTTGGGCAAGGGGAAATCGCCAGAGATTTCCCCCCTCCCCCCTCCAATTTGCAGGGGGGTCAACTTTCCCTGCAGCACCTTCTTTCCTTCCAAATAAGGATATTTATGGTCCCATTTTCACGGAGGGCAGAAATAGCCAGGACTCTCAAACACCTCATGTGCAAGATAGCACCACTTTCAACTCCATGGTGATGCTCCGTTTTTTCATGGAGAGGGGCTTCAAGGTTCAGAACGTCACAAAATCAGATTTCAGGTTATATTATATGGCTTGGGGTAAAACATTTATTCAGAGCAAGCAAATAGATGTGGTTGTTTTCCTTTTTTTTTTTTTTTCTTCTTCTGTTCGCTCATGTCCGATTCTCGGAGATTTGCCTGGATGAGACCGTGTAGTTTTCTCGGTGAAGTTCTTCCTTTCTCTCTCCCCACCCCTTATTTTAGATCATGAAGAACTCTGTGGCAGCATCTATGGGTCTTTCTGTCTGAATGGTGGGATCTGTTATACCATACCTTCCACTTCCAACCCGTTTTGCAGGTAGGCTAAACGTGGGCTATTACGCTTTGTGGCTTAAAGGGCAGCGGCTTTTCCAAAATCACACTGTTTGCCCCTTTGCTGGTTGCATTAGCCGAAGGGCAGGACTTTCAAACGACAGAAATACTTCCACCGCCACCCTTTTAGAGCTGCCCTTGCTGATTCCACCTGGTGTGATGTTTTATTTACTTGAAAAATGTGATACCCAGCCACAAAAGTGCTGGTTTAAGGGAAGTCTTTTAGAGCCTCTGCATCAGCTAATTTCCCAGGCACAAAGCCTCCGGAAAGTCCCTGGAGAAAGAGAGGGAGAGAGAAAGAGAAAGAGAGAGAGAGACAGAACAGTAGGAAATAACAAGCCATATTGGCCTAATTGTAGACTGGCAGATCCCGGCCGGAAAAGGGATACCATATTGAGAGGCGATGTCTAAATCCGATCGTTTTAGAGACCTGTGATGCAAGAAAACCTTATGTAACCAGAATGACACCGTGCTGTTGTCTAAAACGCACAGGGTGGAAATCAATAATTCCCGTTTACCTTTCAGCACTAAACAGTTATTGCACTTTATGGACAAAGTGGGCATTTCAGTGGGAGAGGAAATATTTCCTGAGTGAAAAAAGAGGCTTTTTTAAAAAAATCAGCGCAGTAGCAAATCCCACAGAGATAGGAAAAGACGAGTATCTGTGATTTGTGTACAGGTAATCCTCGGGTTATGACCGCAATTGAGCCCAAAATGTATGCTGCTGAGTGAAACATTTGTTCCGTGAGTTTGCCCCATTTTATGACTTTTCTTGCCGCAGCTGTTAAGTGAATCACTGCAGTTGTTAAGTTAGCGACACGGTTGTTAAGTGAAACTGGCTTCCCCACTGACTTTGCTGGTCAGGAGATCCCAAAAAAGGGATCAGCTGACCTTGGGACGCTGCAACCGTCATAAATACGAGTCTATGACCAAGCATCTTTAAAAACGTAGATTTTCTTTTCCTAAGAGACTGATTAGCCTGCAAAGCACAAATAGGGTTTACATTCATTACAGCGCTAAATATACGTATGCATGCATGCCACAGTCCCGTAGAATAGGCGATTCTCACAGGATGACCTGGCTAGTATCTGCTGGCCAGAGTGAAAATAGGATGTTCTCATGTTCCTGAAATCTTCTCTGCAACCAATGGAAAGCAGTTTTCATTGTAAGGTGGCCATTTAACATTCAATTCTGGGAATTTCATGCCTGTTACTCCATTACAGACGGATAAGACTATATTCCAGTGCACATTGTAATTATAAATGTCATTAGGGAATCTTTCAAAGATCCTAACCTCTCCTCAGTTCACGTCACAATTCCATGATAATCCCACAATAAATGTCTCCCCCTTCCTTCCATGGAAGAAAAGCTTCAATTTCTGCAAGCATCCTTGCACTTTCATTCTGGTTGGGGTGCAGTTTTAATAGTTGTGTCATTCAAACCTAGCAAAATGCGAGCTTCTCTTCAGGCCTGATTCTCGAAGCGTTGAGATTCATTCATGAGAGATTCTCAATCTCTCATGTCCCATGGTTTGCAGATTCAGACATTTCCCTCAGTCGCCACACTGGGTTATTTGATTATTCAGATTTTTCAGTCCTTCTAAGTAGCCTGAATCTTTGATTAGATTTGCACATCCACATTTCCTTACGCAGTGGAGATTTATATTTTCAATAACCAAACCTGCACATTTGAGATTGTGCATAGGTGTCCATAAAACATTGGGCCTCATCTGCATTTTAACTGCATGGTGACACCATGACACATCAGTCTTGCTGAACCCTAATTCTCAGACTCCTTGGTCCTCGAGTCTACTCAAAACAATGCAGAAATGAAAGGACTGTCAGGACTCTGACATGCACCCCCATTCAGCTCATAAGTCTCTAAGCCGCATCCTTCAGAGCGAAAAAGATTGATTTATTAGGAGCCATACAATCTTCAGCCTGGAAGATTTAGGGCTGTCTCTAACCCACTTTTTCTCAACTTGGAAGACATATGGACTCCAAGTTTTCAGAATGCCCCAAGCAGCATTCTGAATATTGAAGTCCACACAAGTTGGCTGGGGCATTCTGGAACTTGAAGTCTAACTTGTCTTCAAGTTGCCAAGGGTGAGAAACACATTTCTAATGACTCGAGGTTGGTAAAACAGGGGGAAGGAACATTGAATTCGTGCAGAACAGGGCATGAATCGAATAAAGAACGAACAGGGGATTTGAGCAACTGACCTGCACTGCACAAAGTACACCTTCCACAACTCCTTGAGTTCTTCGCTCTAATGCTCATTGTAGTAGGAGCCAACCGAGGAAGCTAAGTGGGAGAGGGAGCAGAGACCAATTGGGAGGGGGGGGGGAAATGTGGCTTCCTTTTAGTTCACAAACTAACTCATCTTTGTCCGCAGGTGTGTTGACAACTACACAGGAGCTCGTTGCGAAGCAATCTTGCTCCCCAGCATCAAGAGCCACTCAAGAGGAGAACTGTTTGTTGCCGTGTTGGCTTCAGTCGTCGTTCTGAGTGTCCTGGTAGCCGGAGCGTTTTTTTTCCTCTGCAGGTAAAGCCGTTATTGATCCAAAGAAAGATTTGGGCTCTTTGAATTGGCGGAATAAAGGTCCACATATTCACCGTATGCGCCTTTTGCTCTTTAACACCGACCGGGACGTCGTGCAATTTCCCTCGTCTCTTTCTAACAGAGAGCTCAGACCATTCCATTCTCAGATAAACTCTACTAAGCTGAGACAACCGTGTGTTTGTGGGCCGCTGACTCACAATCGGTCGGTGCTGCTTTAGTTCCCCAGCTTAAAAAAAAAGTAAAATAAAACCTCAGAGAAGCTGTAAAGCTGAGTCACGGAAAGCTGGCACACACGTCTTCAGACAAGGCAAACTGCATCGTCCCGAGTAGCGTTTATAAGAGTCTTTAGTTGAGAATAGCCAGCACAAAGAGTGCCAACAATTACCACTTATCCTCCCTCTCAGGCCATTCATAGCTTTAAGCCACTTCCACCGAGAAGTGGGAGAGGGGAAGTTAAAGCCCACCGGCCTCCTCGGATTATCCGTCTTCTGTCTCTTTGCTGTCTCATTCCCTTTATCCTTTCTCGCCAGGAAAGGCCAGATCCCACGGGCCAATGCCCTGGAGCGTGGCGAACACCTGATTGAGGGAAACGGCAGCAATGCTTGCAACAGTGAGTACTTCTCCGGTGAATTCCTGGTGCAAGGAGGGGGAGGGGAGGACACAGGTGTAGGGAAGCTACCTGCAGCCTCTAAATCGGGGTGTCCAACCTTGGCCACTGTGAAGACTTGTGGACTTCCACTCCCAGAATTCCCCAGCCAGCGATGCCAGTTCCAAGTACAAATGTAATGCGAGCTATGCTGGCTGGGGAATTCTGGGAGTTGACGTCTACAGGTCTTAAAAGTGGCCAAGGTTGGACGCCCTTGCTTTAAATCCACTTTTTTGTAGTCACGGCCCTTGAATCGTCATCGGCCCCAATTTATTTAAGTTTATAGGCCATTCACCTCGCTATCCAAAGCGACTGATAGCATGGATGGTTTCCCCCAACTCCTGTTTTTGAAATAGGAAGTGGAGTCAAAACTGAAAGGTAACTCTCTAACTTAAACAAGGTCCCTGTAAGAGATGACCAGGCTGAGCCGGAGGAAAGGTCAAACGTGTCATTAGTCTTGAATCCCTGCGTGCCCACAACAGTGCGCTCCTGCCAACCTTGAATTCCATTGATTCTTATCTGCCACCAATTTGCCATGACTGTTAGTAGTTCAGATTCTTGTCGAGAGGATAAACTTGCAATAAACCTGTATTTATTTGAACTGCCTGGGCTTCCTGATTTCCCGTGCTTGACAGTCACACCTCCGGCCCCTCATCCCAAGTCCTGGATCGCTATTGACCCCAACTCCCAAGACAATACGTACACTCCCATAAAAGAATGCCCTGTGGATCTGATGGAAGTGGCATCTTTTCAGAAATAACCGAATAAAGAAATCCAAAGAAGGAATTATGGACCAGCTGCAAAAGAAGTGGAAAAGCTGAAACCACGTTGAAGAATATGGTAAGAGGACGGAGCGGATACCTGTGACAAGGGTTGTGCTACTTAAAGATTTATCAGGCCAGTTAAAATTAGGATCTCATTTCAAAGGAAGAGGGGCTCGCGCAGAGAAGTCTGATGTGTTATGTGCACAACTTCTCTGAATTTTTCAGACTTCTACAACTTTTTCATTTTTGATTATGGGATGGTATTTTTATGAAAAAGCAGAGAGATTGCAAGATTCAAATACATTATTATCCTGATAAAAGGGGGAAAAATTAAGAATGTCTGCTTAGGCGGTGTCCAGTAATTTTGGCCTGCTACAAAAATGCACAGTGAGAACAAAGAAGCTGTGAATTCTTACAGATACCTGTTTAGGCATGCTTGAATAATGCAATTTTTCTTGGCCAAAAATCATGAACACATCACATGGGCCCGTGTTTTTCCACAAAGGGTTCTTTTAATGTATGAAAGGAAAACAAGCAGGGATAAGAATTGCAATAATCCTGTATTTATTTGAACTGCCTGGGTTTCCTGATTTCCTGTGCTTGACAGTCACCCCTCCAAGTCCTGCGTCATTGCAGACCCCAACTCCCAAGACAATACATACGCCCCCATAAAAGATTGCCCTTTGGATCTGATGGAAGTGGTGTCTTTTCAGAAATAAACGAATAAAGAAATCCAAAGAAGGAATTATGACCAACGCCTGTGCATGCCTATCAATGTAAAAATAAAACAGATTATCAGGAAAATGGGAATTCACAGGTTTTTCCTTCCATCTTTAGACACTTTCTTCTGTTCAGAACCCCAAACTGATGCTATGTTCTAAGGATAACGCTGAAGCCTATGCAATTTCTCTTGATGCTGACTCTGTATGTCTGTTGATGATCCAAGCACTTCCTTTTCTGTAGCCGCCGTACATTGTTCATTCAGGTCCCATTGTGATCCGCTCAGTTCCTTTTCGCTGCCCAATATTGTCCCGGGGACAGACAAAAACGTTACCGGATGAAGAATAAATGCTGAAAGAATTCCATGCAGACTTAGGACAGACCCCAAAATAAATACTGCTATGTAAATGCCAGAACGTTTTCCCCCCTTCCCTGAACAAAGCAATACCTAATCATGAAATGAGATCTTCAAAACGGATTCCTACAGGGAGCTGATGAATGAGTTAAAATTGCTCATTGTATTCTTGAGGATGTTCAGTTCCTCATTTTTGATGTGGTTAATTAATTCCTGCGGGGACAAGACCAGTGTGCTACTTTAATACCTTTGCAAGCTGCCTTGACAGAAATGATGGGAAAGATAATACATAATTTGACGTTAAAAAAAAAAAAGAACGAAAGAAAATTCTAATAAAGCCACTGTCTTCTTTGATTTTCAGGAATCTGTGTCAGCGTTCCCAGCTACTTTGAATGAAGAACATGATTTACAGGACCAAATATCTATGCAGAAATATGCACAGCTTATGTTCTTACTGTTCCCAGACTCAGGAGGTCAGAGGTATGTGAAGATGCTGAGAGAGACATTAGAGTCAACTCCATCCTCGGTAATTAAAATAGACAAAATGCTTTTAAAGTATTTTCGAACATTAGTAGGTAGTATTGAAAAGCTGTTCGATCCCTTCCATCTGTTTTTATTGAAGGTGAAATCAGCTTTACGGTTTAGTGTCCTCCAACGGATTTTCCATGCCAGGAACAAGCTTTGGTGAACAAAATAAAGAGCTGTATTATGTAAAGGTCTCCACAACTTACAGCGGTGACATCGGGCACGCCTTTTTAGGGTCATGATGTAGTCACTGTGTTCCTTTTTTTCCCCTTTTTGTTTGAAACATTTCCATTTGTAAATAAAGTTTATCCTTTTCAAACACGTATCTGAGATCTCTCGAAATATCCTGTGTTTAAAGTTCGTCCACGTGTTATCGGTTGGTTGTAAAAGACAACTAATTCAGAAATAAGATCTGACCAAGCCGGAGTAGAGTAATAGTTAAGGATGAGGATGGGGGAGACTCAGGTTTGGGGAGTCACCTTGGTCCAGGGAGTAACTTATTCTCAGTCCAGTCTACTCACAAAGTTGTTTCAGAAAAAGAGTTGGAAGAGTTCTAGAAGAAAGCGGAGGGGGAAAAAAAAATCCAACAAACTTAACATAAAACTACATACAGTTTTGTAAAGTTCCACGAATCATTTGTTCTTACTCATGAAGCCATCGATTGGTCTGTAGGCTTCTTTCGTTAAAGTTATTTGTTTATTTTTGCATGTCTTCTGATTTGAGAAAATTGCAACCACAGACCCACAGAATTGGGTGGGGGGGGGGGAAGCTTATTATTGGCTGTAAAAGGATTTATTTCTACAGTAACACAATCTCACCTCTGCATTACAATCTCAAAGCTGAACTTGCTTTTTACATTACCCAGTAAATTTACCCAGAAAACTGACTGACCATATACCAAATTCTTCGGAATCAATCTCTATTCAGGACACCTTTTTAAAGCAACCAGAATAATGTCAATGCCCACTTTAACAGACAGCTGCATTTTCAATGTACGTTTTAGATTGTCTTCCATAAAGCAGCACTAACTCTTCAACAGAGAAAGTTTAAAATAAACATGCTGGCCATTGAAATCTGATTTCTGAAACAATCTGGCAAGCATGCATCATCGGCAAACCAACTCAGAAGTGGCTTCAGAACGGGATGTTTCTGAGATGTAAGCATGGTTTCAATTTTGTACATTTTAAATATATTAAAAATTACTTTCCTAAAACTTTTGAATGACTGAATCACATTGGCAAAAGAACCCTGAAACTTGGCCCATAAACCTGCAGCAACCTATAGTAGACCAACCAATCTTTTGTATCCCTGCCTCTAATGTTTCCCTAAGGTTTAATATTTGGGGGGTATTGCATTAACATTACCAAATCAAACTAGAAGAAAGATAATCAGAGACTCTCAATGTTAGGCCAGGACTTCAACCACATGAGGAATTCGGTCCTGAAGCTGGATTACCATCCTTCATATATTCAAAAACAGCACAAACAGCATAATGAAGTAAGTCATTAAAGCCAGTCCAGCAAACACAGTTTCTCCCAGGCGTTAAAAGCAGTCAAGTCTGCAACGACTCCCAAAATACATCATACAGACAGGTGTCTCCACAAAGAAAAATGGTATTTCCTTGCATCGTGGTTTTCAATTTTTCATGGAAAAGACAAGCACATTTTGGAGAGGAAAAAAAACAACAACACTCTTGGCACTCTGCTTTTGGAGGAAGACAGAAAGAATATAACTTGCAGTTGAGAGGGGGGAAAATCACGTATTTAATTCTCTGTTACCTTATTTTACACTTGCCTGACTTCCCCAGTACAACCTTAGGACATTAAACCAAATCATGAATATCTTCAGTAGCTTTAATGTCAGAGAGAAAGCTGAATATCAAGTTAACATCTTGCAGTCATATAATTCTGCTGCCATTCATCTTTCCTACACTGATAAAAGCAGTGAATTTCTGAAGGGTTGTTATTGTTTTTTTGCACAGGAAGAAAAACTTATGAGTGTATGCTTTCAGACTGTTGTCATTTAGACAGTTCCAGATCCCAAGAATCCCAAGAATTTAAAACACTTAACAGCAGAATTCAAACCAAATCAGACAAATCTTGAGGTTCCTCCATATATTTAAGAACCCCAAGGGATATTTTCCTACAACCAAAGCGATTAAAAAGCAGGCAACTAGTACAATATATATATAAAATATAAACTAGCGAGTGAACAAGATGGCCCAACTTCCAGTGTTTTACCAAGATAAGCCCAAGAATCCAGACCATCTAATCCTCTCTGGACCAAAACGATGAATATTCAGTGCAAACTTGGTTTCAAATTTGACTAGGCCTTCATTGCCCCTTAACAGATGATTTAAAGAGCTCAGTTCAGACTTGAAACTTTGCACTGCCAGAGACAAACAATAACAGGCTTAGCTTAAGACAGGCTTAGTTCATGGGCTGACTTGTTCTGTAATCTACTAACAGCAAGGGGGGAAAAAGGATATTTTTTCCCCCCAGTACGAAAGCACCGGTGATGTTTAAACCACCATCATTTGCAACTGCTGGGATGAAGTAAAAAAAAAAATCTAACCATATGGATACGAAGCACTTTCTGTTTCAGAAAACGGGGAATTAAAAAACTCATCTTTTTCTTCCCCGAATTTAAGATCACGTCATCGGGGAGGCCTAAAGTCGACGGGGCCGCTTTCCTTGTTTGTTTCGGGAGGGACTCTGAACGACGTGCCCAGAATGGCCCGCTCCTCGCCACTCGTTGCAGCCTAGCGACAATTGCACAATGGCAGAAGAGAAAAGAGAGAGAGAGAAAGGGAGAGAGATGTTTACGCTTGAATGCCTTTAGCCGAACCAAAGTGCAGAAGCATCACCACCGTGGTGTAGCTGTGCAGGAGGTTGTCCTTGGCCTCGCGACATTCCCGGAGGACGAAATTCCCCGTCACGATTCGGTCGCAGCCGATCTCCCCGTGCCCGAAGAAGCCGAACAGCGGCACGGCCGGGAAGAACTTCCGGAAAGTGTCGGCCTCCAGGTTCACTTTGTTCTGGTAATGCTGGCGCCCCCTGCCCACGCAGGCAAACATGAAGGCCAGGCTGTGGCACTCAGGAATGTTGGCCGCCTTCAGGCGCCGCATGGCCGCTTCAGCTAACTTCTCGTCCGTGACGTCCTGGTCCAGCAGGACGGAGGCGCACTGGATCTGGGCACCGCTGAACGCCAGGCTGACCACGCCACACGACTCGGCAGGCTGGGTATGACTGAAAGGAATGATTGGGGTGGGGGGAACAAGAGTCAGAAGCTGGTGGGCCATAGCCCAACGTCGCCCAACAGGCCATGCCGAGCAATACAGCTCATCCTCAACTTACGACCGTTCGCTTAGCGAAGTTGCACAGTTACAATGGAGGGTAAAAGCCTCAGCCAAACTGACCTGCACTGCGCATGTGCGTGCCTCCCAGCTGATTTTTGGCCTGTTTGAGGCTGTTTTCACCCTCCTGGAGGCTCAAGGGAAGCCTCTGCAGACTTTGGAGGCTGAAAAACAGGCTTTCCGGAAATACCGGAAGTGCCGAAATGGGCCCGTTTCCAGCCTCCAAAGGCTGCAGAGGCTTCCCTCGAGCCCCCAGGAGGGTGAAAACAGCCTCAAACGGGCTGAAAATCAGCTGGGAGGTGCACCCATGTGCAGTGCAGGTAATGTTCTGTCCCAGCAGAAGCTTCCGAAAGCAAACAGATAAAACTCCAAAACTGAAAGGTTCACGGCTTTATTCCACCCTCTTTGTAGATAACAGATGGCTTGCAGCCAATTAATCCAATTAGGAAAACCTTCAAATAAATCAAAGTTTGTTATCATCACACTTAACCCTTCGAACGCTTTTTGCCTTCTGCAAAAAGGCAAAAACCGTTTGCAACCAAGCTTATATTCCCTAGAGGGAGGGGCCATTATGAGTCGTCTAGGCAGCTTCAGCTGTTCCCTCCTACGAAGCATCCTGCGATCACGCGCACTTGCCACAGGCTCCTCGGGAACCTCCTCATCGCTGCTGCCAGCCCCCACCATCTCTGAAGGCAGCAGTCCACTCCCTGATGGTCCCGGCTCCTCATCCGAGTCCTCGCTCTCCTCAGACATCTGCACCTGCTGCTGGCTAACACGAGGTAAGGGGGCAGGGCATGTTGCAAACACATGCGCAGGGAGGCGGGACGCATTGCACTGTGAGTATGCATGCTTTCAGCACGCCATAAAAAAAAGGTTTACCATTTCTGACAGATGACAGTCCAGTCTCTGCTTTAAAGCTTCCAGGGATGAAGCTCCAAGTTCCACTGGTTGATGGCTCACACTGCTTGGCACATCTGCCGTGCATTTGCGATGGTCGCTGTGTCAGGCAATGGCCCTCTGTGACATTCCCAACCAGCTCCCAGAGAGCAGAGCCAATGGGGGTAGCCAGGTTCGCTTAACGAAGGTGCGATTCGCTTAATATCCCCAGCAAACAAGGTTGTAAAACTGGGTGCCAAACTCACTTAAACAACTGCCTCAATTAGCGATGGCCCCAATTATCGTAAGGAGGGGATTACCATACAAACCCAATAAGCTACTCTTGGCTTCCAAATGTGCAGTTTTAGAGGCATCAAAATTTTCTCTGCTTTCTCCCAACAAAAAACTACTCCAATGGAAAACAGCGAACAGCCTGGCCACTTCCCTGAGAAAATTCCCCGAAGGCATTAAGAGGTTCAAATATTGAAAATCTCCAGCTTCTTGTTTTAAAAATAAAATAAAATAGTCTCTTAATCCACAGTTGCTGGTTAAAAGCTAATGTCATGCTCCTCTTGGAATCTGATTTGGAGGGGGAGGCCGAGCAGCTGACAGGGAGTGGGAGGGTGGCTCCATTGGCTGTAAAGGAAACTGGGGAAGGGCAAAGTCCAGCTGGGCAGAGGAGGGGAGAGGTAGAACAAGAGAGGGAATTCAAAGGAAGACCCAGGCCCACCCCCTCTTCATCTTAGAGCACGCAGGGAGGAACGGAGAAGGGAGCAACGTGGGTTGTGTGGCTTACGGGGGAGGAAAGGGCCCTGATTCCCTTCATTAGCTGCAGCTGGGAACACAGTGTTTAAAAAAGGTAGCTGTGCACAGCGACTTGTTGGAAGCAAATCGTGAATTATCTGGTATTGTCGAGGCTTATCTGTGTTCCTGGCTTCTTCCCAACTGTGTTTGCTTTCAGGTCTGCAATTCCTTCTCCTACCCTGTCCAGTTAATTGCTGCAGTGTGGATTTTTAGTTACAGTTTGTATGTACTTTGTTTTCGGACTGAATTTCCTCTTGGGGGAGTTCTTTTTCTCCAGCTGAAGCTAACTGGACATTGGGGGCACAATTGGAGGTACTAAAGGAACTTTTCTTACTTATGTGACTGTGTTGCCTTTGGGCCACGCCCCTTTGGGCCATCCCAGCCAAAGGGCTAAGGAGCTCAGAAGTGCGTTATCCAACTTACGTAAAAGATGTCACTCAAATAAGGTAAGGAGAGAAGTGCAAAAGGGGGGCAGGGGGGGAAAAAAAGATGACGAAAGGGCTGTAACACACATCATTAGCACTTCTAATTTTAGATAAACAAAATGATCACTTGGCAGAACACGAAGCGTTTTGAAAGTGGCTCACTTGTACGAGCAGTTTGCGGAAATCTCTCTCTTTTCGCTTCATGCTAGAACCGAAAGAAAAGGGCCCGACTCCAAATTAGGGAGAACTTTTCAGGCCACCCTATTCCGATTGTTTTGGTGCTTGAGAAGGAAATAAAAAAGAAAAAGGAAAAAAAACATGGAGATCATTCAGGCAGCCGTGGGATCTACAACCGTGAAGGAGCCTGGAATTTTCCCCATCAGTTGTGACAGTTGTAAGTCGAGGCTGTCGGGCTCTGAGTTCACTACAGCAGAGAGAGGCACTCATGGGACTGGACCCAATATTGTGGCTTTTTTTTTTTTTTTTTTTGAGGCAGTTGTTAGGTGAATGGGATGGTCATTCAGCATGTGTCCGTGATGGCGAACCTATGGCACGCATGTCAGGAGTGGCACGCAAAGCCCTCTCTGTGGGCACGCACACCGTCGCTGGCTGCTGCTCTGGTTTCTGCCAGCCAGCTGGTTTTTGTGGGTGTCAGAGCACCAGAAAACGGCTTGAAAAACAGCCAAAAACGTAGGCCATTTTGGGGCCCTTTTTCAGGCTTTTTTCAGGCTATTTCCAGGTCGTTTTTCGTGCTGTTTTTTCCAGGCCAAAAACAACCCCCCAAAATGACCCAAAAAACGACCTGAAAACGCCCCCCTAAAATCCCTCCAAAAATGGCACTCGGTGCCGAAAAGGTTCGCCAGCACTGGCATATGTCATTCTGTTAAGTAAATCAATGCATCCTTATGTGGGTTTTTTTTTGCCAAAATCTGGACAAAAAGTGCTGGAACCTGGCAAAAAAACAAAAACAAACCCAAAACCCACTGTAAATTGTAATCATATGGTTATGGAAGTCTGCAACCGGCCATAAAGGGGAACGGGAAGGTCTGATCCAAGCCAGTTTTTCTTCACTTTATCAGCCCAAGAGATTTGAGCAGGCCGGGAAAATCCGGACTTTCCTTTATCACAACAGAGAAGCCGAGATTTTCAGGAACAGATAAAAGCCGACCCCACTGAACCCTATGGGCAGTCCTTGACTTACAATCATTCCATTTAGTGACCGAAGATACAACGGCACTGAAAAAAGTGACATGACCAGCTTCCACCCTTATAGCAGCATCCCTGTGGTCACGTGGTCAAAATCCCAGCGCTTGGCAACTCGTATTTATGATGGTTTGCAGTGTCCCAAAGTCTGCGACCCCCAGCTTCAATGGGGAAGCCAGGTTCACTTTAACCATCGTGTTACTAAGTTAATTGCAGTGATTCATTTAACAACGGCAGCAAGAAAGGTGCTAAAGTGGGGGCAAAACCCACCCTTAATCGCTGTTTTGCTTAGTGATACAGAACTTTGGGGCTTCATGGTGGTTGTAAGTCGAGGACCACCTGTTAAACCAGAGAAACCTATCAAAACGAGACACCCACCAAGTCAGGGACGTAATGCTGTCCACGTAGCCACCCGCTAAGATGATGCTTTTTTCGTTCAGGCGATTGACAATTTGGCGGAAGAATCGTGGCGATCCCGTCTTCCAGCTGTTGTATCCGAAGAGAAGCACGGCTCTGAGGTCGGGGTTGTTCTTAAGACCTGGTTGGAGTAAAAGAGGAGAGAGAGAGAGAGGGAAGGAGGGAGGGAAGAGGAGAGAGAGAGAGAGAGACAATAGGAAAGAGAGAAAGACAGAGAGAGACACGTTAGGAAAGAGACACACACATAATAGAAAAGAGAAACACACAATAGATAAGAGAGATGACAGGAAAGGGAGAGAGACAGACAATAGGAAATAGAGACGATAGGAAAGAAAGAGACAGAGAGAAAGGGAAGGAGGGAGGGAGAGAGAGAGAGACAATAGGAAAGAGACAGAGACATGATAGGAAAGAGAAACACACGCACACAATAGAAAAGAGAGGCATACAATAGATAAATGACAGGAAAGAGAGAGACAGAGACACACAATAGGAAAGAGAGACGAAAGGAAAGAGAGAGAAACACGATAGGAAAGAAAGACAGAGAGAGATGGAGGGAGGGTGAGAGAGAGAGAGAGAGCAGAAATAGAGAGAGAGGGAGAGAGAGAGGGAGGAAAAAGAGAAGAGAGAAATATATTTATATGTGTGTGTGTATTATTAATCTGTCTTTCTGCTGATAACAAGATGCCAAATTTCATGCATCGTCTAGTTTACGACCTGAATCTGTTTTTGTTTCCTGACCTACTTTCCCTAAAGGTACCCATACCAAAAGCAGAGATTCCCACGAGGTGTTGTTGTTGTCATAACAGCCCTGCAGCAAATTTCTGACCTCTTAGGTACGTAATCCTGGAGGTCTATTTTTCTCTTCGGTAAGGCTCTAATCATAATGGTTTGTATTGGACAAACTTAGCCAGCGGTTTTAACCCTTTACGTATCAGAAAACAGGGAGCCCAGCCAGGAAAGTGGCAAACGACACGTATAGCTAGGAAAAAAAGGACTCAACATTCCCTCCCAGTTAGATAGAAACCCTGTAAAAACTACGGGAACCAGCTGTGGTTTTGCAGGGAGATGCACAAAGTTGGACAACAAACTAGTTGACTTAAGTTTATTGTGTGTGTTTACTGGAGGGTTTACTTTGCTCTCTTGCTTAGCGTTTGGTGGTTAAGAGTAGAGAAAATATTTACCTATTTCTATCCTGCCGTCATTATCTACTTTTATAAATAACTCTAGGTAGCTAACATGATCTAATACACCTTCCTCCTCCTCTTTTCCCCACAACAACCCTGGAAGATGAGGTGTGCTGAAAGAGACTGATTGGTCCAAAGTCACCCAGTGGGCTTTTATGGCTAAGGCAGGATTAGAACTCACTCTGGGAGGATGACTTCGAAAATATGATAGGGTTCAAAGAATCACTAAGTTTCTCCTAGTCCTTGCAGCCAAACACTGCATCACAAATCACAACCTTCCAATCATCACCATCATTCATTTAACGAATCCCATAATCCCTTGTGAGGTGGTGTCCGGGGAACTGAATGGAGCTAGCAGAGTGTTTTAATGGCCGGATGCCCTTCCTGTTGCCAGGGCGGAGTTTTGTTCAGCAGACATATCCTCGGTGTGAGAAAGAGAGAGAAATATCTGCCTCTACCAAGCATCGAAGTCAAAGCCTCCTGACTGTGAGACAAGAGCTCCACCTCTAGGCCACGGCACCACTCTACCCAACACACAACCTTCCAATATACTATGAAAAATATTTTCAAAATGACTTCCACGTTGCGCCATTTAAGCCCAAATTGGTCTTATGACGGTATCAACATTTACAATCGTGTTGTGATGACTCAAAGGGGCGTTACATAAAAAATAACAAAGTCACAAAAGTAGAATAAATTCCCTTTCACGCCTCCAACTTGGGCCCCAATGTCAAATTATCCTCGGCTGGAGATCCAACTTTTCCAAAAACAGTTTACAAAGGGAAGAAAGGCAGTCCGAACCCAAAGTAAAGATAACTAGAAATTTAAAAAAAAGCCAACACAAATCACACTGAAGTAATTAACAGGGCAGGCTAGGATGATAAATTGCAGACTTTCAAAGGATAACGCAGCACCCTCAGTTAAGACTTGACAAAGACAATGCACGCTTTGTTTCCAGCAAGGAGATGTGTGCAAACGCCCCTCTTATATCCTGTTCTCCCAGCTGCAACTAATGAAAGGGATCAGGGCCCTTTTCTCTCCCATAAGACATGTTGCTCCCTTCTCTGTTCCTCCCTGCGTGCCCGAGGATGAAGACGGGGTGGGCCTGGGTCTTCCTCTGAATGCCCAGCCGGACTGTGCCCTTCTCTCGTTTCCTCCACAGCCACAGGAGCCACACTCCCACTCCCTGTCAGCTGCTCACTCTCCCCCCGTCAGAATCAGACTCCAACAAGGGCATGACACTTGTGAATCACCATTGGGAAATAAAAATCCAACACTGTGATAGCTTTTTAAAAAAAAAAAAAAAATAGCACGAGTTCAAAGAGAGCCCCCAAAACAGCCACCCCACTTCGACTTGCCTGCTTCAGCAAACTGTCCTTCGTCGATGCCTTGGCACTTTGGGTCTTTAAAAAAATGGAAGGTCTGAATCTTCACTCCATCGATTTTGGGGAAGAGTAGGGCGAAGCCGGCCTCTCCTTCTTCAACCTCCAAGGGACGATGGCTGCCGGAGCCTTTGGGAGTAACTGAAAAGCGACGCTCCGTCCAGTTAAAAAGGGCTCACCTCATTTTTCCAAGACCGCGATAATCATTTTGAAACGTGCCCTCTTTTTCCACAAAGCACAGGCCGTTCAAGCACGAAACATTCTCCCCATTATTCTTTGCTATTTTTAAAGGTAGTCCTTGACTCACGACCACAATTGAGGTGTCATCCCCCCCATTTTTGTTGCTAAGTGAAACATTCATTAAGTGGGTTTTGCAACTGTGGATGTGAAAGCTGTTTCAAAATTACAGCCCTTTCCGTTCATTTTGAGGCAAGCTTGAGAGAGAACCAGTGATCTGCTAGGCCCCAGGACTTGTGAGCACCTGGGAACAGTTTCCATTTTAATCACCTTCTTTTAACGACCTCATAATCCCTTGTGGGGTGGAGCCTGGGCAACTGAATGGAGCTGAGCATTTACTGGCCGGATGCCCTTCCTGTCACCAATGCGGAGTTTTGTTCAGCAGATAATATCCTCAGTGTGCCCAGAGAGAGAAATATATCTGCCTCTACCTAGGATTGACCTCACAGCCTCCTGATTGTGAGGCGAGAACTTCACCTCTAGGCCACCGCACCATTACAGTTTCCATTCTAATCAGAAATCCAAATTCTAAGTTTATTTGCAATTAATTTCTGCAGAATGCTGCTTCCTTTGAGCAGGTGGGAAGGCCCAGTTTGGATGCACAGCCATACCGAGGGAAAAACTCAGGGAGCTCATTTTGTTGAGGTTGTTCTCCTTACCTACAACTCCAGGTGTTGCAAGACCAAGCACTTGGCATCGTGCGGGGAGCAGTTTTTCCAAGGCGGACGCGATTTCTTTACTGTATCTTCGCCGTGCTATAATTATGGGGAAAAAACAAAAAACGGTTAGTCCAAGTTCTTGCAGGATCAATAATAACCTTGGGAGCGGCATCCGCTTTTTAAAAAATATTTTAATTAGCTGCTGCAGTAAGCATGGAGTTCTCTAGGAATAAGGAGAGCTGCTTGAAAGACACATACCCATCATTGGTTGGTCTTCACAATTTTCAGGAATTTTTTTGGGATAATTCATGGGTCATTGGGATGGGCTTCCAGCAGGAACAAAGGGACAAGAGATAAAAAATGAGATTTGAATTTAGGCTTTTGGTGTTTCCTAGTTTGGGTAATGAAACAGCTGCGAGACAATTGACAAGCACAGAGAGTACCAAGGACCTCCTGTTTCAACCCTGAGCTGCAAATATTTTCCTTTATCAATTTGTGTTTGTTACAAGGAATGGTGGTTTGCATAATCTAATCTGTCCTCCTGGGATTGAACTGAGCCTTTCCAAATGTATGGACAGACAAGGAAAAATCTTATTATTTTCAAAGTTCTTCAGAAGGCTACCTGGCCAAAAGTTGTTGACTCTGCCAGCTTTCTGTTCCCAAGATCAACCTGGGAGCAGAAGATCAAGATAAATCCTGCCATCACAAACAATGTTTTCCAAACTTGGCAACTTTTCAGATTTTGTAGACTTCAACTTCCATAATTCTCTAACTGCTGTGAACTTCTGAGAAAATTTGAAGTCCCAGAATTCTGGGAGTTGAAGTCCACACTTTAAAGTTGCCAAGTTTGAAAAATATTGCTCTGCTAGGATTCTTCCAGTGATATATTTTCAATATATTTTCAATGCTCCTGCAATTGGCAAATAACAAGAGATTCTGATAAATTAAAGAGTTCAGTTACTCAGGTCAACTAAATCTACAGACCCACGTCAACACTCCTTTGTTACTGCAAAACAATACTTCGCCAAAGTTGTCTATTTAAGTCATGACAGAGCAGAGAGCTCCATTCAAGGCTATCATTTTGTCTGCAGAACCCAAACGGTCCAATCAGAAGACTGTTTTTTTGGCCCCGTGTGAATAAATCAATGGCTAAAAAACAGTCTTGCTGGCCACTTACCTTTCTTCAAACTATTGCCAGAAATCTCTCTGTTTTCACTGAACGTCTCTGCATCTGATATCATATATAACACTGTCTGGGGGAGGACTTGAACTTTCTGTAATATAAATACAAAACACAACATAATGGACAATGGATAGTCACACATCAGGAATTTGTCTTGTATATGAAAAACAAGCACAGTTCCAAATACAGCTTGGGGTCCTTGGTGCTCTTGACTGAGCCTGACTGTTGGCTTGCAAATATTTCATGACCCAACTAGGTAACATCATCAGTGTTCTGATGGTGTTGATAGTGCTCTGATGGTAATGGTAATCATCAGGTACTGACCGTGTTCCCCAGCTGGGTAATAAAATGTCTGCAAGAAAACCACAAAGCTCAGAGAGTACAAAAGGTTCCCAGAGTTCAACCTGAGCTGCAGGTATTTCTTCAACCACAACCAAATAAAACTTGAATAAACATAACTGCTTCTTGACTTGTCACTGAAAAAAAGATATAATTGCACAGCCAAAGGGCTATTTCTTAACCATTATTATTCTGCTTAGAAAAAAACAGAACAGTAAATGTGATAATTTAAAAACATGACCAAAGCTTGCCAAATAGACGAGGTTTCAAAGTTGCAACCTTAAGAACAAAGCTCAACCACAACACGCAAATGCCTGCTTCTGTCCATGTGTCCAAACTGCTTACCTCAATGTCTTCTGCTAACACGTGGACCAGAACGTGACTGTTGGATGAGTCTGGCTCCAGGGCAGAGACCCAGGTGATACCCTGCTGTGTTCGCAGGATTCTGCGGGAACATTCCCGCCATAGCTGGCACACACTGCAACAGAAATATATATATATATATACATATACATATTATATATTATAGACAGATAAGACAGATGACAGATAGATGACAGATAGATGATAGAGATGATAGATGGATAGACAGATGACAGATAAATATAAGATGGATAGATAGATGAAATAGAGGCAGATGACAGATGATATAGATTATAGATAGATGATAGAGACAGATGACAGACAGATAAATGATAGAGGCAGATGACAGCTAGATGATATGGATAGATGATGGATGGATAGACAGATGACAGATAGATATAAGATGGATAGATAGATGATATAAAGGCAGATGACAGATTATATATAGATAGATAGACAGATAGATGATAGACAGATGACAGATAGATATAGATGATAGATGGATAGACGGATGACAGACAGACAGATATAAGATGGATAGATAGATGATATAGAGGCAGATGATGGATGATATATAGATAGATGGATAGACAGATAGTTGATAGACAGATGACAGATGGATGGATAGACGGATGACAGACAGATAGATATAAGATGGATAGATAGATGATACAGAGGCAGAAGACAGACAGATGACATAGATAGATAATAGATGGATGATAGTGAGACAGATGACAGATATAGATGATAGATGGATAGACAGATGACAGCTATAGATGATAGATATAGGTAGATGGATATAGATAGATCAATCACATTGCGGGGGGGGCAACTGTAGCCTCCCCCCAGCCTTCCTCCTGAAAACCCCTCCCTCCAGGGATGCCAGTTGCTCCCTTCGGACTTCTGCCTGCCTCCGCTGCCACCGCCCCTCTCGTAACCTCTCCCGCCCGCCCGCTTCCCTCCGTGGCTATCGGCTCTTCCCCCTCCCGACCCTCATTCGAGGGCCGGTTCCTCTCTCGTCGCTCCTCGGGGTCTACTGGCGTCCCGGGCGCTCCCTTGTGACTCTCCAGAGCTGCTCACCAGGCCGCCCGCAGGAGGGCCTTGGTGGGCAGGAAGCCGAGGATCCGCTCCACCACCTCGGCTAAGCTGCTCAGCACGTAGCCACTCTTGGGGTCGGGCTCCATGACAACCGCAGGCCGCGCGTGCGCCCCCCCTCCGAAAAAAGCACCAGCAGAGTCCCGGAAGTTGCGGCGCGCTGCTGACGCCACGACGACGCGACGCCCTCCGTTGCCGTGGAGACCGACGCGCGGTGTGTGTGTCGGGGGGGAAGAGGAACCCGGACAACCCTCCCTCGGTCCCGAGTGATCAAAGGGTAGCCGCTCTAGCCTTCGGCATCTCTATGATGAGCACTCACGAAGCTCAGAATGGGACTCGGAAAACGAAATCTGTCGACCTTCATTACTACTTTTTTTTTTTCTATCTCTATGAGCTCAGAGTTTGTGGTCGGAGGAGAGACCATAGATGTAGAATAGTACAGATAGCCCTCAACTTTACAACAGTTCATTTAGTGACCAAAGTTACACCAGCAGTGAGAATAGGAACTTATGACCGCTTTTTCAATTATGACCATTGCAGCATCCCCTTTTATGACGGTTGCAATGTCTCCCAGGGGTCTCCTGATTTATTTATTTTTTGCAACCTTCTGAAAAGCAAAATCAATAAGGAAGCCAGATTCACTTAACCACTGGGTTCCTAACAATTGCAATGATTCACTTAACAACTGTGGCAAGAAAAGTTGTAAAATGGAGCAAAACTCAACAAATGTTTCACTTAGCAACATAAATTTGGGGCTCAATTTGCAGTCGTTAACTCAAGGACAACCTATATAGAGCAATAGTTTTTAAAAAAAAAAAAGTTTAGGGAGAAATCTTGATGGCATGAAGCAGGAAAAGGTCACAATGGCTGGACCCTGGGAAAATACTTATGGCTGCAAACTCTTGAATAATCAGTTCCTCTGCATTTCCTCCTAATTTCTTTTTTTTTTTTTAAGCGTAGCAAGGAAGAGTTCTTTGCAAGTGAAGTTTCTAGTGGTTTTGCAAAATCTTCAGCTGACGTAATCCATGGTTTGCAGCTACCGCATGTTGGATTTCAGTGCCCAGCTTCAGTTACAATGTTTAGGGTGATGGGACAGATGCGAGAGAGAGGAGCCACAACGATGGAGACAAGAACGAGAGGAAGTCCCATTACCTTTTTGGGAGCATCTTAATTTAGGGGAATAAACAGTCCAAAGTGGGATGGAAAAACCATAAAAAGACAGGATATGAAGAAACCGGAAAGGAGCCAGTCTCTCTGCCAGTCGGGAAAAAAATTGGGGCGGTTCCAAAATAGTTAATAAAGTAATAAATAAATTCCAGCAGGACTAGTCAGACTACAAGCAAACCTCAACTTATAACAACTTCTTTAGTGACCATTTGAAGTAACAACGGCACTGAAAAAAAGTGAATTAACCAGTCCTTGCTCATTCAACTTTCACCATCTCCCTAGGGCTACATATTAAATTATGATACTTAGCAACTAGGGTGTATTTACAATGGTTGTAGCATCCCAGAGTTATGTGATCACAATTTGCAACCTTGTCAAGGGGCTTCAGACAAGCAGAACCAATGTGAGAAGCAGGATTCGATGAAAAGCCACACAATTGATTTAATAATGGAAGCGATTTGCTTAACAACTTTGGCAAAAGTTGTAAAATCGGGTGTGACTTAACCATCTCGCTTAGCAACAGAAATTCTGGCTGCAAGCCGAGGAGCACCTATAAATAGTTGAAGAGCTTCCAATTACTGTTGTGTACCAATCACATTTTTATGTCTTTTATCATTACTGAACATTCAAAGTCAGTCCAGCTTTTTAACACTGCTTTGATAAGTTATACAAGCTTAAGATCACACTCAAACTCCCCAAAAATAGCTCTTCCAGAAACATTGAATAGTGACAGGATTCTTAAAATGGTTCATTTTATTCATAAACTTGATGCAAGTTTACAGATTATTGTACGCTGCTAAGTACTTCTGAATTTTTAAAAAAAAACAACAACGAAACTCCCAATAAAAGAGAAGCTGAGGGTATGCAACTGTCCATTGTGCTAGTCCATTAGAAATATTAAACAATGTGATAAGGTATCCAAAATATTAGCCTCAGGATTTCAAATGAGCTGCAGGAAACTCATAGAATTTGTCCTTTGATTTAAGGCGGCTAAGACAATTTGATAGAAACAATATGTACAACCGAGTAGCCAAAATCCTGAAAATGATCTGGAGAACGTCTTCAAAAGATCATAAGAATTTAAGGTCCACCAGGCAGAAGTCTTGTCTTTCAAACTGAAGTCCAGCATCTATGATCATCTTACAGATGTAACTTTGGAGGTAACAATGGTACAAGAGAACCTGTCCATTTCTGGTCTTGGAAAGAAAAATGCCAATTCCTTTAATACAATTCCAATGAACAAAAAGAAAATGACCCCAAATTCAGCTCTAAAAATTAAAACACCTGACTTTTTTTAAAATTAAAGTAAGGCAATGATAAAGCAGTTTCCTGGCTGACAGCAGTTTCCAATTCAAGTTGGTTTTCTAAAAAAAGGAGGAGCAGGTCCCCATTATTTTCTGAACAAAATCCACGGTCATGATGATCGATGGTGATATTTAAAAGAAACCACCAATCTGAATCAAGATCTTCCTGGGAATTCAGTGGCTTTCGTTTTCTAAAAATTGGTCTTCTAAAAAAAAAAACACCACAAGGAGTGTCTTGATTTTTGCCCATTGCTTTTTAAGTTCATTATCTACAAGTGATTGCAACAACCCGTTAATGGAGTTGATCTTGTTTAAGAGGCTTTTTAGCATTTTAAATAAATTTTCAAGCTTTACACCTAGGGCTCCCTCTTGAAAAGAAGATGCTAGAGTCCCAAAAATTATCAGAACAGCTCAGCAACCCCAGAAGATATGACCCGTTGCAAAGTTCCATTGGCACAGCCTGACTCTGCTTAAACTAAGGAGTTGTAACCTCAAGACAGCCATGCAATAAAACATTTTGATTCTTTCACATTGCAAGCTTTCTCCTATATCGACGTTCGAATTAAGAAATTCTACAAACATTCTCAAATTTTAAGCCTGGAAAAAAAAGACTGTTTTGTACAAGATCTGAAAACTCTACAACACACATTATCAAACTAACTTTATTCCTCTTGATTGGTTTTAAATAAAATATATTGCAATCCTTTGCAGTCCATTCTGGAGAAAACAACAACAACCCCTGAAGTGCATAGAAAAGTTGATAGGAAATTTTAGTAAACCAGGAATGCAGTTTGAGAGATTCAGTACTAAAACGCAGGTATGTTCAATCTATTGGGAAAATATAGGAAAGTCTTAAATTGTTCTGCCCAAAATATTTGTCCGATGAGCAGAACAGTATGGCTGTAATTTATACTGGATATCCACTAATTCATTTATGAGCTGTTATGGGCCATTTATAGCTTGAGTCTGCATGGAAATAAAATCTTTTACTGATATTGGTCCAATAAGTGTGGCCCTCAGTATTATCCATCTTCTTTTGGAGGTGTGAACCAGCCTGGAAGAAGAAGAAAATAATTGTCAGGTACGCAGGAACAATAGTAAATGCTTTTATGCTTTACAATAATTATATAAAGTATCCCAGAAGTCTAGAATGCATGTCGAGATGTAAAACCCACTGAAGGACACTCATTTACGATATTTCTGGGATGACTGTGTGACTAATTTAACAACAACGGTGGCAAGAAGAGTTGTAAAACAGGGCAAAACTCCCTTAACAAATTTCTCACTTAGCAACACAAATTTTGGCTTCAATTCAGAGACAGACATGTACAAGAGATACATGGGGGGGTACAGTGGCTTAAAATGCCCCCTCCCCTTTCCAGTTGCTCTCTTCTGGTGTTATACTTACAAAACTATGGGTTTTACATACATACCATACATACCATTTTTCTCATGTAACTGTACTAGAGACTTATAAGACTGCTGTGCTCTTGCTAGATTGTATTGGCTCTGAAAGAGAGAGAATGAGTTTTTAATGTTTTCCTTTTCAGGAGACAAAAATCAGGTCTGACAAAGAAGACGTTGAGATGGTGGACAGCTCAGAGATTTATACAGAAACCTTCACATCATGCTAAGGCAAAATCCAACCAGGGGTTTGGAATAAACTGCAGATGCCTGACTTCGATCAACACATCTTAAGATGTAAGCCATGATTTACACCTCACATTGACTGGCTCCACTGAGGGTAGGACAAGAAGCAATGGGTGGAAACTAAGAACTAAGAAGAAATTTCCTGACAGTTAGAACAGTTAATCAGGGGAACCACTTGCCTCCAGAAGTTGTAAATGCTCCAACACTGGAAGTTTTAAAGAAGAGATTGGATACCATTTGTCTAAAGTGGCTAGGGTTTCCTGCCTACACAGGGGGTTGGACTAGAAGACCTCCAAGGGACCTTGGAGGTCCTCTAGTCCAGCCCCCTTTCCAACTCTGTTATTATTCTTATTCTAACAACGCTGAGAAGCTAGAGGGATGTACGAAAGGCACCCCTGTTTCATTTACCAAGGAGAGCTTTTATTTATTTCATTTTTAGAACATTTATATAACTTCCTAACATGCTCCTGACTAGGCATGGCTGGCTGGGGAATTCTAGGAATTGAAGACCACACCTCTTCATGGGGATGAGAATTGTGTGCAAACTTTATTTTGGTTCCATGGATTTGCTTTAAAACCTGGACATGAAGTGATCAAACAACCATGAAGCATAATAAGCCCGCTGGTTTGTAGCAGAAGAGACAAATGGAAGTCTTACAACAACTGGGAGCACGCAATGGTGTCGCTTACCTTATTTGCCCCAAACTGAACTCTGGCTTTCCCTTTGACTAACGTGGCATTGATCTGCATGATAACCGATTCTGTGGAATAGGCGCTGCTCCAACCCTAGAAACATGGGGGAAGATCCGTGGGGGAAGAGGAAGAATGTGAAGGGAAGGCTCTCCAGAATCAGCAGTATCCATGGAGTTGTTATTATTGGTATTAGTATGAGTATTAGTATTGGTTAATCTTTAGTGAGATTCACAGCCTTTGCAGCTGGTTGATAGCTCAACAGCTTCAGTCCTAACCAAGGACCTAGGAACTGTTCAGGGAGCGTCGGAGGATATAAGCTGTTGCAAGTAAAGTGTTTTTTTGTAGAATCAGGGTATTCAAGCCTGATTAAGTTCAGAATTTCCAAATAGTGAGGTTAACCCTTTAGGTATTACTCCAAGGGCTCCAATTACAATTGGGATAACAAACAATTTATTTTTCCAAAGTCGCCCAACTTCAACTTTTTTTTTATTATTATCATCAACATCATCTTTACTGTCAGAGTACAATATGTGTACAATGAGATTGGCTGAGCCCCTAACCCAGACACAATCTTATTACACTAAGAGTCATGGACAGGTGCTCCTCAAATTACAATCTTTTGTTTAGCCATCATACAGTGACAACGACACACAAAAAAGGGGACTTGTGACCAATTCTTGCCCTTAGGTCTGTCACTCCCGCTGGGGAACGTGATCAAAATTTGCACGCTCGGCAACCGTTGTGAGTTTACAACAGCTGCAGCCACTTACAATCTTCCCAACCAGCAAAAATGAATTTTGGGGTGGGGGGGAACCAGATTTATTGAATGACCACAACAAAAAGTTCAGTGGTTTGTTTAACAACTCTGGCAAAAAAAATAAAAATAAATCATAAAATTGGGCATGACTCACTGAACAGCCACTTGTGGTCATAAGTCAAGGATTACCAGTACAAAAACATTAAGTGGTAATCCCACCATGGGCAGCCACCCTCCAGTCCTCCCATTTACCTGTTTAGTTAGAAGCTCCATGCATAGCGCACCTCCACCCAGAACGTACCTGAGACAGATAAAAGGCGCACTGAGAACACTTCCAATATTTATTTACTTAAAATGTTAAAATTTGTATGCCACCCATCTCCCTAAGCTAAGGACCCGAGGCAGCTTACGATACCATAACGAACAGAATGCAATCCTTATAGCATTAAAACATCAGACATTAAAAGCTAAAACATTAAAAGCAACATTGAAATGGATAAAAAAAATTCAATGTGTAGAAAGAGTGGGAAGCAAGGTTTTGTACTAGTCTACTAGCCACCTCCAAAATGGGTTGTTAAAGTCATCTTTAAACTTAAACTTTCTTAATTAAACTTATGGAGACAGGAGCCGAAAACTCTAATTTGAAAAATCCCCCCCCTTTTTTTGTCTATTTGCACCAAGTCCATTTCACAGGTGACAGTTTGGAAATGGAGATAATCAAAGCTGTAAAACCATTTGGACTTGACAGATAGCTTGACTATCAGCTCTGCCACGAGAATAATTTAGCAGACAGACAGTTACAGAAGGTAGCTAAGCACTGTGCAACTATTTCAATATCCCTTGTGTGACAACAATCTCATTTTCATTCGGGGCATTTTTCACCATGCCCTTTTAACTGCTCTCTGAGTGGCTTAGGAAATCTTGATAAACATTAAAATTGTAACCCTTTTAACTCTTGTTCGTACCTCCCCAGTTAGAACAGGAATCCCCTTAATATCTTACATGCCAAAATGTCCTGCTCAAAGAAAATAGATTTACTGCTGACAGCAGAAAAATCTGGAGACTGGAGAAAAAGAGTTCTTGATATTCAGCCTTAGATTACAAAACTACTAGCACTTCTCGTACTATTCTCTTACTATAAGGCTTCCAAGGAAATACTGAAAAAGCTACGCCAATGATTGTCCAGAAGGGTAAGCGGAATATCAGACTGGTCATTCCTGAATCATGACTGATAAAAAAAAAATATTGGGACCTACCCTCCGCTAAGTACTGGAGAGACCACGCGTACAAATGGAGGGTCGAATGGAAAATTATCCTGGAAAAAAATAAGAAAGAAGCGTTAAGTCTTTGGTCATTTGAGCTTGGAAGAGGGCTGAAATTTCGTTAAAGAATACGCTCATTAAAAGAAACAGTGAATTGCTTCTTTCCTTCCTACCTTAAAAGAGAAGCTGAGCAAAATATATTCCACGCCTTCTTTCTCTTTTAAGACTTGGAGATCGCTGTGTAACGGACTGTCAGGATCGACCCTGGCCATGGACACAAGAAAAAGGAAGAAGAGTTGCAATAAGTGTCCTGCCCCTGGCGGAGACTGACTCTGAGGGAGAGGAGGAACAGCTGACAGGGAGTGGAAATGTGGCTCCGGAGGTGGTGGAGGAGGCTGGGGAAGGGCAGAGGCTGGCTGGGCAGTCAGAGGAGGACCCAGGCCCTTCCCCTCTCCAACCTCCACGCAGGAGAGGATAAGGGAGAAATGTGGTCTACTGAGGAGGACAGGGCCTTGATTCTCTTCATGGGCTGCAGTTATGACAACTGAATAAGAGGATGGACATGCGTATAGGCCAGTGCTGGAAACAAAGCATGGAAATATCTCTAGTTTATGGTTCCTCTCTGAGTTTGGCATCCTTCCCAGTGTGTGTTCTGTTATCTGTGGATGTCCTCCAGCCCTCATCTTGCCTGATTTGTGTTGTTTTTTACTCTTTATAATTTATAGGCATTTTTAGTTTGAGTGGCATTTCCTCCTCCTTGTAACTACTCGTGTGGGACTTTTTTTGTCTCCAGTCAAGGATATTTGGAGCTTGGAAGCAAAGTGAAGGAATAAAAAGGGCTTTACCTGTTTTTTGTGACTGTGTTTATTTTGTATCCCACCCTGGGTCATCACAATAAGTGAACTGACATGCCATCCTATCTCCCACACTCTTTTCAAAGCACAACCCATCGCCCTGGGGAATGACTTGCCTGCAATTTTGAGGACTGAAATGTCATGGAAAGGATAAGGAACTGGGAACTGCATAGCTATGTCTCAATTTATGACCGGTTGCTTAGCAACCAAAGTTACGACAAACTTCCCTGGGAAATACTTATCATCCAGTGTTGAAGTTCTGACAGCTGTCCCCCCATGGTCCTGTGGCCACCTTTTTAGACACTCAGAAACATCTATGGTCATTGCAAAATGCAATATCCCTCGGCGACATGACCACAGTTTACCATTTTGTCCCAAATTAGCATTTGCTTTTTTTTAAAGGCAAAATTGGCTCATCGTGAACCATTAGTTCACTTAACAACAATTGCAAAACAGGTCCTAAAACTGGGTCAGTCCCACAGGGGACTCAATTTGCAACTGTGATGGGCTGGCTCCATTAAATTTGTAATTTAAAGGGTATCTGTAATCTCAACCCTTCCGGAGGGGATTAACTCTCCAGTAAAGAGAAATTGTTACTTGAGTGACAAAGTAAAGTGAAGATACAACAAGATAGTAGGATTCTGGCCATGGCCCTAATTAAATCATGAGCTTTGAGCCAAGCTTCAAAAACTTCAAAGGAGAGAACATGTTGGTATGACCTGTGTGTAGCCGATTCTGAGAGACGTAATTCACTGTCACCTGGTTTTCCCACACCCCTCTGGGTGTAACATAATTCATACTCTCCAACAAAAGACGTTCATAGCCAAGAGTCATCAATCGTGTTCTCCAATTAGAGAAACTCCAGTCGCATAGTTATAATCTTTGCAAGATATGAATGGAATGCACTTTCGATTCCAAACTGCCGTCCTGCTCTTTCAAACCCCTTCCCCACATCCCCTTTCTGTTGGCAACGATAAAACGGGCATAGAAAATGTTTTTATCAGTTGACAAGTAGACTTTCTCAGGTGTTTGTAAGTCTCAAATCTGAGTTCCTGCACAGAGCCAATCCTTGCTCTGGTCACAAAACGGGGCAAGCAGGGAAACCAAGCTGACTTACTTTAGAAGTTTTACATGCCACTCATATAGGCTGTCATTCACGAGTTCCACTGAATAAATTCCTGTAGGGGGAAAAAAGAAAAAAAGAAAAGAAAAAAGAAGATGAGCTTGATTGGGTAATCAGGGTTTGGGATGGGACTTGGAACTTCGCAAAGTTTCAAAGCAAGCCAATTTGGCACAAGGAATGTATTTTTCCCCCCAATGTCAGGGACGTTTCAATATCTCAATGAATTCCCCCTACTTTTTATCCAAGTTCTCTGAATAAAAGACACTTTCATGAATATAAAAACATAAATCGACTCAAATGCAGTGGTTCCGTCACATCGATGCTAAGCACCTGCTCCATTATTCCAAAGGTATTTTTGCAAAAGGCAACTGGGCTTTGTTGTTTTTTTTCTCCCTTGAAGACATTTCACTTCTCCTTGAAGAAGCTTCTTCAGTTCTTCAATGTTTTCACTTCTTCAGAACTGAAGAAGCTTCTTGGATGAGAAGAGAAATGTCTTCAAGGATAATAAAAACAAAAAACAAAGAAAGGTTTGGGTTTTTTTTTGTAAAAGCACCTTTGGGACAAGCCCTGATCTGGAGGGCTGACAATTCCCCATTCTCACCTGCTCCATAACGGTGGCTTCATCTCTGGATATTTCCCAACCAGATATTAAGCAGGCCGACCTTGCTTAGCATCTTCCAGGTCAGCCAAGAGTTGCCATCTGCCAGGAGGACAGATGGCTCCATCCCACGCCAACAAATAAAAACTTTCCAATAACATCTATGAACAGGACTGAAGAAGGTTTCTCTGGGAGGAAGCTTTGCAATTTGGTTGGTTGTTGTTATTTTTTTTTTTAAAAAAACTAGGACGTAGCTATTTAAGCAGTGCAAAAGATGCACACAAAATTTTAAACAACCAAACAACACTGAATTTACCGAGTGCTTTTCTGCTGTTGACAGCTGTTCTGACCCAGGCTTCGTAAACCGTAGCCACAAACTTATTTTAAAAACAAAGCCTATTTTATTGCAACGCTGGGAATTGTTTTCATTCCCAGACGGAGTTAATCTCAAATAGTCCCCCAAGATAAGTGCACACCTTTCAGTTCTGTGAAGTGCTGCCAAAAAGAGAAGTATCAAATGAACTAGAAAAGAAACCAACCGATGTACAAAAAAAAAAAAAAAACCCCAATCAAAGTACCAAGAGCTTCAAGGAGGACTCGGAATCTATCAAACGACTTTGCTTCCTGCAAAAGTTTCATCATCTTGGCCCGACTTTATCCCTTATGGGAAGGGCAATCACTTCCCAGCCTTACTCCCGAGTCGCCCCTTTTGTTTCAACTGCTCTTGCTGTCTAGCAGCTCTGTGCATACACGCACACTGGGAACAGGCTCCCCTTACACCTCTGCCTCGCTGCTGCCAGACTCCAGAGGCTCCGGAAGTAGCACCCCACTCCCACATGGTCCTGGCCTCATCTCTGCATCGGACGCAGGACCTTTGTCTGAGTCCTCTCCAAACTCCCATGTGAAAAAGTGTGAAAAACGGTCAGGTCACTTTTATCAGCGCCGTTGTAACTTCGAACGGTCACAAAATGAACCATTTGTAGAATTCCAGCAATCACCCGAATTAAATCATGATTCTAGAGCCAAGCTTCAAAAAACTTCAAAGGATTCATTAGAGGCAACATACAGGCACTACCCTGTACAAAGCCAACTCTGACATATGTAATTTACAGTCTCCTGTGACCCTGTTTCCCCTCCGCCCCCACCGGGTGTGTCATAAATCAGATTCTCCATTGAGCCCATTCACAGGCTGGGTGTCATCATTCACATTCTCCAATTCAATATCTTCCCGGGCAAAAGCTCTGGTATTTTAGTTACAATCTTTTAAAGAGAAGAGTTGGAATGTATTTTTGCTTTCAAATTGCTGCACTGCTCTTCCAGATTTCCTTCCTCCCCCCCCTTTTTTTTTATAGCAACGACTAAAACAGGCATAGGGATGTTTTATGAGTTGACGCCGTCGTAAGTTAAGAACTCCCTGTATAAACTATAAATGCGAGAGGAGACCTATGCAAGAGTGTTTTCTCATGCAGAAGGGAGAAGCCACAACAGAAAGCTTTCCGCTTAGTTAAGCAGATGAAGCAATCAGTGGAAAATAGATAATTGCAGGGAGGGGGGAGAATGAATTATTATTATTATTTTCTATTTTTGGTGTTTTTGGCAAGAGAATCATGTTCCCGGAAAACATAATTTTCAGCTAAAAAATGTATTGTCTCTCACAGTAGCCAAGGAGGTGCTACTGGATTTAATTGGGGCCCAGGTCTGAAGCTATGGTTGCAAAGGGCGTTTGCAGCCTGCCCTCATTAGCACTTTCTGAGAAGTAGGCAAAGAAATCAGGGCTTCTTGATATCTGTTTGTCATGTCACTTGTGGTATTTTGAGAAGGTGTAAAAAGAAATTTAGGTTTTCATTTGAATTGAAGAAAAGGAAAAGGTGAGCTTTTGAATAAAGGGCACCCAAGAGAGAGAATTCACTTGGAAATAACGTCCCGATAACACAGCTGGATTTATATAAAAAAAATACCCAGCATCATCTAAATATCACATCACCTCTCTTGCACGCAAATATGGCGCATATAATTCCAGATTTTTTACAGATTGATGGTGCAAATCTATGCTTGTTCTTTTAAAAGCTTCCTGTGGAGTTTAATTTATTTAAGTAGGATAGGGATCATAGTTTGAGACAGGCTTACCAAAAGAAATCATGCCTATCCTGCGAGATATCACATTATTTGCTCCATTAGGAAAATAAATGACTCACCTGTCTTAAAACTTTGTGACCTATATATATCCCTGAGCTCCTTCATTAGTCGATCCGACGCTTGGACAGACCCAGAAACTGCACCCTGCAGACGGAAAAAGGGAGAAAAACACATGTAATCTACTTGAATAAACTGTAAAATAAAAACACCATATACTGATGGTCCTTGACATAATCATTATTTAATAAACCATTTGAAGTTACCGAAAAAAGAGATTTAAGACAATACTTGCACTTACAACTGCCACAAGGTTCCCATGGTCATGTAATCAAAACTCAGGTGATTGGCAAGTACTTATCATGGATTTTAAGTATCCCAAAGTCACATGATCGCCATCTAGGACAAGGCTCACCAAACGTGGTGACTTTAAGACTTATTGACTTCAACTCTCAGAATTCCTCAGCCAACCAAGGCTGGCTGAGGAATTCTGGGAATCAAACTATGTAAGTTGTAAAGTCGCCAAGTTGGGTGAGCCCTGATCTAGGCCTTTCCCAACTAGAAAAATCAAGGCAGGTTACCCTTAACAATCATAATGATTCCCTTAATGACTTTGGGAAAAGAAAGGCTGAGTTGGATGTGACTCACTTAATTGACCACATTACTTAGTGATGGACATTCCAGCCTCAATTGTGGTCATAAGTCAAAGACTTTAACACAGGCATGTTAGGATTCCAGCAGTGACCCCCCAGTTAAATCATGAGTCTTGAGCCAAACTTCCAAAACTTCAGAAGGATTTATTGGGAGTTAACATGCCGGCACTGCCTGGGTATAGCCAACTCTGAGACACATAATTCATTGTCACCCTTGAGCCTGGTTTTCCTCCCTACCCCTCTGGGTGTATCATAATTCATATTCTCCAATGGGACACCTCCATAGCCATGCGTCATAAATCATGTTTTCCAATTAGATTTTTGCCCGGCAGAAACTTCAATCACCTAGTTACAATCTCTGAAAAACTATTTATGGAATACGCTTTCGATTCCAAGCTCTGCATTGCTCTTCCTCCTCCCTTTCTGTTGGCAAAGTCTAAAATAACGTGAATTTATGGCCAGTGAAGTTGTGTCTCTAACGTCCTCCGTCCACTTTCAATTCTTTCATATGTGGAAGTAAACTTTCTAAAATGGATTCCTTCCCTCTCACCTACCAAGCACTTACGTTTAGGTGGTCCTCCCTTTGATTCTTCCTGATTTTTTCCAAAATGGCCAGATTCTCCTTCTCGATGCCCTCATCCTCGGTTTTCTTCCCTTCGGTAGGTCCTTCCTCCTTCATGTCATAATGATCCAGATCGATGTCCTACGAAACAAGATTGCAGGGTGGGGGAAAAGCAGAAGGGTCACCGCCGGCAGCTTGGCGGTTTGTGTGGATCGTGCATATTTCTCGGCTTGGGGGAGAAACACGAAGACACGAGTGGCTCGGGTTTTAGAAGAGCAAACCAGCAGGACTTCCAATTGACACGAATGGAGCAGTTGTGGAAGGGAGCATGGAGATTCCAGAAGATCTGGAATAGGTAGGTGATGAAATGAAAAGGCCTGATAGCAGTGTTTCAATACTGGGGGGGCTGCCCCCCAAAAGAGAGAGTTCAAGCTATTCTCCAAAGCACGTGAAGGCAGGACAGGAAGCAACGGATGGAAACTCATCATCAGAAAAGCACTCCAGAGGGTTAATGTCATTGCCCAGAGGATCATGGGTTGCCTTCTCCCCTCTTTGGAAGAGCTTTATGGCTCCCACTGCCTTAAGAAAGTTCAAAACACTCTTAAAGATCCATCTCATCCTGGGAACCCTTTTTTTGACCTATTACCATCTGGCAGATGGTACAGAATAATAAAATCAAGAACAAATTGGCTGAAAAACAGCTGCTATGCCAGGGCAGGAGCTCTGTTGAATTCTACTGTATAGTGCAGTGTTGGTGTGGTGTTGGGGGGTTCCGGTTCAATGTGTGAAGGATGTGTGTTTGTGTTTATTGTCACGGTCATGATGTGCACTGAAGAGGGTGTTTGATCTTGTTGTACGAGGTGCAGTGACAATAAAATGGAAACTAATCAAGGAGAGAAGTAACTTAGAACTCAAGAGATGTTTCCTGAAAGGATAATTAACCAGTGGAATGACTTGTTTCTAGAAGTTGTGGCTGCTCGATCCCTGGAAGCTTTTAAGACGAGATTGGACAGCCAGAGCGCAAACTTTACTTTGAGTAGAGTCATGTGAGATGGAACTGGAAGGTATGACCAATGGCAGGGGAGGGAAATCCGTCCCGGGGTGGCTTGCTGACATTGGTGGGAAAGTCGGTCCTATATTCCAGAGCTGCAAGAGTCCCAGGACTGGCCCTTGGGTCATCCTGGAGCAGCTCCTCCAGTCCGTGGCAGGCCGGTGCACCCGGGTGGAGGAGGAGTAGTCCTGTGATTCCTACAGCTCTGGAATAGGGAACCAGCTTTTCCACCAACATTAGCAAGCAGCTGTCAGTCAAAATTCTTATTAGTGGTCCGCGGGATTTAAAATGATGAGTTTGGTGGTCCCTGAGGTCCAAAAGGTTGACGACCCCTGGACTAGATGACCTACGAGGTCCCTTCCAACTCTGTTATTCTGGACTGCTCCAGAACTGGCCAGCTCTGGAAGAAGATCCGACAGGTTCAAACAAAGAGGCGTTCTAAGAGGTGGAACCAGACAATACAGCAAGACAATGTGATGCCTCCCAGATGTGAGGGACTCTCCTTGCTGTCTAGAATCCAGAACATCTGGAGAGCACCAGGTTGGAGCCTTGTTGGTAGCTCTTCGGTGACTTCCTCCCACCTTCGTTTTCTGGACAGATGAAAGATCCAGAAGCAAAAAGGAAGAGTAGAGCAAGCTGCAAGCGAGAGAAGACACCTACCTCACCCATGTCTTCCTCCTCTTCCTCCTCTGATGTCACCTCTTCGGTCGTTCCATTCTAGAACATAACAAAAGATCCTCATCAATTAAATACGCATTTCCTTTCTCTTCCCCAGCTCCCCGCACCAGGCAGCAGATGGGCAGAGCAGCTACGGGGCCGAGTTCCACTAATGGCTGTGGGACAGAGACCCCGGTTTTTTTCCCCTTCCTTTGCTGGTACTTTTGCTTGTGTGGAGCGACCATTCAAAGTTACAATGGCACTGAAAAAAAGTGACTTATGACACTTTTTCACACTTACGACTGTTGCAGCATCCTCACCATCAGGAGAGGCCAGGCGAGGAGATGCGTGCCTCGATGTGAGTGATGTTGAGTTGGCCACAGCCAGCCAGTCACATGACCACCAAGCCACGCCTACCCAGTCACATGACCACCTAAGCCACACCCACCACCTAAGCCACACCCACAGAACCGGTTGTTTAAAAATTTGAATCCCACCCCTGGCCAGTAGCGCCGATAACAATCTTTTGAAATGCACCCCGGGTTTCTAGGTGGGGCCTCGCAGAACTGAACCCGTCGTGCCTGGCGAGAGTTACCGCCGAGCATCACCCAAGATTTGCTGGCTCTGCCCAAGCAATGACAGGTTTCTGAGTCACCTCTCACCGCCCTGGAAGGAAACTCGGCCGTGCTCTCTCCCTGCTTGGCAGGGCGTTTCGGTCCTCTGCCCTGAAGCCGTTTCATCGGGCCCTTTACCTGGCCAGATGGCAAAGGTTGGTCTAACATTTCGACATCCGGATGCTGGGGAAGGTTGTAGAGGCGGCAGAGGTCGCAGATCAACCGCTTCAGCTGCTGGAGAAGCTGCGAGGGGAAAGAGGAAAAAAAGAAGAAGAAGAAGAGTTTTAGTTTATTTTATTTTACCGTCATTGCACCCCGTACAATGACATTAAATACCACTTTCAGTGTAGATTATTTAAAGGGGCATCCGTGGTACAATCCACCATGGCCCGCTGGCCACGAGACAACTCCCACAGCTCAACCGCTTCAGAATAAGAGTTATATTGACGTCAAAGAAATGCGGGGACAGAATCCTTAATAGTAAGGTTGCAAAAAGGAGGACAGGATGAAATGTGAAGGACAATAAAATAAAATAATGGTTTCATTTATTCCGAATTCTTAAATCCATCCTCGTCTTCTTTTAACGATCTACTGCTTGGGCAGGGGGTTGGGCTAGATGACCTACAAGGTCCCTTCCAAATCTGTTAATCTGTATCTGTATCCCTTGCAGGGTGGAGCCTGGGCAACTGAATGGAGCAGAGTGTTTTTTTACTGGCCGGATGCCCTTCCTGTCACCAATGCGGAGTTTACCCCCTCTCCCCCAGCAGATATATTCTCATTGTGTCCAAAGAGAGAGAAATATTTTCCTCTACCTAGGATTGAACTCATGGCCTCCTGATTGTGAGGCGGGAGCTTCACCTCACCACTCTTATTTCGAATTATTAAATTGAATTGTTAAATCGTCCCATGGCAAGTGGCGGGAAGTTTACCATGGCACACTGGCCGCAGTGCATTCACCCATTCCACCGAGTTTGGTGGTGGTTTGGTGGTTGGTGGCTTCTTCAGCCCATGTCCCATGAGGAATGCTGATTTACTTGTGTTACAGTGCAAAGGAAAGCAGCTTCTACCAACGAATCCAGGGATCAAGGAAAGATCAAGTCCTTTTCTTGATTGGTGTTCGAGCTTCAGTTCTCACTAAATTCCCCTTGGAAACGTTTCGTTCCAATTATCCTAGCAAAATGGGCAGAAAAAGCCCTGGTCCACCTCTGATTAAAATTCATGCCAGAACGTACAAAAAATAAATACATCAGTGATGACCCAAAGGGGCGTGGCACAAAGGCAACAAAATCACAAAAGTAGGTAAAGTCCCTTTAATTCCTCCAACTTGGCCCCCAATATGCAGTCATCATCAGCTGGAGAAAAGAACAGTTTTTAAAGGGAAGAAATTCAAGTCTGAACCCAAAGTACATCTACATTATAAATAAAAACCAACACAAACCATGCTGCAGCAATTAATGAGACAGGGCAGGATAAGGAGTTGCAGACTTCAAAAGATAACGAAACACACACAGTTGGGAGGATGCCAGAACCCAGATAAGACGTGACAAACCAAGATAATGCATGCTTTGCTTCCAGCAAGGTGCTGTGAGCAAACACCCATTTTAAATCCTCTTTTCCCAGCTGCAGCTAATGAAGGGAATCAGGGCCCTTTTCTCCCCAGTAAGCCACGTTGCTCCCTTCTCGATTCCTCCTTGCGTTTCCCTAGGATGAAGAATGTCCAGTCAGACTGTGCCTTTCCCCAGTTTCCTCCACAGCCACCGGAGCCACATTCCCACTCCCTGTCAGCTGCTCGATCTCGCCCTGGGAATCAGATTCCAACAGGGGCATGACATCATCATATTTAGAAGCCTTCTCTCTGTTTTCTACAGGTGGTTCTTGACATGACCTTCCATTTAGGGACTGTTCAAAGTTACAACAGTACTGAAAGGGCTTACAACAGATCCTTACACTCCAAAATCTGGGTGCAGGGCATGTATTTACAGTGGCTCAAAGAGTTCTCAGCCCCCTGGATTGCTATTTGCCACCTTCACAGCCAGCAAGTCAATGGGTTTGCTTAACGGCTGGCGATTCACTTTAACAACTTGCAGCAATTCGCTTCGTGGCTGCGACTCGCTTAACAACTATTTGGCTTTAGCCACCGACATTCGGTGGCTGTAAGTTGAGAACTGCCTGTACTACAGTTCCCTATAGGCAGCAAGTCCTTGGAATTAGTCAATGATTCTCCAGCCTCTGAAAATAAAACCTTTGGCAGGTGGCTTAGGGAAAACAATTCCAAAATCCAATTGCTGCATATGCAAACATTGAAAATGGATTCTAAGTGCCAGCAGGGAGACAATTAAGTTTGCCAATAAAAAAGAAAGAAAGAAAAGAGCCTTCTAAATTCTAAGAGTTCTGCAGCATGACTAAAGGGAAAAGAGAAGCCTGCATTCGAAACCAGGATCCAGCCCGCTGCAAGACAGTGATAAGAGAAAAAAGCTGGGTTTGTTTTTTTTTTAAATTTCTACCTCCTGGGCTTTCATGGTGCTAGAAAGGATGTTTGCAAAGATAGATTTTACTCCCTGCTTTTTCCTGCATATGCAGAATCCTGAGATGTAAATCAAAATAATAACCTTAAGTTATTTGCAAAAATGTTTTTTCCCCTCCCTGTGGCACACTGCAGGCAAGTTTCCTACCTCCAGCAGGATTTATTCATTTCCTGGCTCGCAGCTGCTGAAGGATTTGTGAATGTCATTTAGCTGGGGTGTTAGTAATTAAAATGCATTATTGACCAGATGAGATCATCGTTATTTTGCGAAGGGTTTCGCTGGATCAGGGCTGAGCTTGAACTCCCATTCAAAACTGAATCCTTCCGAGATTTGAACCCGAGGCTCCCTCCAAGAGTAAAGAAAGCTCAAGGAAAGGATTCCTTACCAAAGTATTGCTTTTAATATCCTCTAATCGCTCCAGCACTGAAGTCAAGTTGGGGTCATCTGATTCCACAAACCATATTGGCGATGAAGATGGGTAAGACTCCTGCATTTTGAAAGAGAGTAAAATGGTTTAGCACAGAAAAAAAAACCCAAATGCCTTAGCAGGAATTCTCGAAATGAAATGGCTCCCACCAGCAAATAAACCCCACTGATGCACCTCATGATTCAAATCTGCTTGCTTGGCTCCGGATGCAACCAGAGCTGCCTTCACCCAGGCAGCCAAGCGACAGCGAAAATGTAAGAGACACTTGCAGGATTTCTGACTCCAAAATAGGAAAAAGTTCCTGTCTGGCCAGCATGAAGCAGTTTGTTTATCGCAGTTCACGGGTGGGCAAAACCTATCTTGACTCTAGAGACACCACGGCAAACTCTTCGTGCCCTTGGCTGAAAAATGGCATTGCACCCTCAAGAAGAGTCTGTCTACCTTCTCCTTCCTTTCTGCTAAGGAAACTGGAGAGGTCCCCTGGGATAATTTTGCAACGAACCCTGCGAGGTAGGCAATGGCTATGGGTGGTTTGGCAGCATCCATCGACCCAAAGGTGTTTATTTTTTCAAAAGACAACTGGACTTTTTTTTTCTTTCTTTCTTTCCTTGCAAACATTTATTGGAACTGAAGAAGCTTCTTGGAGAAGGAAAATGTTTTCAAGAAAGAAGGAAAAGGAAGTCCGGTTGCCCTTTGGAAAAGCCTCTTTGGGATCATCATGACTTGGATGATTGAAAGCTGAGAGCCAAAGAATGGAGGCCCTTGGACTCTGGTGCTTGGAGGAGGAGAGACCCTTGGACTGCAAGGCCATCCAACCGGTCGGTCCAAGAGGAGATCAGCCCTGACTGCTCTTGAGAAGGCCAGATCCTGAAGAGGAAGCTCAAAGACTTTGGCCACCTCATGAGAAGGAAGGAAGGACTCCCTGGAGAAGAGCCGAATGCTGGGAAAGATGGAGGGCAAAAGACGAAGAAGAAGGGGACGGCAGAGAAGGAGGTGGCTGGAGGGAGTCACGGAAGCAGTCGGCGTGAGCTTCAATGGACTCCAGGGGATGGTAGAGGACAGGAAGGCCTGGAGGAACGTTGTCCAGGTGGACACGATGGGTCAGACACGACTTTACAACTAGCAACAAAAGACGTCACCTATTGAGGTTTGGAGATACGGGTCAATAGGAACTGGGCCTGATATCGTAACACCACACCATCCAAGCTCGGCCCTCTTTCCCCCCTTTGCAAAACTTTTCAAAAGGACCCGATCCTTGCAGATAGAAGACGAACCCATCCGGCAGAAGGCTGCTGGCTTTTCTCTCTTGGAAGCAGACCCCAGCCCCGTCCTTGTTCCTCCATTGCCAATTGGTCTGGCGGGAGCCTAGACTGGCCCTCTCTGCAATTAGCAGGTAGGAGAACAAATCTGCACCAACGAGAAGCCACGTTTGCACACCTTCAGATCATAGAGCCTGCCTCGATTTCATTTTAGGGCCTGGGTAGATCCTGCTGCTCCCACTTGCAATGTTTGCACTGTCTTTTTACAGCCTGCCTCTGAATGACCAACCTTGTTCCCTCCCCTCCTCCTGCCCGCACCTTTCGATCTAGCACAGGTTTATGATAAACCTTTTTAATAAAAGGCATTGGTTTGCACGTCTCGTGAGTTTGGAAGGTCAGAGGCTACCAGGATTCTGCCTACAAGCCTGCTTTATGGAAACAAATTTGATGAGTTCTTTTTTTTCTAACTTCAGAGCTTCTGGAATTCCCCAGGAGGTTCTCCCCCACTACCCAAATACCAACCAGGCTTAGCCTCTAAGGTCAGCCAAGGAAGCGACAGCCTTGTGACGTGAAAGGGTGCTTCTGTCCAGGGACAAATTGGCCTGGCTGCATTTTTTAAATCCAGGGTGTTGACGGCTTCACGGCTCAACTGCATAAGGGTTTGTTGTTGTTGTTGTTGTTGCCTGAATACAATGCTCTGTCCCATGGGGAACAAACAATTCCCTTTTGAAGCACATCTTGTTTGTGGCACCTCCAATGCACAGAGACCGGGGACCTGACATCATCCGGGAGCAATTTACATTGGCTTTGCCTTGGAGTTGAGTTCGAGTTCTGCAGGTGGCCCTCAACTTCACCACCGGAATTGGAACCCATGTTTGATTTTATGACTTTTTTTCTTCTCCTTCTTCTTCTTTAATGCTAAGGGAATCTGCAGGTTGTGAACGGAATTGTGTGGTTGTTGCATTGCTGGCTGGGGAACTCAGAGTTAAAGGAATTATTGTTACCTTTTATTGTCAGAGTACAACATGTGCACAATGAGATTGGCTGAGCCTCCCTTTGTACAGCCCATCAACCCCAACACAACTCACAGCGAGGACAGAAGTCCCTAACCCAGTCCCAATCTTATTAGACTAGGTGACTTTGTGGCACAACGCAAGTCTATCCTACGATGTTATTTTCCCTTCAGGAGTCTGACAGCCCACGGGTAGAAATTGTTCTTCAGCCTGTTGGTGCGGCTGGCTCTGCTTCTCTATCTCCTTTCTGATGGTAGGAGAGTGAAAAAGTGCTGAGCAGGGTGTGAGTCATCCCTGAGGATTTTCCTCACTCTTCTAAGGCAGTGAGCCCTAGTGAGGTCATCTAGTGGTATCAGGGGACAGCCCGTGATGTTTTATGCTGTGCTCACCACCCTCTCTAGCATCTTTCCACCCACATCCATCCATCTTGAAGATGCTAAAACTGAGAAAACCCTGCTCTGTCCAAAAAGAATATATTTACTTATTTATTAGAATTTGTCAAACAAAAATGAGAACAAGACCACTCACATCCCGGACATAAACTGTTTCAACTCCTTCCCTCAAAAGGACGTTATAGAGCATTGCACACCAGAACAACTAGATGCAAGGTGAGTTTTTTCCCAAACGCCCTCACTCTGCTAAACAATAATTCCCTCAACACTGTCCAACTATTTACAAAGTCTGCACTACTATTACTATTAATCTTCTCATCACCCCTTATTATCCAACTCCTCCCACTTGTGACTGTAGGACTGTAACTTTGTCGCTTGTATCCTTACAATTTATATGTTTCCTAGTATGATTTGATTGCTAATTGTACCCTGTGACTATCATTAAGTGTTGCACCTGATGAACAACTCTTGACGAGATGTACCTTTTCTTTTATGTACACTGAGAGCATTTGCACCAAGACAAATTCCTTGTGTGTCCAATCACACTTGGCCAATAAAAAGAATTCTATTCTGTTCTATTTTCAATTCTATTCTATTCTATTCTATTCTATTTTCTATTCTATTCTATTCTTATTGTACCCTATGATTATTATTAAGTGTTGTACCTGATGATTCTTGACTCTTGACGAATGTATCTTTTCTTTTATGTACACTGAGAGCATCTGCACCAAGACAAATTCCTTGTGTGTCCAATCACACTTGGCCAATAAAGAATTCTAATTCTAATTCTAACAAGAATAAAAAAATCAAAATACAACGACAGGGACGATAGGCATGTTAGTGCACTTATGCACGCCCCTTCTATTTATTATAGTATATAATATTGACCTCACCCCTTTCCTAAGAAGTCTGTAGGGGCCTGCATAAGCGCACCAACATGCCTACCATCCCTGTCCTATGGTTCCTTTTATATATTTTTTATTTTTCTTAAATGTATCCATGTATTCATAACTATGTTTTTACTTATACCTATTATCTTGTAAGCAATTGACAAATAAAATAAATAAATAAACAGAATGGTCAGTGTCTGGAATACTCTACCTGACTCTATGGTTTTTTCCCCAAACCCCAAAAACTTTAACCTTAGACTGTTTACTATTGACCTCACCTCCTTTCTCAAGAGGTCTGCGGGGGCGTGCATAAGCGCACCAACGTGCTTACCGTCCCTGTCCTATTTCTTTTATTTTTCTTATATATATCCATGTATTCCTAACTATGTTTATACTTATACCTATTCTCTTGTAAGTGATTGACAAATCTAAATAAAGTAAAATAAAAATATATCTATTTCTCTTCCTGGCACGAAAGGCTACCCTTTCCTCCATACAGGAATCCCGGCAGGCCATGTGCCAGCCACGGGGGTGAGGTTGAAAAGGCATTTGATTGAAATTCCTGTTTTTGTGACCTGGTGTCTAGCAAGGGCGCCAAAGCCCGCCATTCAAGGACGACTCACAACCCCGGCAACGCTGATGGTCTGACGATAGCTTTGTCCTTCTATGGCGCTTAACTAGGGAAGATAGGAAGCGTAGTTCTAAATATCCAGAAGGCACTGGGACGAAAGAAAGCTGCAGCTGCAAACAGTTGGCTTTCTCCTTTCTCTGTGAGAGGATGCCACGAAAGAGTCCCAAAGAAGGAACATCTTCAACCTTCTACCAAAACCAACAGTGACTGGACAGCCTTCCTGTCCCCTAAACCAGGAGTCGCAAACCTTTTGGACATTTGGGGGAGAGAAAGAAAGACTTTGGCTGGCTTCCTTGCGTGCAACCAAACGAAGCAGAAAGAAGCAGCCTGGTGGCCAGGCCAGGCGCGTGGGGGTGCGTGGGGCAAGTTCCCCCCTCTGCCCTCTCCCCCCTCCCCTCACTACCTCGTGTTGTTTGCAATGCAAGCCTTGTGTTCCGGTGCAGCCTGGATTAATTGCTTTGGGGGGGGGACATTTCTCTGCGGACCACCAAAATTTTCTCGCAGACCACCAGTGGTCCCCTGACCACTGGTTGGTGACCACTGCCCTAAACAGCCTTGACAAGCAATGACATGGCAGTGTTTAAATACCGGCAGGCGATTATGTTCACCAAAGTGATCTAGCTCATTGATTAAGGAGGGAGGAGATCTCTCCCCCAGCCTCATGGAATGAACGAAAGTCAAGGCAGCCGATAAAAAATGTCTTAGCATTGGGCTTGCTATGCAAACTCGGCCGACTCTGGCCTAGGGAGCAAACCATCCTTTATAAGCCAGCTATGGCTACAGCAGAGGAAGTCAATCTAATCTGCACAACAGTGTGGCAAGAGGAGGAGAGAATTCCTTCGCGTTGGAGAATGATCCCAAGTTCCACTTTACAGATCCAGGATCCAGCAGCCAATGAAGCTGGCCATTTGAAAATAATTTGAGGAAACGTTTTAGAGTATGCATCAATTTGCAACTCTTGAAAGCAGCTGTGTCTTTTTTTCTCTCTCTCCAGGATGTCTGTCCCTCTGCAGTGACTACATGATCGGATAGATCAGGCCAGAATTTAAGGATGATTTAGGGAGAGGAACAGCAGAGACAAAGACCGGCCCGGAGCTCCAGGGCTAGCCTAAATCTCAGCATCTCTTCATCTGAAGGATCACAACTAACTAGATGATGGCTCCCAAGCAGACAATGTTGAGATGGAAAACCAAAAATGGTCTATACTGGGCAGACCCTTGTTCCTCCCTCCCCTTCCCAAAGAAAGTTGTAGCAGTAGGAGAAAATGTACAATTACTAAGGTAAAGGTTCCCCTCGCACACACGTGCTATTCATTCCCAGCTCTCATGGGGGTGGTGCTTGTCTCTGTTCCAAACCTGAAGAGCCATTGCTGTCCGAAGACGTCTCTGTGGTCACGTGGCCAGCATGACTCAATGCCGAAGGCGCACGGAATGCTGTTCCCTTCCCACCAAAGGGGTCCTTATTTTTCTATCTGCATTTTTTTAACATGCTTTTGAACTGCTAAGTTTGGCAGAAGCTGGGACACGTTAATGGGAGCTCACTCCGTGACGCGGTGCTAGGGGTTCGAACCACCGACCTTTCTGATCAACAAGCTCAGCGTCTTAGTCCCTGAGCTACCGCATCCCCTTTATAATTACTAGCTGGCCAGAAAAACACAGTGAGTTAGTTATACTCGCATCCTCAGCAACATCTCAAATCCCAAAACTCTTTGCTTTCACTCTGAGAGATCCAGACTTCAGGCAGTCCTCGACTTACAATAGTTCATTTTGTGTCCGTTCAAAATTACAACGGCACTGGACTTAGTGACTTAGGACCGTTTTACACACTTAAATGACCATTGTAGCATGGTTGCGTGATCAAAATTCGGACACTTGACAACTAATTCACATTTATGATGGTTGCTGTGTCCCGGGGTGTGTGTGTGTGTGTGTGTGTGTGTGTGTGTGTGTGTGTGTGTGTGGTCATGTGACTCCATTTTGCGACCTTCTGACTGGCAAAGTCCACAGAGAAGCCAGATTGACTTAACAACCATACGACTAACTGAACAACTGGCAGTGGTTCACTTCACAACAGTGGCAAGAAAGTTTTTAAAATGGGGCAAAACTCACTTAAACAAGTTTCTCTTCCTTAGCAAACATACATTTTGGCTGCATTGTCGTTGTAAGTGGAGGAACGCTTGTATTTCGATGCTGGCCAACACAGGAGGAAAAGCAATGATCAGCTACCCCATAGTCACTAAATGAGACTTAATGAGCAGGAGAGCTGGATATTTTTGTCCCTGCACTAATCCTGATCTCTGCTCAAATCTAGAATGGTCTTGATTCTTTATTCATTCTCATGCAACCCCTGGGAGATTCTCGGACTCTTCCCTCTCAGCCTGCCTGCGCTTTCTGCCAATAGACAGCCTCCTGTGTATATTTCGGGGTTCGGCTCAATGCAATCCCCAAACTAAGGAATCTCCCATCCACAACTTCCTATTGATTCTCTGCCATTCACCATCGCTCAGTCTTGACCTCCTGTCTGTCTAGAGCAGCGGTCGCAAACCAGTGGGCCAGGGACCCCCGGTAGCCTGTGAGAAAATTTTGGTGGTCTGCAGAGAAATGTCCCCCCCCCAAAGCAATTAATCCAGGCTGCACAGAACGATTGTTGCTGCATCCCCACAGTCATGAGAGGCCAGGCGAGGAGATATGCGCGCCTCGATGTGAGTGATGTTGAATTGGCCACACCCAGCCAATAACATGTCCGTCCAGTCACATGACCCACCAAGCCACGCCCACCAACCAAGCCACGCCCACAGAACCGGGTGTTTAAAATATTTGAATCCCACCCCTGCCTATATCCCTTGCTTTTAAAGCCAATGATCCTAAGGGTGGGTCGCCAAACGGTGATTCCTGATCCCGTAATGGCAGACGGAAAATTGGAGCCAGCCGGAGAACGACTGCAAATTATAAGGGGTGTTTTTGTTTTTTTCTTTCTTTCCCCTCTGCCTGCCTGCCTGCCAAACAGGATCCCTGCCAGAACCAGGGTCTTGCCTGTCTGGGCCAAATGGGGACGAGATCTTACAAGATCCCAGCTTGGCCCAGTTATCCATGCCCACCGCAAAGCAAGTCTCCGCAAGCCAACACCGGATTGCTATCGATTACTCACCCCCTGTCTCTGCCCGGACAAGCTAATGCCAAACATCAGGATGTCAACGTCAGGATTTCCTACCCTGATCAAAATCAAAAAGTGGGTCAGGACATTCAGAGAGAGAGAGGAAGAGGGTGTGGGGGCATCTCGACGAGGAAAAAAAAGACAGGTTTCCGGTGTAGCTAGCTCCGATCCAAAAGGCTCGACGTTATTCCAAGGATCAGCATGGGTTTTGTTTTGTTTTTTTTTATATCGGGGATTTGCATTAAACATCAAACCGAGGCAGGCTCTTTGATCCAAAGGTGTGGAAAAATTAAATCTCTCCTTCGTGCTCCATTCCTACCCCCTCTCCTAGAATGCCATCCTAGGCACATCCTCCGAAAAGGGGGGCTTGGAACCAGCAAGGCCACGGACGTTTGAGAGGTTCCCAAGTTACACAATCCTTTTGGCAAAATCCTACTTTTCGACAAGGCCGGGCGAAGCCTTCCTCACTTCCTTTTGTTCAACAGGAGTCGTTGGGCACATCCTGCCTAATTCCACACTTAAAAGGTTCCCACCCACCTTGTTTCTCCCACTAGGAAGGGCTGGCTCCAAAGCGAACGGTAGACATCGACTTACGACAGTCCCACTTTGTGGCTGTTTGAAGTCACCCCGGCCCTGAAAAAAAAGGGGGACGTGCGCGACTGTTTTCCGCCACAGCATCTGTTCCCCTCCCCATGATCAAAATGGAGGCACTCGGGCCACCATCTTTGTATTTATGGCGGTTTGCAGTGTCCCCGGGAGTCTGGTGCTCCCCTTTGGCGACTGGCAACGTCAACAGGGGAAGCTGGATTCGCTTAACAACCTGGGTTCCTAGCTTAACGACCGTCCTCCTTCGCTTAACCATTGTGGCAAGGAAGGTCTTAAAACTCAGCTGGACAAAAATATGTCTCCCTTAGTAACCAAAATTTGGGGGCTGGATTCCAGTCGTAAGTCCGGGATAACCTGTATTAGGAAAGGACATTGTTTCTTCTTCTTCTTCTTCCTCTTCTTCCTCTCCTCCTCTTCTTCCTGCTTCTTTCTTCTTCCTCCTCCTCTTCTTCCTTCCTTCTTCCTCTTCCTCCTCCTCCTCTTCTTCCTTCCTCCTTCTTCGTCCTCCTCCTTCCTCTTCCTCCTTCTTCCTCTTCTTCTTCCTCCTCCTTCCTCTTCCTCCTTCTTCCTCTTCTTCTTCCTCCTCCTTCCTCTTCTTCTTCCTCCTCCTCCTTTTTCCTCTTCTTCCTCCTCCTCTTCCTCCTCCTCACTCTTCCTCTTCCTCCTCCTTCCTCTTCCTCCTCCTCCTCTTCTTCTTTTCCCCAGTGACTTGCAACACTAACCACCTTTTGAAACCTGTCTTCAGAAACAGCCTCCTTAACCCCAGGAGGACCCCCCCCCAAAAAAAGGGGGGGAGAAAAGACCTTTGTCCCCACGCCACCCCTTTTAAACGACCCGAAGCCCTAAGTCAGAAGTCGGAGCGGAAGGAGCCGAGGCACAAGCGGCGTCTCCCAATGTTTGGCCTTCCCGTTTGTTGCAAAACCGAGACGAAAGCTACACTGTTTATTTCAAGACGGGGCGGGGGCGGCGGGGGGGGACATTTCCTTTTTGAAGCAGCCTTTCAAAACTTTCGGGAGTTCAAAACCCGATTTCCGGAGAGAGAGAAAGAGAGAGAGAGAGCTCTGAATGGGAAGTCCCTCCCCCCCTCCCCCAGATTTCCTCCCACGACGGAGGGTCTCTAAGATGGGACATGTAGTCCACGAACCGCCCCCCCTCCCCCTCTCCTCAAACGCCTTGGAAGGGACCTCGAGCACATCCAGACTGACCTCCCCCGCACTCAACCCCCCACCCCCACCCGTCCCTTGCCAAGCTTTGGGGAGTTTCCTGCCAAGCTAGGCCCGCGAATGGCTCCTGAGCCTACGCAGAGTTCAGGAAGCCGGTTGGAGCGCCTCTTTCACCGCTTTGCGCCCCCCCCTCAAAAAAAAGGGAGGCCGCCCCCTCCCCCTCGAGCCCGGGTTTCTGCCCCTCTCCCCCCCACCGATGAGACCCTCATTTGGGGGTCCCCGCTCTTTAAATTGGGGGAAGGGGGGGCAGAGAGAGAGAGAGCTTCCCTCGGCCCCAAGGCGCCCCCTCCCCCCTTGCGACCACCAGCCTCCTCCCCACGGCCAGCCTGGGGGGGGGGGAAGGAGAGGGGTCGGGAGGGGGGGTCTAGGAGGGCAACCCCTCCCCAATTCCTCCGGGTGGGGGGGGTTGAATGAAACCTGCCGGGAGAGGGAGAGGGGGGGGAGACCCGATCGCGACCCCCCCCCACAAAAAAAAAAGAAGAAAAAAATAAAAATCACGCACCGTGATGTTGCAGTGGATGGCGAGCGGGGTGGGCGGCGGGGCCGGGCCGGGGCCGTCGGCGGGGGGCACGAAGAGGCAATGCAGCTCGTCGGGCTTCCAGGAGGCGATGCGGAAGCGCTCGTGGTCGCGGCCGAAGATGGACTCGAGGAGCCGGAGCTCGGCCTTCAGCCCCGAGACGGCCATCCTGGCCGCATCGCCGCGCCGCTCCAGGCCTCGCCGCCCCCACCAACCCCAGCCCCGGCCAGCCCCACCCGCCGCCCGCCCGGCCGAGCCCCGACCAGCCCCGCCGGGCCGCCCCTTCCCCCGCCCCTTCCCCCGCCCCGAAGGAGGGAGGGAGGGAGGGGAAATCCAGCGCCCATGGTCCCCAAGGAGAAGGGGGTGGACTCTCCCCCGAATAGGGACTCCAGGGCCCATCAACCGTCCTGAGAGGGAAGGGCCTGCTCCCCCCCCCAAGAACCCCCAATAGGGACTCTAGGGCCCATCGTTCCCAAGAAAGGAGGGGGTCCCCAAGGAGAAGGGGGTGGACTCTCCCCCGAATAGGGACTCCAGGGCCCATCAACCATCCTGAGAGGGAAGGGCTTGCTCCCCCCCAAGAACTCCCAATAGGGACTCTAGGGCCCATCGTTCCCAAGAAAGGAGGGGGTCCCCAAGGAGAAGGGGGTGGACTCTCCCCCGAATAGGGACTCCAGGGCCCATCAACCGTCCTGAGAGGGAAGGGCCTGCTCCCCCCCAAAAAAACTCCCAATAGGGACTCTAAGGCCCATCGTTCCCAAGAAAGGAGGGGGTCCCCAAGGAGAAGGGGTGGACTCTCCCCCGAATAGGGACTCCAGGGCCCATCAACAGTCCTGAGAGGGAAGGGCCTGCTCCCACCCAAGAACTCCCAAGAGGGACTCTAGGGCCCATCATTCCCAAGAAAGGAGGGGGTCCCCAAGGAGAAGGGGGTGGACTCTCCCCCGAATAGGGACTCCAGGGCCCATCAACCATCCTGAGAGGGAAGGGCCTGCTCCCCCCCAAAAAACCCCAATAGGGACTCTAGGGCCCATCGTTCCCAAGAAGGGAGGGGGTCCCCAAGGAGAAGGGGTGGACTCTCCCCCGAATAGGGACTCCAGGGCCCATCAACAGTCCTGAGAGGGAAGGGCCTGCTCCCCCCCCAAAAAAAACCCAATAGGGACTCTAAGGCCCATCGTTCCCAAGAAAGGAGGGCGTCCCCAAGGAGAAGGGGTGGGCTCTCCCCCGAATAGGGACTCCAGCATCCATCATCCCCCAGGATGGAATGGCCCTGAGAGGGGAGGGGCTGCTTCCCTCCTAAAGTACCTTGAATAAGGACTCTAGGGCCCATCGTTCCCCGGAATGGAGGGATCTCTGATGGGGAAGGAGCTGTCTGCTACCCCCCCAGGGGGACTCCAATGCCTCTGGTCCCCAAGGAGGGAAGGGGGTCCCCAAGGAGAAGAGGTTGACTCTCCCCGAATAGGGACTTCAGCGTCCATCATCCCCCAGGATGGAATGGCCCTGAGAGGGGAGGGGCTGCTTCCCTCCTAAAGTACCTTGAATAAGGACTCTAGGGCCCATCGTTCCCCGGAATGGAGGGGTCTCTGATGGAGGATGGGAAGGGGGCTTTCTGCCACCCTCCACCCTCCCGGGAGGGATTCCAAGACTATCATTCCCAAGGACAGAGAGGGTCTCAATGAAGAAGGGGCTGCTTCTTCTCAAACAAGGATTCCAGCACCCATCATCCCCAAGGTTGGGGGAGGAGTCTCCGGTAGCGAAGGGACTGCCTTCTTTCCAAAACAGGGACCCCAGCACCTACCTTCCCCAAGGATGGAGGCAGTTCCCATTAGAGAAGGGCCGCCTCTCTCCCCAAATAAGGAAGACTCCAGGTCCCATCATCCCCAAAGCAACTGGCTCCCCTCCTCTCCTGCTTTCCTCTCCACACTCGGTGGATTCCAGCTCCCATTGTTCCCAAGAGGATGGGTTTGGGCTCTTAGAGCTTCCAAAAGCATCTACTTCCCCGCCTCTCTCTCTTCAAGCGGACTCCAGGTCCCATCATCCCCACAGGGATGGGATGATGGGATTTGATTTTTCAGTGGGGTGGGGAGGGAGCAGGCTGGGGGGGGGGTAGATATTTCCCCAACTTGATGTCCTCCACAGAATCTTCTTGTTTCCTAGTTAAATGATAATGGGAGATGAAATCATTAAAACTCATCCCTGTGTCGGTGTTTATTGGTCTGGGGCTCGCTGGGGATGATGGGAGTTGGGATCTAAGCCAGAGGCAAACGTGATGTGGCGACCTGTTAGAACGAATAGGGTGACTTGCAAGCAAACACACTTTTAAAGGCAATTGACACAATCAAATACATTCGGGATATATCTTTTTTTGTCAACACCCCCTTTACAATACTTTCCTGCGAGAAAAGCGGCCTTCCATGGACTTCTGGGCCTACCAGAATCTCATTTTAGCCCTTTATTATTATTTTAAAGCGTGTTTACAATTATGTAAACACTGGCACTGGATTCAGACTGCTATCACCTGAATATCACAACACTGTTGCATGTGCGTTCATGAGAAACAGAACCAGCAAATCTGAACCCCAAAGAAATGCAGATAAAATGGGATATTTTTCTGTGAAGATTAAAAAAAAAACCCACCTACCCATTTCAAGAGCAGTTACGTCCAAGTAGACAATTGTCCTTTGTAATACAACTCTGTGTAGCTGTATCGAAATCTTCAGAGGTGTGAAAAGGAAGGAGGAGGGGAAGAAGGTGTTTTTTTAAATCTTCCATTCAATTAATCCAAAATTATTTTCAAAGCAGAGGGGGTTGCTTCAATAAAAAGCTAGTTATCTTGATTTGATTTGCTGTATGATGGTGCATACAGGCCTCCTTGCAAGAAAATAGTCCGTGCCTAACAATAATAATAATAATAATAATGAACAGGTGGATAAAATGCCATGTCCAGTTCTGAACTGTGTGCCAAACCATAATAAAACAGCTGAGATGATACCTTAAACCCCATTAAACGATGATGATGAACCATTCTGATTTATTAAACTTGTTTGTTGCAAATGTCCTTTGATGGCATTACAGCTATTATTGCAAGATACAACTTCCAAGCCAAGCTGGTTTTTGCAATCGACAATATCCTCATCGGTCAATTGCAAAAGGCAGCTTGATTTGGAAAGCTTACTTTCTACAATTCTTTTAACATCATGTAACCACATACCTATCCTGGGTTTGGGAAGGACTCTAGGGGGAAAAAAAGTGCCAAATCCAGGCTAAACACCTGGTTGATTGTGGGATCAAGCAGAATAACAACCATCCCAAAATATCTGTAACATCACTTGAACATGAATCCAGAAGAAAAGCAACCTGGAATGAAGGAGAAACTTCCTCATAGTGAAGACAATTGACCAGCGGAACAGCTTGCCACCAGAAGTTGTGAATTCTCCAACACTGAAATTTTTAAAGAAGAAACTGAAGAACCAAATGTCTGCAGTGGCACTGGGTCTCCTGTTTCAGGAGGGAGTTGGACTAGGGAAATAAGCGGTGGGGTGCCACAAGGTTCCGTCTTAGGCCCAGGACTCTTCAATAGATTCCTTAACAACTTAGATGAGGGAATAGAAGGGGAACTTACCAAATTTGCAGATGATACTAAGCTGGCAGGAATAGCCAACACCCAAGAAGATAGGCTCAAGATCCAGATGGATCTTGACAGACTAGAACACTGGGCAGTATCTAACAAAATGAAATTCAGCATAGAGAAAAATAAAGTCCTACACTTAGGCAAGAAAACCCAAAAGGACCCATATAGACTGGGTGAAACCAGGCCCAATAGCAGTAACTATGAAAGGGATCTTGGAGTCTTAGTGGACAACCAGCTAAATAGGAGCCAGCAGCATACAGCAGCAGCCAAAAAAGCTAATGCAATCCTAAATTGCATTAGCAGGGATACAATCGAGATCAAGTGAGGTACTAATAACCCTCCATAAAGCCTTAGTAAAACCACACCTAGAGGTCTGCATCCAGTTTTGTTCACCACACTATAAAAAAGATGTTGAGACTAGAAAAAGTGCAGAGAAGAGCAATCTGCATTGATACTATCAACATTATCAAACAGCCACATCTGTCTTTCCCAGGTTTCTGGAAACTGGTTGATAGGTGGACAAAAATGCCAAGTCCAGTTTAAACATCTGGCTGATTGCACCACGAATTATAAGGTGACACTTTTTACTAAAATTGGTTAGTCTGAAAAAGTGCTCCCAGATGCCTGATTTTTTTTTTTAAATTTAGTTGGGTTTCACCATGGTCCCTCCTCCAAAAAATGTGTTTAAAGCTTTGGGGATTGGGGAGGGGGGGTGTTGCCCAAAATATTTTTGCTTCCAGCCCACCATTAGCACTTCCGGTCCTAAAAAGCAATAAGAGCCCGTGATTGTGGAATTTCCTGTCCTGAATCATTTTGACAGTACTTGCTAAAGTTGAAGTGTGAAGGATTTCACTTTTTAGGATTACCGAAATCTTTCTTCCAGGTGGTTTCAGTATTTAGGTTGTGACTGATGTTTGCCTTTTCATTTGTTTTGAAGCTGTCTTGTGGTTCCTGTCTGTGATAGGTTTTTTTTTTATTACGTTCACTTATATTGGTCTTAATTACATTTCTGCTTCACAGCCTCCATTTATTTATTTTTAAAGGCTTCAAAGCTTTAGAACTTCTGAGGACTGGTTTATTTTTTGTTAAAGAAAAAAAAGCAGGGGAAAATAGGGGAACTGCATCCAGGGATTGTACTGAGTTATTAATAGATATTATCTCAGCTGCGAATTTCACATTTTTTAATGATGCATGATGACTTTTTAATATGTTTTTGTATTCTTTATTTTTTTTAAACCTGTTGTATTGTTGGCTGTTTTAAATTCTTCCCACTGTCTGTGAGCCACCCAGAGTCATAGATGTGAGGGAAGTAGCTATATAAATTTGAAACATAAATGACATAATTTATTATATTACAAAAATAAGGCATGGTTCTTGGAGTGGCATGCTTTAAATATGCCCTGTTGCTGGAAACAGGTAACATCTACTGAGCAGATTTTCTCTTACTTGTATTTTTATTCGTGCAGGAGATTTTTGCCAAGATTTGGGATTAAGAGGGGAATAAATAGCTTCAATAGCTTTTTTTTCCCCACTTGAACATGGGCCCACTGGAGTAAAAATACAGAAAAAAAAAATCAGTTCAAGGGATCTATCCAGGTCACAGTTGTACCAAAGGTGCTTTTTTATTTTTCAAGAGGCAATTGGACTTTCCAGTTTTTAGTTGAAGACATCTCACTTCTCATTCAAGAAGGTTTTTTCAGTTCTAACTGGAAGGTGAGGAAGGGAAGGATTTTTATTCCCTGCAGACAAGTTTAAATATGAAGCATAAATCCTTCCCTTCCCCACCATCCAGTCAAAGCTTGCAAATTTATATTGTGGAAGGAATAGAAATCCTTCTGTTCCTCACCATCCAGTCGGAGCCGAGGAAGCTTCTTGGACGAGAAGTGAAAAATCTTCAAAGAAAAACAAAGAGTCCAGTTCCCCCTTGAAAAAAGACAACTACCTTTTCTTGGGGAGTTCAGTGGATCAGAAGTGTTAATGCAACAGACAACCAGAAGAGGGCAGCGAAGGAACAAAAAATATTAGATTTTCTAACGGAGTCTCTGGAAGAGAGCCAGGAAACAAATTAAAAACAATTTCATTGCATTTACAAACACCGAACAGCAGGTAGCCAAAAATTCCTGCTGTTAAATGAGGTGATTGTTAAGTGAGAGGTGTCCCCATTTTACGACCTTTTTTTGCCACAGTTGTTAAGCGAATCGCTGCAGTTGTTAAATGAGCCCTCCGCTTGTTAAGCAAATCTGTCTTCCTCCAATCACTTTGCTTGTCAGAAACCAGCTAAAGGATGGTAACCGAGGGCGATCAAGTGATCCCGGGACCCTCAACTGTCATAAATGCATGCCAATGACCAACTACTCAGATGTGGGGATGCTGCAAACAGTTGCGAGTGCGAACAACGGTCGTAAGTCACTTTTTTTCAGTAGTGTTGCAACTTCAGCTGCTACGAAACAAGGAGGAGCTACACCTCGAGCCTTAAAGTAGCCAGAAGAGTGATAGGAAAACAAGCAACATTCTCAGGTGCGGTTATGTTTTTGTTCATCTGAATATAGCTGCCCCAGAGAGGAGGAGGGAGTCAAGCTATTCTCCAAAGCACCTGAAGGCCAGACAAGGAATAATGGATGGAAACTGATCGAGGAGAGGTTCAACCTGGAAAGAAGGAGAAACTTTCTGACAGGAGAACAATCAACCCATGGAACAGAAGTTGCCCTCGGAAGTTGTGGGAGCTTCATCCCTGGAGGCTTTTAGGAAGAGATTGGACTCCCATCAGTCAGAAATGGTGTAGGGTCTCCCACTTGGGTGGGGGGTTGGACTAGATGACCGACAAGGTCCCTTCCAACTCTGATTATCTGGTTTTTTTCCGAGTGTATTTTCTAGTGAGTAATGTGTCTTCTGCAAATTCCGAAAGACCAATAAACAAAGGAGAATGAGCAGGCCCACGGAGTTTATGATCTGTCAAATTAAATAGAAACCATCTCCAGGATGCACAGCTACAGAGCCTGAAGTTTTTTGGGCAACTGCTTTTTTTTGGCTCTCACTGTTCTGCAAAAGGAAGAAAACAGTTGCGTAACAGCTACATGTTACAGTTAGTTATTTTTTATTTTTATTTTTATTTTTTTACCTCTGCTCTGTTCACTCTGCTAAACAACTAATTCCCACAACACTGTCAAACTGTCTAGTAAGGCTGGATTCTACCCTTCTTCTCCTCTTTCCTATTATCTTATCTCCTTATCTTCTTCAGACTATAACATTGCATGTATCTTGTAATTATGTTGTTTACTTGGTATCCTAGTATGATTTATGTTGATTGCTTATGTCGTAGGAGACATTTTCTGATCGTGAGAGCAACCAATGGCAACCAATGGCACAGAAGTTGCCTTTGGAAGTTGTGGGAAGTTTTCAAGAAGAGACTGGGCTGCCATTTGTCAGAAATGGTGCAGGGTCTCCTGCTTGGGCAAGGGGTTGGACTAGATGACCTACAAGGTCCCTTCCAACTCTTAATCTATTAAAGTTAAAGTATCCTATGACTATCACTAAGTGTCATATTTTATGATTTATGCTGAGTGCATTTTTACGATGATATGATCATGATTTCTCACTTATTGCTTGTATGTACACTGAGAGCTTACGCACCGGAACAAATTCCTTGTGTTTCCAGTCACACTTGGTCAATAAAGAATATTCTATCCCTTGTTCATCTGGATCTGAGATTCTCCTTGCAAGGACCACAGTTTCTGCTTCCATTCTTTGGTAATTTGAAAGTTTGCAGCCCTTGTGTTAACCCAAAACCCTTTCTTGTTTTTTTCCTCTCTCTCTTTGAAAATGTCTGCTTTCTCATCCGAGAAGAACTGGAGAAGCTTCTTAGGAGAGAGGTGAAATGTGTTCAAGGGGTAAAAAAAATAAAATAAGAAAGTCCAGTCGCCTTCGGGAAAAGCACTGCTGGGTTTCCAAGAACACATTTTTGACATCTATATTTTTGGAAGCAAAGACACTAACAAGATGCTGAGTCCATCTCTGCATTTTTCACCTGCTTCCGGTGGCCTAATAGTCAACTAATTCATACCCGATAAAAACTGCTTGTTCTGTCTTCATTATTTATTGCTTTCTTGGATTTCTACATCACCAGAATTAGACCATTTTCCCTATAAATCATTTAGCACGTTATGATTCAGTGCAACGATCACAGGACATCTATTTCACATAAATGCTCACCTAACCCTACGGAAGCCGGCTCCATCTTATCCACTCAGCCGTCTCAGTTTTAAAGATTAATCCAGCATGCATAGAAGTGCTGAATTTACAGCTAGGTACAGCTAGGAGGGACAGAAGTCCTGTCGTTCTTTGCAGGATAAATATAGTCAAGGCCATCTGGAAATGTACGTAAAGGTACAGGTTTCCTCGGTCCAGTCGTGTCCGACTCGAAGAGGAAGCACCGAGTTAGGAATAGTTTTCGGACAATGCTGGCTCCCTTGGCCAACAAACAGAGATGAGTACCTGTCTCTGTTTGTTGGCTGAGGAAGCCAGCGTTGTATGAAGACAGTTCCTGTAGTCATGTGGCCAGCGTGGCTATATGGGAAAGGTGCATGAAATGCTGTTACCTTCCTACCGAAGTGCTACTTATTTATTTACTCACACTTGCATATTTTGAATGGCTAGGTGGACAGGAGCCGGGGTGTGTGATTCTACCGGTTCAGCCCAGTTCTATAGAACCAGTTGTTATGGTTCCCACCAGGAGCTGAGGCGAGGATGGGAACTCACCCTGTTGTGGGGTGCTCGGGTCTCAAACATGGAGGATCTGAAATGCATTTGAAAGCTCTGCACTGAATGGTCGCAAATGCTGGTTAATACAGATGTGCAGCTGGAGAGAGGTTGCCATATAGCCCCCTCCCCCCCATGCATTATTTACAATTATTAAGTTAAGCACAGCAAGTGCTCAGAACTGGAAGGAAGAGGAAGAATTACTCAAATCCCTAGCCTTGCTGGGACTGAAACATTTATGGCTGAAAATCCCGGCTGAGCCTTTTGCTGCAATCACCCAACGAACGGGCTCCGCTGTCGCATTTTGCATCAAGGCCATTGATTTTAATTTGGAATAAACACAGCAGCTGCCTGTCTCTTTGATCCTCTGCAGCTGCATTTCCAAGGTCAAATTGCTGAAAAGTCACGCTGGGCAAGACAAGGAGAAAGATGGAGGGATCGGCGTAGCGGTTAACCAGCCTATTTTGAATTTGGCCTTATTTGGATCAGGGTTTATTCAAGAAACAAGGATTAAGTGAATCACAGCTTAGCACCATGGGTAAATCCCACCACTCCTGGCATGGGTTGTGTGGATAAGCCTCAAAACCTCACATCGCATACAGGTGAAAGTGGGATGCTTGTTATAGAGCAGGGGACTTCCAACTTGACTGCTTTAAGACTTGTGGATTTCAACTCCCAGAATTCCTCCTCCAGTCATGTTAACTCAGGAATTCTGGGAGTTGGGAAGTCCACCAGTCTTAAACTTGCCAAGTTTGCAGACCCTTGTGATAGATGATAGATAGATAGAGATAGAGAGAAAGAGAAATGATAGATTGATAGGTGATAGATCAGGGGTCTTCAAACTTGACAGTTTTAAGACTGGTGGATTTCAACTCCCAGAATTCCTCCTCCAGTCATGTTAACTCAGGAATTCTGGGAGTTGGGAAGTCCACCAGTCTTAAACTTGCCAAGTTTGCAGACCCTTGTTATAGAGCAATGACAACAGTCCCTAGTTTAATTGGCTTTTTAAAATTTTAGCAAGCCGGCCAGAGTCCCCTGGTGGTGAGACAGACAGCAATCAAATCAAAATCAAAATCAAATCAAGTAAGTAAGTAACAAACTACCCATTTTAAGAGAAGCATCCCTGCTGGAAGTGGGGAAGAAATTATAGTCCATTTAGCAGTGCTACATATGATCAAGGCAAATTGTTCTGCTGAGTAAAACCGTATTACTAGGAAAACAGATTAGATTAAGGAGGTTTGGCTTTTCTGGCAAATGAGCTGCAATTTATTTCTTCTCCACTATCTCTATAAAATCCACAAGGATGACTTCTTTGAAAGGACTTTAGAGTCACCTTTCTGCTTCTCGCCCTCTTTCTGAAAAACTTTGTCCCGTCACACCACTGGTGGGATTCAAAACTTTTTTTAACTACCGGTTCTGTGGGTGTGGCTAGGTGGCCATGGCCATGGGACTGGGTGGGCGTGGATTTTTTGTTTTTGCTTTTTTGCAGCCACCCCCCCCCCCCACATTTTTTTGGGCCAAGACTCTGGGGGGGGGCATTTTTGCTCCCAGGAAGCTCCCCTGGGGCTCAAGAAAGCAAAAAATGGAGAGGGATATGTGTGTGCCCCTCCCTCCATTATATGCCGTCCTGGGCCTCAGGGAATCCTGGGTGAAGCAGTAAGACAAGCTAGAGCAGGGGTCTCAAACTCAATTTACCTGGGGGTCGCTGGAGGCAGAGTCTGGGTGAGGCTGGGCCGCATAAGGGAATCCACAAAAAACATTGTTTAAAAAAATATCCTCCAATGTCATCAACAGTTAATGATTTCTCCAATACATGAACTGTCCTGAACACATGAATGGAAGATTGAATGAAGGTCATGAACAGTTCCTCCGAACATGGCTTCTCCAGCTTATTCCTTGCTGCCAGAGACTTGACAACGCTTCCTCTCACGTATCTGAACCACATTTGGCTTGAGAGAGGAGGCACTTGAGACCCTCAGTTATGGCTTGAAGATGATCATCAGTAAATCTGGACTTGTGCTTGGACTTGTTAAAGTTCAGGGTGGAGAAGAAGCCACGACGAAGAACGGCGGGCGGGACTTCCTTCAGAGGTCCATTCCCCCTGCGGGCCGCACTAATATTATACTTTCATATCACGGTGGGGGCCACAGGATATCATCTTGTGGGCTGCAATTGGCCCGCGGGCAGCGAGTTTGAGACCCCTGAACTAGGGGAATCGTATAAACAGCTGATTTATTTTATTTATTTGTTTATTTGATTTGTCAATCGCTTATTATGCTGATTGTCGTGAGGGAAAAGAAAGAAGCGAATACCCTAAGCGGTGAGCGTCAGCTGGGCGGGGTGAGCGAGCATCGGGCAGCCGGGGCAAGTTGGGCGACCTACACCAAATTCTTGCTACCGGTTGGTGTGAACCGGTGCAAACCAGCTGAATACCCACCCCTGCATCAGACCAACCATTTTTTGCAAGTAATTAAGGCTGATAACTCTTCTGAAATCTCACTTGCAACGGACATAACGCAGCAGAACTTGTGATGCTCCGGGGACATTGCAACCGTCATAAATAGGAGTCGGTTGGCAAGTGTCTGAAATTTTGACCCCGTGACCCTGGGGAGGCTGCAATGGTGGTTCAGTGTGACAAATATTCCTGAAGGTGAGCAGGCTGTTCCATGCACAACGGTTTTTCCTGCTCCTCGTAGCGGGAAACAAAAGGATGCACCCATCCATCCTGCAAGGAGGTTGCTGCTTTTATATCTGAAAGGAAAACATGGGCTATGGCACAGGTGGACAGGAGGCCTACAACTTTCTTCTGCGATATTTTAAAGATCATTTTAAATTCTGGGGCAGCTATGCTTTTCAGAGGAACATCGATTCTCCACATTGTGGCTTGTAGTTCACTGCTCGGGTGACAGCCCAGAAGTAGCATGGATGGTGATGATCCGTGCTAGGAAATAAACTTCCCCAGGCAGAGACTGTGCTGAATATTTCTGGCATGACTGAAACCTTATTCTTAAAAAAAAAAAAGCACAAACCATTGGTCTTCTTCAGCTCCTCGTTTTCCTTTGAATTTGAATTTCTGTTCTGTTTTTGTTGTATTGGTTGAAGTTGCAACTGGATGGCCTACAAAAACGGGTGTCCAAAGACCTCGGCCAACTCAAGGAAACAAAACTGTTTTTAACAGAATAATAGAACCACAGGGATGGGAGGGACCTGGGAGGTCTTCTAGTCCAACCCCCTGCTCAAGCAGGAGACCCCATACAATTCTAGACAAGGGCCTGTCCAGTCCCTTTCTTGTAAGCAGAGGTGGGATTCAGCCAGCTATGGCCAGTTCTGGAAAACTGGTAGCGGACATTTTGAGTAGTTTGGAGAACTGGCCAATCCCACCTTTTTGCTTCCTGCAAAGAACTCCAGATTCTCAGCTGGCTTTTATCCCATAAGGGAGGAGCCATCACCTTGCAGCCTTACTCCCGAGTCGCCTGTGCTGCTGCAGCTGCTCTTTTCTTCAAGCAGCCCTGCACACACATGCACTGGGCCCAGGCTCCTCAGGTGCCTCTTCCTCACTGCTGGCAGCCTCCACCATCTCCGAAGGCAGCATTCCACTCCCTGATGGTCCTGACCTCATCCCTTCATCACACACAGGCCCCTCATCTGAGTCCTCACTCTCCGAGACCTCAGCCATCCGCACCTGCTGGCGGTGAACCACAGCAATGTTGGATGACATAAGGTATCCTTCCTTGGTCAGGGGGCTGGACTAGAAGACCTCCAAGGTCCCTTCCAGCCCTAGTGGGGGACTAGGATTCTAGATGTGACTGGTGATCTATGCGGAGCTTTTGTTCTTCCCTTCCAGCTTTCAAACAGCTTCTCAAAACAAGCATGACTCATGCTAGGCCTCTGGAGGAGGCCCCATTTGATAGGGCTTGAATTCAATTATCTGTGGGGGAAAATAATAGACATCTGGCAAATTCTCATCTTAATTTAGGCTGTCAGAGCATGAATTTGCCTGCTGCGTTGGGTGTTCTTCTCGGCCCGAGAGGACATTCATTGCTCGTCAAATTGAATCTCCGGGTGCATAATTGAATCGCTGACTGGATCAATCTCTTGTTTTACCAGCAGAATCATTTCTTCTGAGCTGCTCAGTTGGACGTGATGGAGACCATGCCTCCTCATCATTAGAGAGCCCAGGAAGGTTGCTGAGCTCCATCCGGGAAGGCTTGAATGACTAACCGATGCTGCTGCTCCATGTGGGAGGAGTTGGCTTGGATTGCTGGATCAATCCATGTTGGATTGTTGACTCCATGTTGGATTGTTGACTTTTACAGGAGGTCTCTCTTTGTTCAATTTGGGTGGGGATGGCTCAAAAAGCCTCCAGGATTGTCAGCGAAGGAAGGTGTGTGGCTTCCTCAACATCACTGGTCCAACTCCATGGTATCTCCATGAAAATGAGCAACCTGGAGTAACAGGTAGACCTCAACTTATCACCATACTGGAGCCTGTCCATTATGCTTGTAAGTCATGTAGCAAGTCACCCATATGATGGACCCAATGTTTTGTGTTGTTAAATGGACAGTGGAGTAATCAAGCAACTATCATGGTTGTTAATAAAGTCCCATCTCAAGAAGATTGTTATTTTTTATGCTGGAAAAGTTGATTCTCCCTCGTAGAGTAGAAGGAAATGGGTGTGATATCTCTCCTCTTTCTTCTTCTTCTTCTTCTTCTTCTTCTTCTTCTTCTTCTTCTTCTTCTTCTTCTTCTTCTTCTTCTTCTTCTTCTTCTTCTTCTTCTCCTCCTCCTCCTCCTCCTCCTCCTCCTCCTCCTCCTCCTCCTCCTCCTCCTCCTCCTCTTCATCATCATCTTCCTCCTAATTTAAAGGTTTAAGCTGAAAGCAGTCTGAACTTTTCTGCACTGGGAAGATGTAATTATGTTCCCGCAGGCCATGTGGGCGGCGCAGCCTTGTGTCCCCACACAGCCTGGATTAATTGCTTTGGGGGGGGGTGACATTTCTCTGTGGACCACCAAAATTTTCTCATGGACCCCCAGTGGTCCCTGGCCCACTGGTTGGTGACCCCTGCTTAGACAATGACCAGGAGGCAGCTACCACGACTCCATCTAGCCAAGAACCAAACAACATAGCAGGAACCCTGCATTTGAATGAGTCTGAAGCATAAATGGACATAGTTGCTTGAAGCAACATGCTTTTTTAAAAAAAAAAAAAAAATATGGAGCAGCCAGTGAAAAATCAGGAGCTTTGCAGCTGAAACCTTTGGGGGATTTAGAAAAACATGATCAGGGCTTGTGTTTTCTTGCAAAGCTTCCTTCGGAAGGAAGATGAAGCAGAAGATCAAAATGTTATTTGCATCATTTTTGGGATGTGTGTGTGTGTGTGTGTATCAATTCTTTTATTATCAAGACTTTTATCATGCAGCAGCAGGATGCAACTTTTTCTACTCTGATGACCAGTGGGAAATTGATTAAAATTAAAATGGTTTAAATCACCCTGCCCAGTTGTTTGCTGATCCCTGCAGGGGGGGGGGGGAAGCCGCTCCTTTGGGACAGATGTTGAGCTTCTCCATCAGCACTTTGGCTTTTAAACGCTCTCTGAAATTCCCATGTATTTCCAAAGGCTTGATTTTCAGGTTCTTGGTAATGCTAAGGATGCCTTTGACTAGAAAGCTGTTCGCTTACATGGTGCTTTGTAAAAAAAAAAAAAAAAACGCTAATGGACAAATCTGGTGCAAAAAGAAGAATAAGAACCTAATAGAAGTCAACCTAGGAGAGAACATTTATTTTCTCCAGGCTCTTGGGATGACTAAACCCACTTTGTATTATTATTATTTTTAGCGGCATGGAAACAGGAGAGGCATCTGTATTTAAATATTCATATCTCACTGCTTGTTCCTTGGACGCTAGATATGTTTTATTTTCTCCTCTCTTTCTTAATAACTAAACTTACTGGACAGCCATCTGCCAGAAATAGTGCAGGGTCTCCTACTTGGGTTGGGGGTGGGGGGTTGGACTAGATGACCTACGAGGCCCCTCCCAACTCTGTTAATCTGTAAACTCTGTAAATAACTCAAGACTAGCACTGCAAGGGAATGGGTGGCATTTTCCAATTTGAGCGGCAGGTGGCAGTCTGTAGACATTGGAAGAGTCTCTGGACTGGATGGGCTTGGAAGAAATTTTGGAAGATTCTGTTCGGCAAACGAAAACGTGTTTTATGTAACTACATCATCAGTGCCTAAAGCTGTGCTGTTAAGGTTTGGTTGCCTGAGATTGCTCAGGTGAGGACACGGAAAGGGAACGTGCTAAAAACTGTGTTTGAGTCATAGGGCTGAGAAATCCTCGTAGATCAGACTAGAAATCCTGAAATTGCATTGCTGGTTTCGTGTAGCTGACTCAGCTTTGCTGGATGGGGTTTTTTTTTCCTGTTTTTTTTTTTTTTCCTCTTTCCTTTTGCCAGCCGAGAGCTGCAGAGTTTTCGGTATACTAAAATAGAATAGCAGAAAGCTGGGAGCAAGGTTTAATTGGATTGCATAGAAGGGAAGCCATGCTGATAAACTTCTCATTTTTGAAGGGGGGAAAAAAGCTGTCCCTAGCTTGGGTAAAAAAAAATAAAAAAATAAAATGTACAAATAAACGTGCGTGTGAATGCACGGTTAGGGACGAAAAAAAAAGAGGAGAGAGAGAAGAAAGAAAAGAGGAACCTGGGATTAAATATGGTAGCGAGGAAGATTGTTGATATCTTTTTTTCCAGAATCCTTGCCTTGAAGTTGGTTGTGTGTTTTGTTTTGTTTTTTTGAGAGAGAGAGAGAAAGAGAGCCTCCAAAAATTTTACGCTCCTGAGCAATTTGCTAATAGTTTACTCATGTACCTGGTTGCTCCTATTTTGCAAACATGATAAGTAGACACCCATCTGTATCTCCAGTGGTCTCTTAGGCCCTAATTGGCTCCTTCCAATTAGGTCATGTTACAGGTAATTCTCAACTTGCAACTATTTATTTACTGACCATTTGAAGTTTGCCCTGAACAACTGAGGTCCGAATCTGAGACCTTGAACAATTTCATCTGCATTTTTTTTAAAGTCTGCGTTTTCAGGAAGGTTTGGAGAGAAATCATTTACCTGGACTGAACGGCGGTGTTTTTCAGTGCAGGCAGCCCTGAGTCCACTTTTCAAGATGTTCTCTGCGCATTAGAGAGTTGTATTTGTTTTCGGGTCAGTTCCTTCCATTTTCAAGCTCAGCTTAAACAGGAAGGGAGAGAAAGTAGCATAAGACATGCGAAAGTCACATGGAGAATGATTGCAGTACCGTAGATAGGATCTCCAACTCCTCTCTTCTCACTCTGTTTAATGAAATCCAGCCCGAATCTCTCGAGCGAGGATGGCGAAGGTTGGATACCCCTGGTTTAGAAGCTTACCTATTCCAACATTCAAAAGGCAACTGGGCTTGCTTTGTTTTTCCTTGAAGAAGTTTCGCTTCTCATCCAAGAAACTTCTTCAGTTCTGATTGAACAATGGGGAATGGAAGGATTTATATTCCTTGCAGTCATCTGTGCTTTAGCAAATCCTTCCATTCTCCACATTCAGTCAGAACTGAAGAAACTTCTTAGATAAGAAGTGAAACATCTTCTAGCAAAACCAGAAAGTCCAGTTGCCTTTTGAAAAAGCACCTTTAGGACAACCATGATGACCTGGATGGCTGTGAGTCTCCGTAGACATTCCAGTGGTTGACTTGGGTAGAGTTGGTCAAAGTCATAATCTTTCCTTTGCCTCATCCTTCATTCCTGGCCTGTGAAATGGGCATAAACACTGCCTCTCTGGCAGGATTTCTGAAAGTACAATATGTACCATGAAGTTTTCATGAGGTTTTCATATATATATATGAAATATATATATATATTGTGTTCGTCTCACTCACAGACAAGCACAATACAGAAGCCTGATGACGGCAGATAAAATTCTGCTGAAATGTTGCTACAACTTTAAAAGCACAACTACAATGACGTGGGAAAATACCCAAACAAAGCTGAATACCATACATGTAAGTACCCGCGAAAACTTAAGAAAACACACACACACACACACACACATATATATATACACCACCACCCCCAATCTCCAGCAATGATGTATGTTTTCCATTCATCACATACTGACCCCAATGTTAGTATTTATCCATAGGATAATATGGTTAATCTGTTGAGATTGATTACCTGAGGTCAGAGTTAGGGACCAGATCTCTGAAGAGCTAAACTCATATTCCTCTGTTAACCCCACCTGAAGAACATGTTGTTGATTTAATTTATTGATCACTGACACCTTCACTCCAAACTGGCTCTAAGGGGCACGTTTGTGTCTTCTCAGTTTTCCTTTTTTCCTGGAAAAGCAAAGATCTCCCTTTTCTGCCTTTTAAAGCCATGAAAATCAAAGGTGGCCTCCAGGGTTATAAAACCTGACATCGTCCCTATCATGTTTTCCTTCCTGTCACAACGGTCGGCAGCTTTTCAGCTTCTGGATTTCCTAATGAAGATGGATCCTCTTGGTTTTCGAGGAGGCTGTAAAGCTTTTAGAATTAAACTGGTTTATTGCTCTGAACTGCAGATAGATTTTCATATTTCCCCCCCCCTTCTTCTCCTGTCTGCTTTTCTCTCTTCTTTCCTTTGCTAATGTGAAAAATTCACCCCCCTCCCTCAATTCCCCCTGCCTTTTGCCTTGCAGGCCTCTTAGATGATATCACTATGAATGATTGCTTTCCACCCAGCACAAATTATGACTCCCAGAGCCTTCGAAGAAGCTAAATGAGAAAACAAGGCAAAATAGATCTGGGAAGTGATTTTCTTGGACGTGCAAGGAGCCCCAAGTGGGGAAAGACAAAAGAGTTAAAACTTGTAGTACATCTCCACTTAAGGAGTTTTCCTTTTCCTTTCATGGAACTCCTTTAATGCATTCATCTGCATTATTATCGGATGGGATGTTTTAGGTAGGATGATTTATCAAATGTATTTACAGATCGTCCTCAACTTATGGCCACAATTGTCATGAGAACAGGCTGGACAGCCACTTCCCAGGCCCTAGCCTATTTGTAACTGGGTTGCATGAGTGGCAGGTATTGTACTGACGAGGCAGTCGAGTTGTTTGATCATGATCAACTGAATCATGATGAACTTTATTGGAGTCTAGTCTTGCATTTATACACATTTTTAGTAATCCTCCAACATTGGTTAACTTTGGTTACTGCTTAACTTTGGTTACTGTTTAGCATAATAGTAATTAATACAATTAATTATCTCTAGTTAAAGTCTAACATATGTTTACTTCCTCTCTCTAATCCTCCTTTAGATTAGTGACTGAGTTGTATTTGCTTGGAAACATCCTTTATCTGAGGCTTGCCACCCGAGATTGGAACATTCCTGCAATTACAACTCTACAGGCAGGAACATGCATGCGTAGTTCAACTTACATGAATGGCAGGCTGGCACAGCCCAGTTTCCCCTCTCCCCGCCATAAAAAGGTAAAAGTAAAGGTCCCCCTCACATCTATGTGCTAGTCATTTGCAGTTCTAGGGCGCGATGCTCATCTCCATCACAAAGCCGAAAAAGAGCCAGCGCTGTCCAAAGACGTCTCCGTGGTCATGTGGCCAGCAGGATTAAACGCCTTTGAAGGTGCACGGAATGCTATTACCTTCCCACCAAAAGGGTCCCTATTTTTCTTTTTCTTTTTTTAAAAAAAAAACAAATTTTATTAATTTACAATTAAAAACAAATCAACAACACATACACGAATAGAAAAACGGGAAAAGAGCAAAGAAAAAAGAAAAAAAAAGCAAAAAGAAAGGAGAAAGAAAGAAAAGGAAAGAATGAACACTTAAAAACATTCTCATTTTCGACAGTTTGTAAGATCTTTTCTCTTCTTATTTTGTACCATATATGCACATCTTATCCATATATATGTTTATATTACACTAATATAAGTTTGTTCCACTCTTTTTTACCTTATGATATAAGGTCTATCTTTGATTTAACCACTTATACCAGCAATTCCAATTGTTATAATATATTGAAGAATCTTTGTTTTTTAGGGCTAAAGTTAGTTTGTCCATTTCTGCACAGTCTGAGATTTTTTTGGATGGTTGGCAGAAGCTGCTGGGAGCTCACTCTGTGACGTGGCGCTAGGGATTCGAACCACTGAACTGTCAGCCTTTCTGATTGACAAGCTCATTGTCTTAGCCACTGAGCCAACACGTTCCCCTCCCCTCCACGCTGGACCACTAAACCACAAAAGTTGGGGATTGCTGAAATAGAGGATTCCCACCTCATTCTCTCCATCCATGCTTTTCAACCTTGGCAACTTGAAGCTGCATAGAATTCAACTCCCAGAATTCCTCAGCCAGCAGAGCTTTCGAGGGGCTGAGGTTGAGAAACACCATGGTTGATTGGTGTCCTAGAGCAGAGGTCTCCAAACTTGGCAGCTGGCTGAGGAATTCTGGGAGCTGAAGTCCACAAGTCTTAAAGTTGCCAAGTTTGGGGACTTCTGTCCTGGAGAGTTGTTTCAGTCTAGCCCCCCCAACAACCCCTCCCAATTTTAGCCAAGTCATGCTCCTCCTCACTTCTGATGCTTCCCGAGAAAGCAGAGAGATCCTTGACTAAAATTAAAGCATGACCTTGGAGCCTGAACGCTGCTTTCAAATGCATTTTGCTGAAATCTTTGTATTTTAGCCACAGGGTATATAAGTGCGCTCTGTGTTAAGAAGGCGAGATAGCACAAATCTGTCCGTGGTTTGCTGAATCAGCGATGAATACTATGCTGGAACTTGGTTGGATTCGGTGAGGGTTTTTTCCCCAAGCAAATTCAGAGGTTTTCCCCACGAGCAAAATGCTCTAGAGAAACAGGACAGGCCACCTTTGAAAACAAAACATACAACGAGGCTGCTGTGAGGTTACTTCATTTTCACAAAGGATGGCCATTCCATTTCGGTGATGCATGGACTTATTAAGAACCTGTCACCATCCAGGAAAAAAAATGAGGGCTGGAGAACTGGATCATTTAAAAAAAAAAAAAGATCACCCGTGCAATCCATTATTCCCAAACAAAGTCTTTGTCTTAAGGACAGGAACGTCCAGAGTCTAAATAATTGGATGAAGAAGGAGAAGAGAAACAGGGCAGAACGAAAGGAAGAAACTAAAATTTAATTCTTCCTATGACTTATGACCACGATTGAACCCAGCAGCTTTGTTAAGTGAATTTTGCCTCATTTTACGATTTTCCTTGCCACAGTGGCTGAGTGAATCATGGCAGTCGATAAGTTAGTAACCTGGTTGTTAAGTCAATCTGGCTTCCCCGTTGAATTTTCATGTCGCAAAAGGGGATCCATGTGACCTCAGGACACAGGAACGGTCATAAGTATGAGCCAGTTGCCAAGCATCTGAATTTTGATCACGTGACTGTGGGAATGCTACAAAGGGCGTAACTGTGAAAAACATTCATAAGTCCCTTTTTTTTAGTGCCATCATAACTTTGAATGGTCACTAAATAAACTGTCGTAAGTCAAGGTCAACTTAGATTGATCCTGGCCATCAGTAAAACCATTAAGTCTCTTTTCATTGCTTTACAACTCTCTGTTATGCATTTGAGATTCGCACCATCTGGATTAGAGCCCATGTCTGTCTGTCTGTCCTTCTGTCTGTCTCTCTGTGTCTCTCTCTGTTTCTTTCTCTGTGTGTCTGTTTCTCTCTCTCTCTCTTTCTCTCTCTCTCTCTCTCTGTGTCTCTCTCTGTCTCTCTCTCTCTGTGTCTCTCTCTGACTCTCTCTGTCTCTCTGTCTCTCTCTCTCTGTGTCTCTCTGTGTCTCTCTCTCTCTCTGTCTCTCTCTGTCCTGTCTCTCCCTGTCTCTCTGTCCTGTCTCTCACTCTCTCTCTCACTCTCTCTGTGTTTTTCTGTCTCTCTCTTTCTGTCTCTCACTCTGTCTGTGTTTCTGTCTCTCTCTGTCTCTCTCAAAAAGGAGCAATAAAAGCACACACACACACACTCACACACAAAGGCTAACAAAGCACTACCTTTCTTTCAAGGAATCTCCTGGGCCCCATAAGAAGCGGGTATTCAGGCAGAAAAAAGTGGGCCTGACAAGTCAGGTCACCTCATATTTGTAACTTACCTTAAACTCTCAGAGCTGTAAATTTTCTTTTACATTGACCAGTCTTTTCTCTCTCTCTCTCTCTAAAAGAAATGGGTATTTTGCAACTAATGATGTCCACCATCCTCTGATATGCTTCATTTTTTTCTCCCAGCTGTCAGATTTTTCCTTGCCTCTTCCTTGGCAAGAGGGGTGAACCCTGATTATGGAGTTGGAAACCACAGCCTATCAGTTGGCAGGTGGGGTCAGCCCAGCTGATGGAAGCTGTAAATGATGGTTCAGCAAATGGGAACTTAACCCACCATGTAAATCCTGCGATACTTTGTAGCTTATTTTGCTAGGTGGGCAAATTAGTCTGGGCTTCCAGAACCTTGGACAGAGACGTTTCAAGGAAGGGTCATTAAAAACTTAAAATAAAAAAAAAATCGCCACCAACCCTGGCAGCTGTAAAAATATTTTTTGTTAAAAATGCTTCTCATATTCATGAATTAAGTTACAGTCAGACTTCCAGTCTCAATTATGCCATGGCCTCAGGTTTTATGTGTTGGTGCATTGCCTGGGGGAAAAAAAAAAAGATTAGTGAAGCTGCAAGTTCTTTTATTACTTTTAGCAAAAAAGGATCGCTTAGTGAGGCCAAAAGCTGAGAAATTTACTAGATTATTATCCTGCCTTTATTGTTTTATCAGTAATTCAACGCAGCAGACATACTTAATCCTTCCTTCCTATTTTCCCTACATCAATAACCTCATGAGTTGGGTTGGGCTGAGGGAGAGGGACTTGGCCAAAGTCACCCAGTTGGCTTTCCTGCTTAAGGTGGGACTAGAACTCACCATCTGCTGGTGATTGTCCCAAAGTCACCCAGCTGTCTTTCATGCCTAAGGTGGGACTAGAACTCACCATCTCCTAGTGATTGACTCTAAGCCACTCAGCCAGATTTCACATCTAAGGCTGAACTAGAACTCATTGTCTCCTGGTTTCTAGACCAGCACCTTAACCACTGCTCCAAGCTGTTTCTCCTCCACCAATCAAGTTCTCACCAATGGGAAATGGGCCATATCCATCCATGCTATGGCGCTTCAATATCTTAAAGCATCTGCATGAAGCAATATCAATTTCACAGCTCTTTCAACTTCAGTTGAGCAGGAAATTGGTTTCCAGTACCTTTGCTATCACAGGTTTCTCTCGTGGTATCTAAGCGTGAAGAAATTTTGCAAATACTTGCATAGAGCTGGCCTTTTTATAATCCCTTTCAGCCAGCTAGGACATTAGGGCAGTTGAGGTCCCACCCATCTAGAATTAGGGGGCAGTTGCTTTACAGATGAGATTGTCGCTATAACTTTACCCTGCAACTACAGACTCATGATGGATCTATTTACAAAACAAAGGAAAATTATCTTGGTTCTAAAAGTCACGTTCACTGCTTAATGGCCATACCTCTACTTTGTGCTATTTTGGTTTTAAAATCTAATCAATAGCGAGGTTGCATAAAAGTGAGGTGCACATTTTTTTTTGGCAATGTTTGCTTCCCACTTTTAATCAATAGTCTTCTTATGAGACACTTAAGCCAACTGACCAACTCTTCCTCTCCAAATGCTATATTATGTTGGCATTCCTTGGTTACTTCTCTTTCTTCTATTTATAGGAGCTGGTTTTTGACAGTAACTATCCACTTGCCTGAGTTCTCCTTCGCCAATCATGGTGGCTTGATCAAGCTATCATGACCGAGTAATTGAAACATAATGGTTGTTTGTATAGTTTGCTAAGTCAAGAAAAAAAAGAAGGGCTCCAGCTGTGTGGAATTGACATCTTTCCAAAGTTACAGAAAGAGCTAATGGCAGAGACAGCTCAGCTTCCTTATTTTGACTTCATCTTCATCTTTTGGGGGGGGGGGAGAAGGAGGAAACCCCCATCTAAGCTCTGGTCACTGAAGTTTTCATATTTATGTTTCTTGCTCTACTGAATCAGTCAGTTGTCTAGTGGAGGGACAAAAGGCTTCCTGTAGCTCTGTAGGAATGAAAAGTGGCACCCCAGCTGTTGTGTGTAGAAAACAACTTTTTTTCCCTTATAGTCTGTAGAGATTCTCAGTCACATCCACCTTTAGTTGCCCCAAAAGTGTGTTTTTTCCCCAAGAGGCAACTGGACTTTCTTGTTTTTATCTTTGAAGACGTTTCGCTTCTTCTCCAAGAAGCTTCTTCAGCTCGGACTGGATGGTGGGGAATGGAAGGATTTATACTCCTTGCAGACAGCTGGTCATTTGCATCCTTTTAGCAGGTCACTGAAGCACTTGGAGGTTTATCTGTGTCCTCAGGGTCACCTGAGTGATGCTAATGGCTCCTGTAGTCTGTAATTTTTTCCCCCCTCTGGAAATCCATTCCTACTCCCACACCATTTAGAGGGTGTTCATCCCAAATTGTATAGCTAAAAGTCTTTTTTTCCCCCTTATGTTTTTTATACAACATGTATCCTGAAAATACAGAGACAGGCAGTGTATAAAATATGTTTTGATAGGGAAGCTGCATCAATGCCTCCATCCGGTAAGGTAGCATTACCTTGGGGCTGTGGATCCTGCCGGAAGACGACAATTCCCACTGCCTCAGGCTATTTCTCATCCTCTCTGCCCTTATGGGAAGGGCAGGATCCTGCAGAGTGCCGTGTCCTTGCTTTCCAGATCATGGAAGGTGTCCTGTCCCCTCCCACTGGATTTGTCTGCAGTGCCAAAACCAGTGCATTGGAAATGGCTGGGATCCAAAGCGCTCTAAGCAAAAAAATCTTCTGCTGAACTAGTTATAGGCAAAAGTCCAAGGAAGGATCCGATCCAGATCCAGACTAAGAAAGTAGGCTGCCATGGCTGGATCTGCAGCAAGAACTCTAATCTTAAAGGAGACGCGGCAGGAAACACTCCGCTAAATTTGGCTGAGATTCCCAGAACCAATTTTGGATTAATATTATAGCTATTTTCCCCACCCTGACATCCAATGAGAGAATAAAATAGAATAGAATACAATGGAATGGAATAGAATAGAATAGAATTCTTTATTGGCCAAGTGTGATTGGATACACAAGGAATTTGTCTTTGGTGCAAATGCTCTCAGTGTACATAAAAGAAAAGATACGTTCATCAAGAGTCAAGAATCATCAGGTGTAACACTTAATGATAGTCATAGGGTACAATAAGCAATCGAATCTTACTAGGAAACAGTCAATATAAATTGTAAGGATACAAGTGACAAAGTTACAATCATACAGTCACAAGTGGGAGAAGATATGTGATAAGGAGTGATGAGAAGATTAATAGTGATAGTAATGCAGACTTAGTAAATACTTGGACAGTGTTGAGGGAATTATTTGTTTAGCAGAGTGATGGCATTTGGGAAAAAATTGTCCTTGCGTCTAGTTGTTCTGGTGTGCAGTGCTTTATAACGTCGTTTTGAGAGTAGGAATTGAAACAGTTTATATCTGGGATGTGAGGGGTCTGCAGATATTTTCACAGCCCTCTTTTTGACTCGTGCAGGATACACGTCCTCGATTGATAGCAGGTTGGTAGAAATTGTTTTTTCTGCAGTCCTAATTCCTCTCTGGAGTCTGTGTCTGTCTTGTTGGGTTGCAGAACCAAACCAGACAATTATAGAGGTGCAGATGACAGACCCAATCCTTCCTCTGTAGAACTGGATCAGCAGCTCCTTGGGCAGTTTGAGCTTCCTGAGTTGGCTTTCTCAGTTTGAGCTAAATGAGTCTAACCAGTTTACCTGGTTAAGGGGCAGGAAGTTTTCTGTTTTGGCCCAACTTTTTCTCTCTCTCTTTTGGGGCTGGGGAACTCTGGGAGTTGAAGTCCACCCACCTTCATGTTGCTAAGGTTGTGTGATCCAAGGGACTTTATTCCCAGGGAAGTATATTTGGAATTGCCAGAAGAGAGTCAATCACCAACCACAAGCTTAAAAGTTGGAGATTTGACTCATCTTGTTCCTGAGAGCCAAAATCAATGGAGTCTTTTGAATTTGGACCATGAGTTTCTCGGGAGCTTCTCAGCGGTGGCCCCTGAAGAGAGAAACCAACTCTAGATTTGAATTTCTTTTCCTTTGACCCAACTGAACAACTCCAATGTTACTATGAAGGCCTGGTTGGGCCCACTATTTCCCATTTTTAGTCACAATGGAGGCACTTTTTCCACCTTTGTTGGGTTTACTCAGGAAACAAAGCAGTGAGAAAAGATCTTCCTTACTCAACACGGCCTCTCCCACAGGGACTACAAGTCTGAGAAATTTTCAGTTGCTACTGAAGAACTGTGGAAGGTGCACACCAAGAAACATCAGAGGGGAAGCCATCAGGAGTTCCATTGGGTAGTTTTGGGAAGGCTTCAAACACAACTAGAGATAAACCTGGGATCTCCTCCTGAACAGCAAATTCTTGACTCCTCTTCCTTCATGGCCAACATAAGACGGACCTCTTCTGTCCTCCTGGCCACTGTTTATTTGTGGATTCAAGGATAGATAACCAGCAGAGCTCTGATTCCTTGTACACATGTTGTGCGTTGACAGTAAACGTTTGATTGACTGACACTTTAGCCGATGCTTTTCCAGTGAAGTTCTCTCTCGGGCTTCGCTCATCGAACAGCTGCCCTGCCATCCTTCCCTCCTCCATCTGAATTGCAAAATGTGTATTGCATTCCCTGCCCCGCTCTATCAGTATTGCAAAATCTGTGTTGCATCTCTAGCGCAGCCACTTTTAGAAGACAGCCTGTGAGTCCCTGGGAAATTTTGCGAGGTGCCCCTCTAAAGAGAGTTCCTTTGATCCTGAATTGATTCCAGACTGGTGTGTGTAAGGTTCCAACTCTGTTCATCTGTTACTCCTTCCCCATTGCCTCCTCTTTAAACAGCTGCAAAGGGGGAGGGGTCTCCAGAGGAAGCACCGCCCCCTTCTTGGAAGACCTGCTGGGTCCTACACAGAAACCTTTTGCAGCTCCCAGCTGCTTCCCAGCTCTGTTTCGCTTTGATTCCTCCACGCCCGTCCTGCCCTCACAACTCCTGTTCTCTTCTTCTTCTTCTTCTTCCTCTTCTCCTCCTCCTTCTTCTGCACACAATTGTAGTGTTTTGGAATCAACATTGTTTTAACTCTGGGGGTGGGGGTTTTTTTTGCTCACTGCCATGAGGAATACCAACCCATTTTTGGTCTTGGCGGTGCTTTCCTTTTCTATGAACGGTGAGTAGCCTTTCTCCTTCGGTTTGCAGCTGGGAAGCAGACTTTTAGCCAGGAAAAAGCATATCCTCCTCAGCCTCATTCAAAAAGAAAAGAAATGAAAAGCCTTGCTAGGAAAATTATTCCTTGAGGAAAGTGGGGGTTGGGGACCACGGTTTTTTTAGCAAGGTGTGAAAGTTGAAGGAAGTCTGTGTTGTGGGGGCATCTTTTGGGGTTTCAAGCAAGATCGATTTGCTGTCAATCCTTGAGCAGGCATCAGTGGTTCTTGATGCAGATGCTTCCTTTGATCAAGGAGAGCAGAGAATAGATCCAGGATGGGATGCTGATGTTGCAAGGTAACTCTTTGGGTTTGGTCCATTTGGAGGGTTTACTGGGAGGAAATTCTGGTTTGCCCTTTCTTTGGACTTTCTGCGGATGCTTTAAAAAGTGATTCAGAAAGGCTGATGGGCACGTGAAGAGAGACCGAGGCATAAAAATGCTCTTCCTTCTCTATATATCTCCTGCTGGTACCATCATAGACATTGCTTAGCCCGGCACTAATTGGCAGCCTATCCGACAAATAAAGACTGATTAGTTGGGGAATGAGATTTCATAACTGTTATCTGAAATCATTCCAAATGGGCTTGAAATGGAAGGGTGCTCGGTTAAGTCCACCGCCTCTGTTTCACAAGAACTCTTTCTACTGTGGTTGATCCCATTTTCCAAGGTTTCTTACACCGCTGGCCATTTCTGGAGATGCACAAGAAGCATTTCAAGAGGAATGAGTGGAAGGAACAAGGTCAGAGGCCAGAGTTAAAAATGGGACCTTTGAGTTTAAAGTTAGTTGGTTTTTCCCTTTCTTTCTCTCTGGTTAGGTTAAGGCAGGATTCTCAGGATGGTTTTCCCTTTAGAACTTACTCCTTTCCAATGCTGCATTTTTGCTGAAGGTCTAGAGTGCCCTAGAGTGTAGAATTTGCTTTGGTGTCAGGAGCAAGTCACATATTCCAGAGGATTTCGAGAAGTCGGGACTGTTCACATTCAATCACAGAGGAGAAAGCTGCACCCGCAATATTTTCAACCTTTCTTCCTTTCACTTACTGGGGTTGGAAAAACTGAAATGACACACAGGCTTCTGAGATGGGGTGGAAACAGAAGAGACAGCCGTTCCTATGTCAGTTCTTCAAGGCAAAATCCCAAAATCTGTAAGTAGGCAAATGTTTTTATTAGGAGTAGCTGAAAAAAAAAAAAATCCCAATGGGTGTGCAGGATGTCTCCAAAACGGTGTTTCAGAAAGAAGCTACCTAGAAGGGGAAAGAAAGTTGGGGACTGGAAAGAATCCAAAAATGTCCAAAATTAAACCAAACGTTTCAGTCCCCCAATTGTGCAACTCTATGGAAATTTCAAGATAGATTTTTTGGGGGACAGAATGCAGAATCGGCGCAAAGCGTTTGTACAACCTGGGGAGCTTCTAGGCAGAGAGGGAGAGAGGCCATGCCTGCTTGCTCTGGGAGGCTTCCAGATATGTTTGGACTACAGCTCCCATCCCTTCCAGCTGACGTGGTGCCCTGCTGCCTGGGGATGATGGGGTTTGTGCTCCCAGACCATCCCAATGGCTTCCGGTTTGAGGAAGAGTGATGCAATCCATCTGATTATCTGCAGGAGCCTGGCATTCACCAGGCCTGGAGGACAGAGAAGAATGGGCTCCCTTCGAGCTGAGCGAGTATTGCAAAGCTCTGCAAGTTCGTTTGCCAGCTTCCCTGCAAAGAAATCAATCCTATTTCCAAAGTGGTGCTCGCTTAAAAGTGCTCTCCCTGACGCCTGACGCATGACACCCCGCTTGAATTATGAGAGAAGCATGTTGGCTGTGGGACTGTTGCAGAAAACAAACCAGCTTTTGGAGTCACAGCACATAAGTTGTCCATATTGTTCAGTGGGTGGTTTACTAAATCACTCATAATTGGAGTCCTCTCCTTCCATTCCCCTCTCTCTCCTTTCCTCTCTCTCCCCCTCCCTCTCTTTCTCTCTCTCTCTCTCTTTCTCTTTTTTAAATCAGCCACTTGGATTCTTCTTCCCTTCCTCTCCCATTGTCTTCTTCTCTCTCCCTCCTTCTCCCCCCTCTCTTCTCTTTTCCTCTCTCTCTTTCTCTCTCCCTCCCTCCCTCTCTCTCTGTCTCTTTTAAGCCAGCTAGCACTTGCGTTCTCCAGGGGTTTCACAGAGAAGCACGGACTCTTGATCCAATGTAAAATAATTTAATGGGCAAGATAAAAGGCTGTACTGGTCACATCTCTTCATGGAGACAAGAGGGGGGGAAAAAGCAGTAAGATAAGAATTTTATCACCATATTTTTTTACTATGTGCACACTGGCTTTTAGGAATAACACGTTAAAAAGGATGACAGCGTTGTGAACCTGACTGTTGAATGCATCGTGTGTTCCGCATTTAGTTCGGTTAGGAACAATGATTCTTAACATGGATGGGAAAGGATGAGTTTTTGAAAACACAGAAGGATTGGTTTTCTGCACACAAACACGTTGAGCCTCACAAATGGATTTTTTGCAGACCCTCTGCTGACACTCGTGGATCACAAATAAGGGCAAAGCTACCCCACTCACCCACTAGAATAGGATGGGTCATTGCTCATTTAGGATCTGAGCTCATTAATTTGAAGCACTTTTAAGAGGATGGGGGGAGGGGGGAAGAGAAGAGAAGAGGAGGCTAAAGAAAGTGTTCAAAGAGATTTCCAAACCAACTTTTCAATTAAACTTTCCTAGGCCCACCAGGTCTTTTCGGGTGTATTTCTGACACAAGCCATCGTTTGCCCTCAGTCTGTTAACCCCAATGAGAAGAGTTCATATGATGAATGGAGCCATTAGCCCACAGATCAAGGCCAAACCAGAAAAAAATACGTACATCAAAAAGAGATTGGACAGCCATCCAGAATGGTATAAGGTCTCCTGCCTGAGCAGGGGGTTAGACTAGAAGACCACCAAGGTCTCTTCCAACTCTGATATTCTATAACTAAGTTGCAGAGTTTAGCTGCCAACCTGGAAAGGAAATAATAGCCTTCTGGAGTTCTGGAATACATTTCTAATGCTAAGGAGAAGCAAGAAAGAAGATTTATGAGTTACTTCAGGAAATAGTCATTGCATTGTCTGTTGGTTATCGTCTTTGTTGGCCAACTCTTCGTTGGCCAACTTTCTGTGGGACTCTCATGGGTTGAAGGTCATCATCTCTTGCCATGGTGGGTTTATCAAGGACAGGATTCTGCCTCCCTTCTGTGACCCAGTTCTTTCTTTCCTACTTTACAGGAAGTGAGACGGCTGATGCCGAAGAGAAGTTAATGAACCATCTCCTCAACGCTTCACGCTACAACAACTTAATTCGCCCAGCCTTCAACTCTTCACAGTTAGTTGTGATAGAATTGCGGGTTATTCTGTCCCAGCTTATCAATGTGGTGGGTGTGAAGAACCCTCTCTGCTTTCAAACTATAAAGTCATAGTAGCAGGAGTTTATTACAGTCATAAAGTAATGTGTGTGTGTGTGTGTGTGTGTATACATTTTTTCCCTATCATAAAACAACAACAAAAAGATTCAATTTCAAGGAACTGAAGAGATACAAACAAAAGGATGGATGTGTCAATAAAATGGTCACTTAAGCCCCCCACTTTCCTCTGTTTGTCAATTTGCTGTATTGCTTTTAAATTCCAGAGAATACACATCACAACTTTTAGTTCTGCATACTTAAATATAGCTATAGCAGAACTAAAAGTTGTGATGTGTATTCTCTGTAAAAGAGCTTTAGTGTGGTGTGCCTACACATGCCTTGTGGGGTAAAATGAGACACGACTGCATGTCTCCCAAACTGTAAGTCTAGAATAGTGTTTTTAACCTTAGCAACTTTGAAATGTGTGGATGTCAACTCCCAGAATTCCCTAGCTGGGGAATTCTGGGAGTTGATGTCCACACATCTTAACATTGCCAAAGTGGAGAAATCCTGACTCCATGATAACTCCCTCTTCCAGCATTGGATAAATCTTTTTAAATTTATGTTTCATTTCCTGCTCTGCTTTACCCAATCCCCTAGAATAAAGCTTCAGCCTTCAGAACCCAGGATTGACATTGTGATCTCTGCCTCTTTTCTCCTTCAGAATGAACGGGAACAAATCATGACCACCAATGTCTGGCTCAACCAGGTAAATGTCTATGAGTATCTCCAAGATTGCTTAGAACTTTGAACTGTGTACCTTCTGGCTGCTATTCATTTGAACTTCTACAGTAGACCTGAAATGTTTGCTCTCAGAGGTTTCAATGAATGCCACAGACCTTCCAAACTGGAAATGGCGGTAGACCTTTTTTCCCCCTTCTCTGGGAGTGGACAATCCCATGTGAGAATACCAGATGTGAGCTGGGAAATTCTGCAGCCGTGTATCGAATTCATTGTTTTAATCAAGAGTCAGCTTTTGCCAAACATAACTTTATGTTTTGTACTGTAGGTATGATTAAAACAAACCAGCAGCATCAACCAGACACACACACACAAAAACTCATCCCCAAATGGTTGGCAATTTGTGCCTCTGCTAGGAAAAGCTGCAATAATATAGAAAGAAGGCCTTTGATAGCACCTTTTAAACCTGACAATTTAATGGAAGGCTTCAGCTTTCATGAAGTGCTGTGACTCAATCCATCCATGAAATTCCTCAAGTTGATATGGAATTTAACAACAGGAGGGTGAGGCATTTAACCCTGTCTTAAACCCCACATCAGTCATGCTGCATGCAGTGTTTGAGAGAAGGGGGCTGCGCTTCCCAAAAGCTGATGTCTTTCCTGAACTTGTCAGCAAGTGCAACCAGATCCTTTCTGAATTTTGTGCAAAGCAGGGGCAGTCCTTGAAAATGTTATTATGCACTGCTTTTAAGGAATGGACCGACTATCGCTTGGCCTGGGAACCATCAGAATATGAAGGCATCAACAAACTAAGGATACCGGCTAAGAAAGTGTGGCTCCCAGACATTGTGCTGTACAATAAGTAAGTCAGAATCTCTACATAAGATTGTGCATGGGGTGCCTCTCCTGCTTGGTGCTACGAGAGATTAAAATTGAAAGAGGATGCTGTTTGCAATCAACATTCAAGGCAACCATTTGTAGGACCAAACAAGGTATTTTTTTGCTTCCTAATGGAATACACTTTGTTGATTGAAGAATTGTTGGTCTGGGAGAAAGCGTTCAGCCCTAAATTGCTTTAGTTACTTAATTATAAATGGATGTTCCCCGCAGGAAGGCATTCATAGCATTAAAAGGTTGATACTAGCTGTAAACTCGCATTAACATCCATGATATAGTCTGGGGCTCTCCAAATTTGGCAACTTTTAAGACTTGTGGATTTCAACTCCCAGAAGTCCCCAGCCTGGCTGAGGATGGCTGGCTTAGGGAATTCTGGGAGTTGAAGTCCACAAGTCTTAAAGTTGCCAAGTTTGGAGAGCCTTTATATATATTCTGTGGTGTCGAGTCAATATGGATTGTGGCAGCCCATCTTCTTGTTAAACACATAACTAAAAATAGTTATTTTTCTTTTTTATGCTTCTGTTTTTGGGTTTCGTTAGTGCTGATGGTACCTACGAAGTCTCTGTCTACACAAATGTGATTGTTCAGCACAATGGAAGCATGTTGTGGATGCCACCAGCCATTTACAAAAGTGCCTGCAAGATTGAAGTGAAGCATTTTCCCTTCGACCAACAGAACTGCACCCTCAAATTCCGCTCTTGGACTTATGATCACTCTGAAATTGATATGATTTTGAAAACAGACTCGGCCAGCACGGACGACTTCACTCCCAGTGGGGAGTGGGACATTGTGGCCCTCCCAGGACGAAGAACTGAAAACCCTTTAGATCCAAACTATGTGGATGTGACATATGACTTCATCATCAAAAGGAAGCCCCTTTTTTATACCATCAACCTCATCATACCTTGTGTCTTGATCACATCCTTGGCCATTTTGGTATTCTACCTGCCCTCGGATTGTGGAGAGAAGATAACCTTGTGCATCTCCGTCCTGCTGGCTTTGACCGTTTTCCTGCTCCTGATTTCCAAAATCGTCCCTCCAACTTCTCTGGATGTTCCACTGATTGGGAAGTACCTGATGTTCACCATGGTGTTGGTGACCTTCTCGATTGTGACCAGTGTCTGTGTGCTGAATGTCCACCACAGGTCTCCCAGCACTCATGCAATGCCTCCATGGGTTAAGGTGGTCTTCCTTCAGAGGCTGCCAAGCTTCCTCTTCATGAGGAGGCCACAGAACCAGTCGGCGAGCCAACGGTTGACCAACCGCAAGAAGAACAAAGTGGAGTCCTCGCCTTCAGATCTCTCCAGCACATACAAGGATTGTACTTACTTTGTGAACACAGCAGCAGGTCAAAGATACAACGTGAAACTCACAGACAACCCCGACCATGTCCACAGCCATCAAGACCTGAGGTTACGGTCCTCCGTGAAGTTTTCTCCCGATGTCCAAGAAGCAATTGAGGGAGTCAGCTTCATAGCAGACCACATGAGGAGCGAGGACAACAACGAGAGTGTAAGTGACACAAAGCATTCCTCCACCTCCAAAAGTCCTAGAATTTCCTTTCCCTGGAGCTTGAAATGTTTGTTCTCTCGCACAGACGGAAAGTAAGGACATGTTCGCTTGTCTTGAGGGATGAGTATTGGGTTGCTTGTTGGGCCGATCAGTTATCACGGAGATGAATTCAAGGGGCATCTCTCACAAAATGTGGTAGTAAATCAACTCTTCTGAATACTTGTCAAACATGCCCACTTGGGAGGCAGGGGTGGCTTACTCTTGGAACATAGAATAACAGGTTTGGAAGGGACCTTGGAGGTCTTCTAGCCCAACCCCCTGCTAAAGGAGGAGACTCTCTATATATACCATTTCAGGCAAATGGCCATCCAGTTTCTTCTTGATGGCCTCCAGTGAAGGAACACCCGCAATTTCTGGAGGCAAGCCCTTCCACTGGTTAATTGTCCTCACTGTTAGGAAATTTCTCCTTAGTTTTTAATTACTCCTAATTAACACCCATTGGGGAAAAAACAAGCCCAGTTCTCTAGTAAGAACAGCTGCATTATTATTTTGTCAACTTAATTTTTTTTAAGGTAGCTTCTCATTGTAAAAGGTTGACAAACATTTCTGCAGGAAGAAAATGCCAAGAATTCAGGGTTTCAGCTTTTTTTTTTAAACTAAAACACAAAATTCCACAATTACCAAGCTCAGTCCTTATTATTATTATTATTTTGAGGGGTTGTGGGAGCTACGGTGGGTTTTTCTTATTTTTTTCTATTCTCTCTGCCCCATCCTCCACCGTGTGTGTGTGTGTATTTGAAGCATTTGTTTCTGCCCATTTTTTAAGCCTTCATCTTCCCAGTTCATTATTGTGTATGTGTGATTCTTGAATTGCAAAGAGAAAGACACGGAAGACTATTGAAAAAAACACAAGCTGGGCTGGGAGGGAGCGATTGTGTCACAATAGATGGTTTATTAAAGATATTTAATTGGTTTGTTTTTCCAGGTCATTGAAGACTGGAAATACGTGGCCATGGTGGTGGACAGGCTCTTCCTCTGGATATTTGTCTTCATCTGTGTGCTGGGAACCACTGGATTATTCCTGCAGCCCCTTTTTCAAAACCACCAGCCTGCCATGAGCCCGTAAGCTGAGCTGAATCTAATGCCAAAGACTGCTTGTTCACAGGGTGGGAAGTTCCGAGTTCCACAATTTCAATTTCAAGATTCTTTATCCAGATCTTGGTTGGTTGGTTTGTTTACTGCCCCTTCCCAGTTAAAAAATGAATAATCCGTGCAACATGAGAAGACTTTCTACACAAGAGTAGTTTGAAAGGACTTCTATTATTCCTTTTTAGCCGGAACTCTTCAATTAACTGTTTTGGTTTGGCTTTTCCAGGGGGAAAAATTGTATCACTGTTAAATTTTTATTTTATGAAAGCACTCTTCTTCAGCTGGTTCTGCAGGATTCTGCTACGGAGTTGTGATGGACTGGCCAAAATGTAGGTTGTGCAAGGGACACAACCCTGGTTTTAACTTAGTTTTGTGGACAACTTCAAAGGGGGAAAAACAAGGAAAAGAATTATTTTCAGGCGAGATGATTTTCCTTACTGTAGGATCCTGTATGATCTGATCCAGACATCTAAAGAGGGTCAGCCCCCCAACCTCCACTCATTCCAGAAGACCCTGAAAAACATGAAGGTCCTTTTTTTGCAGAACCAAGAATCTTGCACATCAAAGACCTGAAGTAACCATCTAAAATAGATTTCCCCCCCCCCTCTTTTGCTGCTGTTCCCCACAAACGTTTGCAGACAACCGAACGGATATTTTGGCAATTCCACTTGTTTCTCTGGTTTTGAAAGGGGTCCTTTTCTGAAGACCATTTTAAGTTCTCCTGAAAAATTGAGAGTCTAGGCAAATGCTGGGAATCCATCCCCTGAGATTTCAGAGGGTTATATATCTCTTTAGATTAAGGAGATAGAAAAAGTTTTATGAGGTCCTTCCTTAAAAGAGATGATTGGCAGCCTGGGCTTTGTTGTCTGCAGATATTGCAAAGAGGAAGGTCAGAAAGATTAAACCTACAGTAGCTCATCCTAGTAACACTAAATCACGATTGAGCATTATGGGAGAGAGCTGCAGATGTGTTCACACGCTCTTATTTTATGCATGTTCAGAGTAAGGACCGAAGAGTTTTGGCTAAAGCATTCATGCAGGGAAATGAAGCCCAGGGAGGAACAATGTGACTGGGAGGATGAAACTACTTCTGAAATGTTTGAAACCACATTAACAGGTTTTGTTGGGGTCAGTTGTAGCCATGGAAGGAGGTAACAGGTAATGGTATGGCATTAAATGTCCAAGATTGTGTATTAAAAGAGTATTTTATTTAAGTACTTTGTGTGGGAGAGGTTTTGTTGTGGTCATGTCGCTTTCTGACATTCCATTTTTTTCCCTTTCCCTTTTGAAAACTGGTACGTGCTTTCGTGCTACAGATACATACTTCCTCCTTCCCCAAGGTTTAAGTAGTACCACATATTCAAGATTGGGGAGTGGTGCCGTGGCCTAGAGGTGCAGCTCTCACCTTACAATCAGGAGGTTGTGAGTTTGATCCTAAGGCAGAAGCAGATATTTCTCTCTCTGGGCACAATGAGAATATTATCTACTGAACGAAACTCCACATTGGCAACAGGAAGGGCATCCGGCCAGTAAACAATTGCTCTGACTCCACCCTGCAAGGGATTATGGGGTCATTAAACGAATCGGGCTACAGCCTGGCAAGTGTAAAAGCAATTAAAGGGTGCAAAATTAGTTGCTCCAGAATAAGGAAGGCCTGGAAATTAGCACTATCTCAGTGGCATTTCTAATATTTACTTTGTTGGCCAATATATCAAACACTTTGCAATACAGTATATGAACTCAGTGAGAAGTCCTTGACACAAGACCACTCGTTTAGTGACTGTTCAACATAAGGACAGCACTGGAAAAAAGTGACATGACTGATCTTTGTACTTACAACCAACACAATGTCCCCTGAGTGATCGAAATATGGGTGATTGGCAAACAATATGTATTTATGACGATTGCTGCGTGTCCCAGGATCATGTGCCCATTTGCAACCTTCCCAGCTAGCTTCAGTGACTGAAGTCCTGATCTCAATCATAGCCATAAGTTGAGGACTATCTGTAAATCAGTTCTCTCCATGTTCAGGCTTGACTTATATATTGTCTTAAACCAAAAGCATTTTTTACTCGTGGCTTGACAAAGCTGTATCACGTCCATCATCTAAACACCATGACTTATAAACCACAATAGGTAGGTTCTAAGACACTAGTAAGCTATCTTGTGGCTTAGCGTAGCAGGAGAATCAAATCACAAATTTTACATTCCTTTCTAGCTCAAGGTCTACCACGAGGTGACTTAAATCTGTGATAAGTTCTCTCCGTACCTTTTCCTAAAAGCAGATGCTGAGCTCTGATTTGTGGGAGCTAAAGCCATGGGATATGAGGCCCTTCCAGAAACAAATACATAAAAAGCACCGTGAGTTCATGAACTTTCCTCCAGGTAAATCAATTACCAACATCTGCAAAAGCAAGAAGAGAAAATCAATAACTACAATAATGGGAGACATGCTGTTTTTGAAAAATATGGGTGGCGATGGAAGATTTCACTTGCCTGGTTGGCACAGTTAGACAAAAATACTCATTTGCTAAAAAAAAAAAAAAAAGATGAGGTTAGAAGTAAAGCACATTCTGCAAATCCCAACTCTCATTCTCCAAAATCGACCCAACTCTTTTCGGTCCATCCCACAACGCACAAAAGAGCACAGCATCTTTCCTACATCTAGAACTCCAGTCCGTCAAACTCCTCGTTAATGGTTGGATTTGTGTTTACATGTCAGAAACACAAAGAGATTGATCGGTCTTTTAAGCCAGGTTACTAAGAAATGCTGGAGATGGTCATTCAGAAAAGAGGGTCACCATTTTTTTAAAGGCCAAAGACCACGCTACAATTTTGCTGACCTAGAAGGACCCACACTTCAAAAAATAAAATAAAATAAAGGGGACGAGGAACACGTAAAGGTAAACTAAGTCCACGTTTCTTATCCTATGTATTTGATCGATTCATTGGACAGGACAATAGGGCACACGTATTACTGTGGTCAAATTCACCAAACTGTGTTTCATTTATTTTGCTGGTGGTGGTGGTGGTGTGTGTGTGTGTGTGTGTAAATTCACTGAAGAAAGCAATTCTATTTGGAAGAATAAGCGGTAAAAGAAAACCCGGAGGCCAAAGAACACGGCAGCCAGATACGATCACAACTGACACCGGACAGACAGAGCATAGAAAGATGTGGAGAGACCTGATCCATAGAATCACCTATTCCCGGACATTCCAGGGTGGGGTGGGGATTGCAACTGACAGAATAACAGAGTTGTAAGGGACCTTGGAGGCCTTCTAGTCCAACCCCTTGCACCATTTCAGACAAATGGCTGTCCAATCTCACCAAAGAGAAAATTGGGGATTGACTTCTCTGTTTTCCGCCCATCTGCCCACACAACTCCCCAGCCATTAATGATTCCCACAAAGCAACTTATGGGAATGGCTGACTCCCATGGGGGCTGTTTGGCTCCTGGGCTGGACAGGCTGGTCCAAGCGCCAAGTTCCAGCTATAACTCATCATCATCACCATTATGGGTCCAAGCTAATTCATTAACAGGCTTTTGCCAGCCACATCTGCTCCAAAAATCTTATCTGCCAGCTCGGCAACCACAATTCCATTACGCTGTTTTCATTTCATCAGAACTGTTTTTTTTTTTTTTTGAGGGGAGGGAGGTGGAGAGGATGGAAAGAAGAAGAGGGAAAACTTTGGCATGGAATTCTGAGGATGGGTTTAATCCTGCCCTGCAATCCAGCTTCTGCCTCTCCTTTTCTGACCATGCAGCCATGTGGATAACCAGCGCCCATCCGTCGCTGGGGCTGTGAGCAAAGGGGCAGGGCTGTTAGAGAGAAACAGAAAAGGAGCTGGCTTGTTCCCACTACTGATGCTTGCCCGTTTCTAACGAGTGCCTCTCTCCGAGTTCAACCTTCCGTCCCTCTTTAAAGTCCCCTGGCGGGTAAAATGCCGCCCACCGACTTCATTCCCAGAAGGTTTACGGCTGAGTGGCAAATTCAGAATGCCATGGCGAGGCGGGCTGGCATGCTGATGGCATTGCTTTCCTTCTTCTTGAAAGGTGAGGAGGATTTCTGGCTTTGCCTTCTTTGTGTGGTTTGGGTGATGGGAAGATGTTTGCAAGAGCTTAGAGGTACCTTTTAATTTAAATAATCACAGGGTTTGCATCGGGGGTAGTGTGTGGTTCAGGGTTTCTCTCTTCCTTTTTTCCTATTGTCTTGAAAAGAATCAGAGTTTACAGTTCTTGCAAATGTTTAGGGACTGGCTTTGGACGTTGAAATGGCTAACCTTTAAATTTCAGCAACAATATGTTGGTTAGGAAGTCCAATCGATAAAGTAATTGCAGTGAACAGAGAGTTTTCAAATAAACTCAACAGGTAAACTGTCTGGGTATAGAAATTCTGCCTTTTTATAACACTGTAATCAGGTAACTTGTATTTTTTTGAAATATCATATTTGAATTTCTCTACCCACTTGATGGAGCTGAGTGTTTACATCTGGCCGGTAAACGCTCAGCTCCATCAATGAGTAAAGAAATAAAGGTATGAAAAAACAAGACAAATATGAAAAAAACATTTTATGTCAAAGACAATGTTTAATATTCACAAGTCCCTGAAGATTATTATTAAAGATACTTTTAAGTTAAAGTTCTATTTAAGAAAATAGATTATTTAGTCCCTTAAAAGGGTTGTCTTTGAAGAATATATGGGTCAGTTATCGGTAGCATATAACATTAAGGATAAGTTAAATACATTTATTTTTTAAAGCAGTTTTATATAATGGTTATTTCTTTTTCCCCCTTCCATCTTAGCCAGTATTAGGTGTTCAACTTTATCCAAATGAATATATGGCTATTTTTATATTTATAGTTTAAGCATTAGTTACTGAGAAAGAGCTGCTTCAAATTTTCCTAACATAGCTTTTTGAATTAAAAACAGCTTTTTACAGTCTCTGAAAATTCCATTCGCCTGAAACAATTCTTTTGTAGTCTGGCTTGGCTGAGAAAGGTCAACACTGCTATACACAGAATGCATGGAAGTGTCTAATAAAACTGTCTTTTGCTTTTTAAATTATTGTGGACCAGACAGAATGTGCTATTAGAAGCCCGATAAGCATAGCCAAATGTAGGCTCAAATTCAAAAAATCAAATCTACTATGGTCATAGACCAGCATCAGAAGGGTGGAATAAAAATAGTAATCTTAAAGGCTAAAACAATGTAATATTTAGGATGATATTTATCTGAAGATTAATACTTCCATTTGATCCTTGAGATTTGAGAATCCTTTTTCCTTCGCCAAACTGGGATGCAAATATTTCTGAGCACCTGATGAAAGGACTTAATAATAGCTGTTAAGTTTGTTTCAACTCCTGGAAACAACCAAATGCTTCTAAGACTGTGCAGCGTCCTGCCATTTAACAAAAAATGGCAAAACCTCAACAAAAGCCAAGTTTCAGAAATGCCAGCAGTCAAATCTTCAGTCATAACTTCCAAGTCTTCAATTATTGTAATTATAATTAGTCTCTCCTTGAAACTAACCAAGGAGAGAAGCAACCTGGAATTAAGGAGAAACTTCCAAACAGTGAGAACAATTAACTGGTGGAACAGAAGTTGCGCATTCTTCATCACTGGAAGCTTTTTCTTTTAAAAGGCTGGACAATCACTTGTCTGGAAAAGAACAAGTTTGCTTGATTGAGCAGGGGGCTGGACTAGAAGACCTCCAAGGTCCCTTTCCAGGCTCTATTCTGAATCTGAATAACTTGTTTGCTCGTGCAAACGTCCTCCGAGGAACAGAGGAAGTTGCTTGAGATGAAGATAAATCCCCATCAGTCCACCAACTCAAATTCTTTGGAATTTCAGGTTGGTCTGGGCCAGTTTTCTCCAGAATCTTTTGAAGCACAAAATAACTGAGGTCATGTATAAGACCTTTTCATTTCCTACTTTTCAAAAGCAGCTTCTTTCTTTCCCTTCCAGAATGGCACCTTGTTCAACATACAGGGCTTGGTGTATATAATCAAAACAATGCCTCAGCTTTCCATCTTGACAGTGGTATAAATGAAAAATATTTCCTGCTTCTTTGGTTGTTTTTTCCTTCTTCTTTCGGCCCTAGATTTCTCATTCCCCACCCCCCAGTGAATTTCTTCCAGTTATAACTCCAAACTCAGCTTGCAAGAGGATTTTGATTCAGACTTCCCTTTGGGTGTGGTATAGGGACAACTGTTAAATATTTTAATACTGTATGTATTAATGCACATTTTAGCAGATCTCTCTCTCTTTATTATATCATCTTTCTCTCTCATCTTTATCACTTCTCTATATCTATCTGTATCATTGAGGTCTTTCAATCATTTCATGGATTATCATCTGCTTGAGAAAATCTACATAAGGCGTTTTATCTATTGGCAAGCTACCATTTCATTTCTGTTTATGCTCCACATATGATAAGGGCCTTCTATTCATACAAGGATGCACAGTGCAAAATGTTGTATTATTTATTATTATGAATTTATTTTTGAAACAATAAAGTGAGCCCCATTCATGCGAGAAAAAAAAATCTAACGCTAGATAGAAAATTGATCAAATATAGAGTTGTACCATTCCAAACCCAGGCCATTTACCTAACACAAAACAAATGCCTTTTGCCAAATTAGCCCGTTTTTGCCAAGGTTTGTTTGTTTTTTAATTAGATTGCTTTTCCCCCCAAGGTTATAATTTACCAGGGAGAGCAAAAACAAAACCCACAAACGCCACACTTCTCAGCCCACGACAGCAGGTCCACATTAATTCCATCTCTCAAACACACATTGCAAATTGTGCTTTCTGTGTCTGCCACATCGACATTAAGGAAATTAAATTGGATCACTCCCTCCTTCTGGATAATTGGAGGAAGCCAGCTGTGTTAGTTTACAATAGCCCAAAATCAGGAGAGGATACATAGCACTTTTTCAGGCACACACAATTTATTAAAAGGCAGCAACTTTGGGGGAATCACACCTCACTTCAGTCATTCCATACATCTGATGCCAATGTAGGTCCCTGAAGTTGATCTCATTGGATAAAATCTATTAGTCTTTAAAAGAGGCTACCAGATTCCTTCGAGATAATAATCTCTCAACAATTGAAATTAAAATATTAAAATACGAATATATCTATAAAAAGAAAATAAGTTGGTACAATTTTCTGTCGTTCTCTGACAGTACAACATTTTAAAGCTTATTTTTAACCTATACCTTTCATTTTTCTACTGTCTATCCATTGATACCAATTGTTCCAAGTTGCATAATACTCCGAGTCTTCCTTGTAATTCAGATCTATGGTGAGTCTATCCACTTCTGCATATTCAAAAAATTTTCGGATTATTAAACAATCTGATGGTATGTTACACATTTTCCAAGCTTGTGCTAGTGCAATTCTTGCTGCCGTAATAATATAAATAGTTAAATATTTAATCTTTTGGGGGTATTTATCCTTAATGATTCCCAGGAGAAATAATTCAGGCTTCAATTCTATTCGACAGTGGGTTGATTACGTTTAGGCATTTTTGTATTTTAATCCAATATTTTAAAATTTCTGGGCCTAGCCACCCAGACATAGAAAAAAGTACCTTGTGCTTGTTTGCTTTTCCAACAGTTTGGGTTTAGATTGGGATACATCTTTGCAAGCCTTGTTGGGGCTAAATGCAAAACAACTTGTATTGGTTTTCTTTATGTTATGTATACTTTATGTTAAAGTATAATTTTTGTTCCACATTTTTTCCCAATCTTCTAACTCAATATTGTGTCCAAAATTTTTGGCCCAAGCTAACATTGGCCCTTTTACTTTTAGGTTTTTATAACTAAAAACAAACCTCTCAACTATTGTTTTAGATCTCAATCTGCTCTGTGATATATTTTGGTAATGGGGATGGGGTTGGTTTTAGGGAACCCCAAGCAAGAGCTGGGATGGCAAATTGATTCAGATTTTTCTGCATAGCAGAAGACAAAAATAATTGCTTGTATGCAAAGGACAATCCAGGGATGACCCAAAATCTGGGCCACTGGCTTTAAAAGGTGACATGTAGCTAGTCCTTGACTTACGACCATAACCCAGCCCCAAATTTCTGTTGCTAAGTGAGACATTGGTTAAGTGAGTTTTGCCCCATTTTATGACCTTTCTTGCCACGGTAGTTAAGGGAATCACCACAGTGGTGAAGTTAGTCATGCAGTCGTTAAGTGACCTTTGCTTGTGGGAAGGTCGCAAAAGGAGATCACATGACCCCAGGACACTGCAACCGTCGTAATTATGAGTCAGTTGCCAAATGGCCGAATTTGGGTCACATGAACATGGGGATGATGCATTGGTCATAAGTGTGAAAAATGGTCATAAATCACTTCTTCCAGTGCCATTGTAACTTGAAACGGTCACTAAATGAACGGTTGTAAGTACCATACTGTATTTTCAAACCCCTCATCATACACACCAGGTATGGTTCATAGGTGGTGTAGAAACAAGACCAAAATCTACAGAATTGCTTTTCAGACAGCAACAAAGATTAAACAGATTAACAGAGATGGAAGGGACCTTTTAGGTCATCTAGTGCAACCCCCCAACCACCCAAGTAGGAGACCCTACACCATTTCTAACAGACGGCAGTCCAGTCTCTTCTTGAAAGCTTCCAGGGATGAAGCTCCCACAACTTCCAAAGGCTCCATGGGTTGATTGCTCTCACCGTGAGAACATTTCTCCTTATTTCCAGGTTGAATCTCTCCTTGTTCAGTTTCCATCCATTATTCCTTGTCTGGCCTTCAGGTGCCTTGGAAAACAGCTTGACTCCCTCTTCTGTGTGGCAGCCCTTCAAATATTGGAAGACTGCTATCCTGTCTCCCCTGATCCTTCATGCCCAGTTCCTGTAACCGTTCTTCATTTGTTTTAGTCTCCAGTCCCCTAATCCTCCTGGTTGCTCTCCTCTGCACTCTTTCTAGAGTCTCAGCATCCTTTTTTATCGTGTGGTGACCAAAACTGGAGGCAGGACTCTAGGTGTGGCCTTACTAAGGCTTTAACAGCAGAATTCACTAGCTGGCCTTAGTGGTCAGTTCCAGTTCTCAGCAGGCTTAGTACTCAGATCCATACAAGGGAAAATTATAGTATATTTTTTCCAGGTATGTTTTGTTTCGATGACGAACACCGGCTTTATAAGGAATTGTTTGCCAGTTATAACAAAATCATCCGGCCTGTTGAAAATGTGTCTGACCCAGTCATGGTTTGGTTTGAAGTGTCTTTATCTCAGCTGATCAAAGTGGTGAGTAACTAGAGAACCTTCTCTTTTTATTTATCTCAAATCTCTTATCTGGTTGAGCATCCTCAGTATTTTTTTTTTAATCCCCCCCCCTCCCAGTATAATCAATAACAGATGACAGATAACAGTTTAACAGATAACAGATCAGATGCTCAGCTGAGCTTTATTACATTCAGGTTTTAAATACAGTTCCTGTTTTTTCCCCCCCTGCTCAGGATGAAGTGAATCAGATTATGGAGACTAATTTATGGCTGAAGCATGTAAGTCAACAACAACAACAACAACAAAAGATTTTGTTTAAAAAGAATATGGGGGAGAAGAAGAAAGTGAAATGTGGTGTTAGAAAGACATTTCAACTTTTCAAGATTCTTAACTGGTTTTTTTTTTTTTGACAACACACAATCACTTATCCAGATACGCATATTTTTATTTTTAAAATAAAAAAAATAAGAGTTATTTACCTGAAATTGATGGTTTGGGAATGAAAATTCAAGAGTTCAGAAAACATGCTTTTAATACACTGCTGACATCTAGTGGTCAAGATTGATTTTTTTTTTTTTTTGGTCTTTAACAACTGCAGAGGAGTCCTCCACTTAGTTTTAGGATTACAATAGGGGGCAGAAAATTTGTCATTAATCAGTCATAAGTCATTAAGTGAGACATGTCACACACCCAATTTTATGACCTGGCTGGCTGGGGAATTCTGGGAGTTGAAGTCTGCAGGTCTTAAATTTGCCAAGTTTACACACCCCCTAGAAACTTTTAAGAATTGTGGACTTCCATTTCCAGAATTCCCTAGCAGGCTGGAGAATTCTGGGATTTGAAGTCTTAAAGTTGCCAAGTTTGGACATCCCTGCTCTAAAGTGAGGTTCTCCTTTGTCCTTGGTAAGACAAGAGGTAGCTTGCATTACATTTTTTTGGAGAGAAAAATCACAACACACTCACCTTTGCTTGGAAGGTTGAGTTGGTCTTGTTTTTTCAGCAGGCAGTAGGAAAGTTGCAGAAGAGTTGTTTGGGGTTCAAGAGACAGCCCCTCTCTCTATCAAACATGCTTCTTCTAGCCTCTCAGAAAGACTAAAAGGTAGAGAGAGAGAAAAAGAGAGGTGTTCACAATTGGATGCACTTCTTTCAAAGGCCCACCTGGTCCCTATTGTAGTTGTACCTATTCTCTTCCTGAACTGCTTAATGCATTGTTGCAAGCTTTTTTTTCTTTTTCGGAAACAGATGAACGCTGCAGTCTGAAGAGGTATCCAGGACAGGCGGTGGATATCATTTGCAAGGAGCAAATCCCAGTGTGGTTGGCCCACTTTTTCTCTGCAGCAACTTGCAGAAATGCTACTGTCTGTAAAAAGCAACAAACACACTATCTGCCATTAGCCTGGGGAAAACTGTTTTTTTAAAAAAAGTCTACTGCCTGGCTTTTTGCCAGCTCAGCTTTTAGAGTCATAAACTGGGGCTGGGCAATTCTGGGAGTTGAAGTCCACACTTCTTGAAATGTGTCTAGCTAGCTCAACGTTTCTCAGTCCTCTGCAGACATGTGGATTTCAACTCGCAGAATTCCCCAGCCAGCCATGTCTTTGGTTATCAAGTACCTGAATTATAATCATGTGAGTATTGGGATTAGTGAACCATTCTTATCTTTGAGGATAGGTTTTAAGGCAGTTTTTCCAGGTCAAGTTGTGACTTCAAACCATTGTAAAATGAATGGTCGTAAGTCCAAAACTACCTGTAGAATGCTTGCTTGTTTTTTAAGGTGTTGTAAAAGACTCTTCTCTCTTAAGGGTTAGCCTTTGGATGAAACAGGTCCACCTGAAATATCTCAATTTTTTTTCTTTGACCAGATTTGGAATGATTACAAACTCAGGTGGGATCCAGAGAAGTATGGTGGCGTGCAATATGTCCGAGTGCCATCAAATAGGATCTGGAAGCCCGATATCATGTTATATAACAAGTAAGATTATGGAATTAGACCTCTTCTTAAATGTTCTTCCTGTAACGTACCTAGCCCTAATTAGTTGCTATCCCAGAGAGATTATTGCAAAAATTCCCAAGGAAAATATGCCACAGTACTTGATCAAATCTCACTATTTGGGGAAGTCTTCGTGAATTATTTTCCAAGAAATAACTGCTATTTCATGAGTGTTTTGTGTGGGTGGGGGGGAGGCATGACTTCATTATATGAGTAGCATGTTCCCAATCACCAAATAGGGAGTGATAAGCATGACTGCTGCAGCCAACCAACTTTTGAGAGCCCTGTTCTGTGCTGCCCAGTATTGACCCAAAAGTGCTGTCAGAACCGAAGAAGCTTCTTGGGTGAGAAGTTAAACATCTTCAAGGAAAAACAAAGTCCAATTGCACCTTTGGGACAGCCATGTAGAATGTATAATGTAGAATACTTTATTGGCCAAGTGTGATTGGACACACAAGGAATTTGTCTTGGTGTAAATACTCTCAGTGTCCATAAAAGAAAAGATACATTCATCAAGAGTCAAGAATCAGAAGGTACAACACTTAATGATAGTCACAGGGTACAATCAACAATCAAATCATATTAGGAAACACTCAATATAAATTGTAAGGATACAAGTGACAAAATTACAGTCCTACAATCACAAGTGGGAGGAGATGGGTGATAAGGAGTGATGAGAAGATTAACAGTAATAGTAGTGTACACTTTGTAAATAGTTGAACAGTGTTGAGGGAATTATTTGTTTAGCAGAGTGATGGCTTTCAGGAAAAAAACTGTTCTTGTGTCTAGTTGTTCTGGTGTGCAGCGCTCTATAGCGTCGTTTTGAGGGTGGGAGTTGAAACAGTTTATGTGTGGGATGTGAGGGGTCTGTAGATATTTTCACAGCCCTCTTTCTGACTTGTGCAGTATACAAGTCCTTGATTGAAGGCAGGTGGGTAATAATTTTTTTTTCTGCAGTCCCAATTATCCTCTGGAGTCTGTGTCTATCCTGTTGGGTTGCAGAACCAAACCAGACAGTTATAGAGGTGCAGATGACAGACTCAATCATTCCTCTGTAGAACTGGATCAGCAGCTCCTTGGGCAGTTTGAGCTTCCTTGAGTTGGCGCCGAAAGAACATTCTTTGTTGTGCTTTTTTGATGACGTTTTTGATGTTAGGTGTCCATTTTAGGTCATGTGATATGGTAGAACCTAGAAATTTGAAGGTCTCTACTGTTGATACTGTGTTGTCTAGTATTTTAAGAGGTGGTAGCATGGGAGGGTCAACATGACCTGGATGACTGAAACTCCCTGGAGATGTGCCCATCATTGAGTTGAGGCTTGAGCTATTGTTGAGGATCCTTCTTCCCCATCTATGGTTTCCCAGGATAAGTTGCTCCGTCACTTTTATAACCGATTCCAACTGGCAGAACCTATTCTATACCCAACCCGTTATCTCAAAATGTCTTTGACAGTGCGATTGGAGACTTCCAGGTGGACGACAAAACGAAAGCCGTGCTCAATTACACTGGAAACGTCACATGGATGCCTCCGGCCATATTTAAGAGCTCGTGTAAAATAGACGTGACCTACTTCCCCTTTGACTACCAGAACTGCACCTTGAAGTTTGGCTCTTGGACCCACGATAAAACTTGTATCGACTTAGTGCTCGTTAGTTCCACCATGAACCTCAGGGATTATTGGGAAAGTGGAGAGTGGGCCATTATCAAAGCCCCCGGGCGTTATCAAGTCATCAACTACAACTGCTGCGATGCCGAGTACCCATCTATCACCTACTCTTTGTACATGAGGCGTCTGCCCTTGTTTTATACCATCAACATGATCATCCCGTGCCTTCTGATTTCCTTTTTGACTGTTCTGGTGTTCTACCTTCCGTCGGACTGCGGCGAGAAAATAACTCTATGCATATCGGTCCTCTTATCCTTGACCGTTTTCCTCCTGGTCATTACGGAGACCATTCCGTCCACGTCACTGGTGATTCCGTTGATTGGAGAGTACCTCCTCTTCACCATGTTGTTTGTCACTCTTTCTATCGTCATCACCGTCTTTGTACTCAACGTCCACTACAGAACTCCCAGGACGCACACCATGCCGGAGTGGGTGAAGGTGGTTTTCCTCAAATTTCTCCCCCGCATCATGTTCATGGCACAGCCCCACAGCAACAAAGATGAGGGCAGACCCGAGAAAGCAAAGCCTTCTTCCCATGCAGAGCTGACGCCTTTGAACTTCATCCATATCCCTGACAGCAGTCAAGACTGCTTCTCATGCCAAGGGTTTACACACACGTGTTGCCTGCACGAACACAAAACATACTTGAAGGCTGCCCCTGGCAACTTGACGCAGAGCTCCAGTTCTGAATCCATGGAAGCGTTGTTTCCATCTTCGTTTATATCGCCAGAAATGAGAGATGTGATGGACAGCATCAAATACATCGCCGAAAACATGAAACTGCAGAATAAAGCCAAGGAGGTATGGATATATTTTAATTTCCACGTTACACAACATACTTGATGTGGCCTCATGCTGGCAAGGCGATACTGTAAACCAGGGGTATCCAACCGTGGCCACTTTAAGACCTATGGACTTCTCCCAGAATTCCTTAGCCAAGCTGGCTGAGGAATTCTGGGAGTTGAAGTCCACAAGTCTTAAAGTGGCCAAGATTGGACAACTTTGGTGTCAATTAATAGCTCTGCAACATCCACATTTTGGTCATTTTCCGACCAGACCGAAGTAACATTTGCTCAGATTGACCAAGGTCTTGTGCTATGTCTACTTTCTACCAGGTGCCTGTGGAAGCATCCAAGAACAGAATAGCTTGTTAGATCTTCTGAAGGAAATAAAGATGAGCATTTGTGATTTGCAAGATCAAATCACAGTGCTTAACACACAGAAACCAATATAAAAAATACACATTTTTTTAAACAATAGGAAAGGCAGATTATTTTTTTTACAAGGGGAAATAGGGGAGTCATCTATTCACCAAACCTTGTGAAAAAGAGATCAAGTTGGTTTACGGTGATCTGAATATTTATTTGGAACCAAAGAAGAATATTTTTGCTAACTCTCTTCCACAATTACAAGCTCATCTGTAATTTCAACGCTGTTCAATTTCCATGGAATAGTTCACCTTCCCATATTTAACAAGTGCACCTTCAGGCTTACAAAGATAACCAAAATTAAGCAAGGAAAAAAGTCAGGAGAGAAAAACTTGTTTATTTTTCACTTAAGTTTTCCTCCCTACCCCCACAAATATGTTTTGAAACTATTTATTTTGAAACTCTCTGCAAAGACAACTGTACCAATGGCTTTGAAATATACATAGTAGGCCCACAAAATAGATTATTCAAAAATTGATGTAATTTTCTGCTTATTTCTTCCAGACTCAAGATGACTGGAAATACGTTGCCATGGTAATTGATCGTATTTTCCTGTGGGTATTTACTCTCGTGTGTATTTTGGGGACAGCAGGATTGTTCCTGCAACCACTGCTGATCAGAGATGAAGTTTAAACAAGGTGACACAGAAAAAAATGACTTTTTTTCCTTCTAGGTGTCTAAACACATTATGCTGATGTTGAACTACTTATTTCTATTTCTTTGAGTACCAAAATAAAGATACCGAAGAAGATAAAGAAAACAACTGATGTATTATTTTGAGGTATTGTATAAGACTGAAGGATTTTTATGTCTAGGTTTTTCCTTTTTTTGAGAGTGGGAGAGAATTTTTATGGTTGTCGGATTAAGCCTTAAAATAGCATTAATTTATTCTGCAGAAGTTTGGACAAGGAGAGTCAAGACCATCTCATTAATATAGAAATGCAGTTCCCTGCAATTTTAATGAGGCAAATATGAAAATCAGATAACAGATATATTGTAAGGATTAGGGGACAACAGCAGCAGTACCAATATGTAAGGGAGAAAACCAAGCAGATCCAGCTAACTACAGACCTATCAGTTTCTTGAGTGCCTAAACTGGAAATATTTAGCATGACTGGAATCTGAGGCATAACTGGACTAGTACAAGCCGAACTCCAAGGTTGCTCACCACAGATCATCTTTGTTATACAAAAGCATTTGTTTGTTATACAAAAACAAATTTAAAATTTTCTCTTGAAGTGGCCTTTCAAGACTTGCAAACCAAACTGCCGCAGCTATGCCAAGGAGAACAATAAAAGGAACTTATGCAGATTCTAAGAAGCTGCATTTGAAAAGGCCATTTCTTAACAATGAAGGGTTAGCTGCAACCAACCACAGATTCCCTGCTCACCCAGAAATTCACGAGTTTATTTTTTAAAATGGAGATAAAGCAGAAAAAAGCCTCTCTGTGTGGGAGAGAAACAGAAGAAACCAGAGGAAGCATATGTACATCCATAGGGTCCTTGGGGCTTCCTGAGCTGGGTTATTTTCTTGCAGATGTTTCATTACCAAACAAGGTAACATCATCCATATTAAAAGGGAGTGGAGTTTGCTATCATTTTAGTTGGGTAGTTAACTCAGAAAAAACAACAGCCTAATTAAGGAATCATCAAGACTGCTCCCACCAACACTGACAGGGCAAGCCACTAGTATATAAAATATATTGGATTACTATATGCCAGCCCTGACCCCACATTTCAATCCTGAACTATAAATATTCTCTTTCATCAATATGCCTGTCCATTTTACATTACCAAGTCAAACTGAGGGATTTGGCCAAGAGCTTCAAATAAATCTTTGAGAAGTAAATTAGAAGGAAAAGGGAACATTTATAAGGATTTGGAAAATTGTTTATTAATATGGGATATGGCAGCAGAAAAATGAAAATAAAATGATAGTAAGCACTGGTTTTCAGCTTCCAGTCTCAAGGAAGCTAAATCAAATGAAAAGACCCAGGAATGATTTTTCCACTAAAGCCAACAAATCTCGACTACTTATATTGAAAAGGCTGAGAGGAAGACACAAACCCCCCTAAGCAATGCAGATAAATATTAAGAAATCTTTAATTAACCCACTTTCCAAATGATGGGTTTCTAATGAAATACATTATATAATTTAAAAATTCCCCTCAGATTTACAAACTAAATAACAGCAAGTATCAAATGCAAAGTTTAATTTGTTGTTTATAATTATCAACCTTAAAGCGCATTCAGTATACACTTCTAAAATCTAAAAATCTATTTAAATTTTTTTTTAAAAAAATTCCCAGCTATACACAAAATACAACTAGAACGATGAAATACCCCAGTTCATATCATCGTAAACATCCATTTCTGCACTATTATGTAATTGACCCAAAAGGTTTCCAACTGTCTACCATCTCTCTAAAAGTGTGTTTAGATAATATTAAAATCATCTCTACGGATTCTACCTTTGCTGTAGCATATTTTTCATTCCATGATTTGACTGTGGGTTCTAATTTGAGGGCTACTTATATAGCACAGATTTTCTTCACAGAACATGGAGGGGATTCGTGCCTAATGAAAAATGTATAAAGGAGCATGCCCCAGATACTTCATATGCAACTTCTATAATCAGCCCATTTTTTTCAGCAAGTGGATTAGACTGTGAAGTCAAACAAAATCTTCTAAGAAAAGAATAATGAATTGCTTCTCTAAGGCTTCAAAGAAAACTGCATGAGTTGAGACAGATTGGAAGGTGTCTTTACTTTCTTACAATCTCAGAAATTCCTAGCAGACTTCAGATTCTTTGGTTAGAATCAGTTGGGAGGTGCCTTGGAGGTCTTCTAGTCCAGCCCTCTGCTCAAGCAGGAGGCCCTATACATTTCAGACAAGAGATTGTCCAGTCTCTTCTTAAAAACCTCCAGTGATGAAGCACCCACAACTTCTGGTGGCAAGTTGTTCCACTGGTTAATTGTCCTCGCTGTTATTGTGTTATCACAGCACAATAAAAAATGGGATTATTTAGAAGGGAAATTGCATTAGGAAGTCCAAAACACTCCATGGTGTACTTGCATATTTTATTACTTTCTGTGCTGCCTTATACTTTTTACCCTTCCCACTCCATCCGGTTCCTTGGCAAATGGAGCTTAATTCTGAGTGACAGCCTGGGAATCATAAGAGTGAGAGACAGAGCCCTCACCTGCTACAAGGATTACTTACATGTCACATGAACAGACTAAAAAAATCTAAAACGTTCTGTATTCCTTGGTAGTGGCCATGCACAAGACCATTGTACTTTGAGGAGTTTAGCGGCATATTTTGATTTCTCCTTCACATTTGTTTAGCGTACGGCATAAAATATATGGACACCAGCCGTAAAGATGTATGGAAAGAACACATAATAATATTTTACACATAAGATGGAGATTTGTGGTCAATTTTGTCAGGTGTAAGAGATTCAATAAGAGATTCCTTCACATTAAGAAAAGTCTAAGGGGTGTCCAAGCTTGGCAAATTTAAGACCCCTTGGAATTCAACTCCCAGAAGTCCAGCCAGCTGGATGGGGAATGCCAGAAATTGAAGTTCAGTCTTAAAGTTGCCAAAGTTGGACATCCCTGGTCTAAAAGTTCAGAGCTTATTCTGAGCTAATGTGCTTAAAAAAAAAACCCTTTTGTTTATTGCATAAAGGCAAAAGGGGGTTGTTGAATCTTCATAGTACAAAGCTTTTTTTTTTTTTAAATCTGTGAAAATCTCAAGAGTTTTGAGTGATGTGCCACCTAGCCAAAGTCAGCTCTTGCAGCCTTGTGACTACAGAAACGGAGCCATGAAGTCATGGTGCCAACTTTTAATAAAAACCCTAGTACTGTCTTTTAAGTTGAGAGCTTCTACGGAGAACCTGGCATCTGTGGAGCATCTGTGCTATTGTTATTAAGGAGGTCCTGACAGCTTGCAAGATATTTCAGTGTCACCTTGCTTGGTAGGTGTGCTTTTTATGTTATGTTTTAAAATGTGTTTGCTTAATAATAAAACTTTAAAAAAAATCTCTTTGTTTGTTGGTGTGCTCATTGTCTCTGGATCCAGAAGAACCAATTGCCTGAGCATCTGAGCATCCACGGCTGCAGCAGTTTCTGTGATGGGCATCCTAGACACCTTAAATGTTAAAGTAATGTGTTTATACTTTTTGCTATAATAATCTGCAATATAATCTTAGAATGCTGATGGCATCCACGTAGGCTATAATTAAGGGGGAGGAAAACCTATCTTACAATTTTCCTGGTTAACTTTTTCCCCTCCCAATTGCATTCTCAGACATTTCATTTAGTTTTGAAAGTACTAATATATATATAGGAATCAGTATTCCCTAGAAACACTGTTAGAACTCTGCCCCTGCTCACACACTTAGTTATTAACAACCTTATTTATTATGTATTAACTTATTTATTAACAATCCCAGCATGGACTGGTACTATTTTGCTTGCCCATTTATGAATTACAGGAAGAAATAGGGTCAGGGATCCAGTAACTGCAACCAGAAAGAACAGCCACAGGAACACACGGTCAAGTACCTGAGCTATAAATTTCCAGTCATCCACAACCTAAAAAAAAGAAGGGGAAAAAAAGTCAGTAACTTTCCTTTAGCAGTTGGTTCTAAGTTTAGTCCCTAGAAAACAACAAAGCATCCAGAGGCAACAACGTATATACACAAAAGCCACAGCATAATAAATAGAAAGGATACAAACTGGAACTAAATAAACCATTGTTATAATAGGTATTCCCTATTGTAGATTTTACTTATTAAATTGAATAGTAATAACGACTGAAATGGAATTTTATCACGGAATTAAAAATTCCCAGTCTATTTAAAAATATGTGTGCTTGTTAAGGCTTGAATCATGCTTTTTATAAAAACTAGGGAAAAAATGGGTCACAGACAAACATGAGTCACTGTAGGAGATAGAAAACGATTCTCTATTTTTTAGCATGCTATTGATCCAAAATTTTCACTATCTTGATCCAAAACAAGAGATCAAGTTCTTCATATGATACCCATCACTCAAACGATAGTAAGATATGACAAAAACTATTCAATGGTTTAGATATTGCTCGGTTGCTACTGAAGGAATTGTTTCCATCAACACAACTAAGACTTCCCTTTCTCTCAAAGGCATTAAAAAAACAGTACAGCATCTAAAATCAACCAAATAATTAAGGCTCTTTCTTCCTGTAGCTTAGGGTTGAACTATGGAGTCTTTGATGCTCTGAGAGTTTGTTTTCTTGTAGACATTTCATGGGCCAACTAGGTTATATCATCAATATGAGATCATCACTGTTAACATCGTCAGAGCACTGATGATGCTATCTAGTTGGGTAATGAAATGTCCGCAAGCAAACAACCAAGCTCATAAAGCACCAAGGGCTTCAGATAAAGGTTCTACTGCATAATCTTGTATATTATGTTCAACTCAGCCATTGAGTGCAACACGACCAGAACACACACCTCATGAACTTCATTCTCTTTGACAATGTGTCTTATAATGTACCGGACAGAATTTAAGGCTGCTTCCAAAGTATTCCTAGATTCCTTGGATCCCTGCGTGCCCGTGGTCTCTTCTTCCTTTGGTACTGAGTACCTATCGACGTGACTTCTCATACAGAGCAGTTTGGGAAGCTTGTGAAGAAATATTTTGCGGACCCAGGGCGCCATCACGTTGTGCGTTGACAAGGATCGATGATGAACATTAATAGCAAAGACAGTGATTACTATAGATAACGTCACAAAAATCATGGTGAAGACCAAGTACTCGCCAATCAGAGGTATGACTTTAGAAGAAGAGGGAATAATTTCTTCTATGACTAGAAGGAAGACGGTGAGCGAGACCAGAACGGAAGTGCAGAGACAGATTTTCTCACCTTCGTAGGCGGGAAGATAGAAGACAAGGATGGTTAAGAAAGACAGCCCGATGCATGGAATAATGAGGAAGAGTGTATAAAAGAGAGGCAAGCGCCTAATGATAAACGAGTAGGTAATAAAGGGGTACCAGCAGCTTCCATCAGTTCTGTTCCTTCTGATACCTGTTGCCGTTACTATTTCCCATTCTCCATTATCAAAGAAATCTCTTTTGTCTACTTCTTCATCCACAAGGATTATATCCACCTCAGAACCATCGTATGTCCACGAGCCAAACTTCATGGAGCAGTTCTGGAGGTCAAATGGAAAATAAGTGACGTCAATGGTGCAAGAGCTTTTATAGTTCGCAGGTGGGGTCCAAACAACAGAGCCATCGTGCTTCACTATGGCCTTTGTAGATGTTCCTTCAAAATGACCATCTGCACTGAAAGAATATCAGCAAAGGGTTACAAAAGGTGCAAGGTATGGTTTTTCCACAAAAAAGCTAAGTGTTATGAACTTTTTCCAGCGTAAAATTATTTTGAAATTGTATAATCCTTTACAGACAAAAAAAAAAAGAGTTAGATGTCCCCTGAAGGGCGTGGTCCATCCGCAATTCAAATTATGAATTCAATTTTGAACAAAGGGATAAGGAGCTAATCGGGATTTTGAATGATGGCTACATGATGCTCTTAGAAAGAGCTGGAATTTTTTTTTTGCAGACATGCCCACCTTTCTATAAAAACTTTCTTCTCCAACAAGTAAAAAAATAAAACAGAGTATAACTTAATGAGGCGCTGCACTTCTTAACAAGATGAGATCCTCAAATGAGGACCCAATTATCTTCTACCACTGCTCTGAATGCAATCTCTGAGGAATGTGCACAGCATCTTTTCTGCTCCTTCTTGTTCATTTTTTCCAGAAAGACAAGTAGTCTACGAGTGAAGATATGATATTAAGGGGAATGAATGCTCCTGGTTCTTAATTCCTTCTAGGTAAGAACTCTCTGCAATCAAGTGGGTCTTCTTGCTTGGGAAATTGGGAGATTGAAGGGGGCACCAAACCCTTTTATTTCACTACCTGTCCAGGCCTTTTCAGCCTGTTTTTTTTTTCACATTCTTTCTCTTCAAGCCTATATGGCCTTTTAATATGTTAAAAACTGAAATGCTTACTTGTCATATAGGACAATGTCTGGAATCCATAATGAAGCTGAAGGGACACGGATAGATGTTATTCCAGCATAGTCCTCGGGATCCCACTTCAGCTTTGCATCAACCCATTCCTGCAAAGGAATACAGACTTTTCTTCAATTTTATCTTGAACTTGAAACAGCCAGAAAGCAACAACTGAAATGTTTACTATGTTACTATTAAAGTTGCTACCTTGCTTCAAAATATATTTGTTTGTATTTTTTGCTTCTTACTTTTGATAAACTTACTGGACTCATATTCACTTGCACAGGAATGTTTTCTGATTCTAATATTTCTGGAAAACTATCTCGCTACTTCAAATCCCTTGCCAATTTACTGTAAATCATTTAGGATCGATAGAGAATCCTGATCTCTCTCTTTTCTCTGTATCTTCAATGGAGATGCAACCCAAAGGCATGAATCATCAATCCCCCAATATTATGAAGAGTGCCACTCAAACGATTTTTCAACCGGGACTCACCTGCTTCAGCCAAACATTTGTGGTCATCAACTGATTTTTTTCATCCTATTTGAGGAAAAGTATATTAGATATAATCAAAGGTTTTAGAAAGTGAGAGCCAGACAGTGCTTCAGCATCTGAACTGGATCTTGGCAAGACTTCTGGTAACTTCCCCCTCCTAAATAGATGCTTTCCAATGTGCCCCTTGAAGACATAATTTAACAGCTGACACTTGAATTTCATTCCCCTAATAACTGTCAGGCATGAACAAACACACCCAGGGTTCAAACAGGTTACTTTAGGATTCAAACAGGCTACTTTATTGTTCTATGCCTATTTCACAGAATCTCCCCAAACTGACAGCTTTTGCCTGTGAAAGACTAGATAAGGCTCAAAGGCATTGGGAGGGAGGAGGTGTCATACCTTGCCCTATTGTGCTTATTTAGGGTCCCGCCTAATTTCCCACTTTAGATCTCCTCCCCACTAGAACGACTGCTGCCCAACAATAGTGGAACAATCCAATGGCTGTAAGGCACCAAACACTCAGAGCACCAAAAATGTTATCATTGCTATTGCTAGTAGGAATAGCAGAGAAACCTTTTAGGAGAAAAGACAGACACTTTTTTGTGTCTTGCAGACTCAGGTACAAGGTTTTTTTTAAAAAAAAAATTTTTTATCTGATGTCGTAAAACATATTGGTAGTCTATCACACTTTCACTTAATGTGTACTCTGATTAAACAAAGCGGTTATTTAGGGTCAGAGAGAAATTCCAGTCTCCACCTACCCTGGAATCATATTACTATTATTACTTGCAAGTAATTTCTCCTATATCTTGAGTACAAAGCATACTTATAATTATTAAGGCCAAATTATATTTCAGAAATATGGCAGAAATTCTACAAACTAGGCAACATGCTGTATGTCTTCAGGTCGCTTGAATTTTAAAATGTATCAGTTTCCTAACATACCACATCCACCAATTGGGAAATTGCAAGACCAAATTTCACTTTGATGGTATCATTCAAGTGCTCGACTGGACGAACCCATTGTTCATAGTCTTCAAATAAATATTTAAATAAATGGTCTTCACTTTTAGCAAGAAAAGAAGGTTCAGATGTACCTGCACAAAAGATGACAATGACATTTTACTTTTTCAAAAAATCTAGAAAAATATTTAATATTTAACTTGTGTAATTGCCCATGTCACAACAGAGGAAGTTTGCCATAAAGTTAAGCATCACGGAAAGCTACAGTTTCCTTCTGTTTAAACACAGAGGGAATAAAAGAACAGCAGATTTAGCTTTTGACATTGTCAACAAAGTTAAATTGGATGGTAATGACCACTGAAAATGTAAAACATAATTGGGAGATATATCTCCAAGTTAAGTTTCACAGGGGGAAAAGAATGTTATATTTAAGTAACCAATCCCAGAATCTAGTGGTAAATTAAAGATGAAGAATTAAGGATGAAAAAAGTAGAAAATATGGAACCATGCATTTCTACTTACCGTATTTATAGTTTGATTAGTCTATAGATTTATTGGCATGAATACAAATTGACAATTTATGTAAATAGATATGTAAATCAAGCCTTCAGGCTCCATGCTGTAAGTATTGTAGGCTATTAGATTTCATTTGTGATGGTATTGAACTTATGCAACAATAATTTTCAGTATCATTACCCTTCTTTCATTTAAAAAACTCAATATTTGCTTTCACAGCAATTGCCAACATATTTCATGTATTGTACTGAAGTTCATTTCTGGAGAACTAAATGTGACATATTCATTGCTCTCTCTATCCTATTGAAAATATTACAAGGAGATATTTATGTATACAAGTGCTCCCAAAGTTAATAAACTGTATTGTTTAACATTTTGTGAGAGGAATATAAAATATTGTTACTTTCATTATAGAGTACTGTATTTTTGTACCTTAAATATCATGAAACAGCCTGTGAACTCATACTTTAAAATAGAACAATTCAAAGTCATTTTAAAATTGTTTAATGAAGAACAAAGAAACCATTTCGGATTTACTAGCATGCTGAATCGCCTATATTTTACTTAAATACTTATTCTGGCACTTTAATGTAAAATGCTATTCTCAGACTCATTAGATGATGCGCATTGATAATTAACTTATAGGGCTATGCAAATCATTTGCAACTGCCCAGTCAACTTCTTTTGCTGCAAAGAAAAAAATAAAATGCCTATACACATGCAGAAGATAGCTAGCAGCAATTCTGAAGCTGCAACTCTGAAGAGATGGTTCATGCATTGCAGAGCACTTGTTTTGGGAGATATTTATTTTTTTATTTATATTTATTTATTTTTGTCAATTGCTTACAAGATAATAGGTATAAGTAAAAACATAGTTATGAATACAGGGATACATATCAGAAAAATAAAAAAAACAACAACAATAGGACAGGGACGGTAGGCACGTTGGTGCGCTTATGCACGCCCCCACAGACCTCTTAGGAAAGGGGTGAGATCAACAGTAGACAGTCTAAGGTTAAAGTTTTTGGGGTTTGGGGAAGAAACCACAGAGTCAGGTAGAGTATTCCAGACACTGACCATTCTGTTTATTTATTTATTTTATTTGTCAATTGCTTACAAGATAATAGGTATAAGTAAAAACATAGTTATGAATACATGGATACATATAAGAAAAATAAAAGAAATAGGACGGGGACGGTAGGCACGTTGGTGCGCTTATGCACGCCCCCACAGACCTCTTAGGAAAGGGGTGAGATCAACAGTAGACAGTCTAAGGTTAAAGTTTTTGGGGTTTGGGGAAGAAACCACAGAGTCAGGTAGAGTATTCCAGACACTGACCACTCTGTTGCTGAAGTCGTATTTCCTGCAATCAAATTTGGTGCAGTTTACCTTGAGTTTGTATCTATTGTTTGCTCTTGTATTGTTATGGTTGAAGCTGAAGTAAGTATTCATTGACAGGTAGGACATTGCAATGTATGATTTTATATACTATACTTAGATCGGACTGAAGGCGGCGTAGTTGTAGGTTTTCTAGGTCTAGAATTTCGAGTCTGGTGGCACAAAGTATTCTACAACGAGTAGAGGAGTGGAGAACTCTATATGCACAGCCCTATTTTCCAGCTACTGAAGCAGAGAAAATCCTGCCATACCTTTCCTATGGCTAAACAGGGATTTGGGCCCTGTCACCTAAGACTATGCTTTCAGCTGATGAAAAGTTCAATTGTAGTAATATAAAACTATTTTTTAATCTCAATGATGAAATAGTGATTCAAACTGTTTAAAAGAATAAAACTTGTTCTGATTACAGAAGATGGCTGTCCTGTTCACAAATATGTTTCTTGATTATTGCATTTAGAAACAATTCTATTACAATTCGCCATTTGCTTAGGTTGTATTTTTAAAAACTGATTATGTGCCATTGAGTCGGGATTGGCTCTTAGCGAGAACAAGAGATGGATTTTCTCCAGGAGAATCTGTCCCCAACTTGGTCCTTCAGGTCTTCCAATGGTATAGCTATTATGGCAGTAATTGAGTCATTAGATTAACTTTATGCCAATAAACGTGGATGTTCTCCAGCTGTATCACATATTGTTTTTTCATTTCACTTCACAATAGCTAAATCTAAAAGAAATGGTTCAAGACAGTTTTTTTTTTCTATGCCATCTGTCATAGAAGGAAGATGACTGAAAAATCCCCTTTGCAGCCATTAGGACTAAAAAAACCTATGTCACTTTCTATTTTTATTAAACGTCTATCCACTAACCAGATACAACAGGCAGTTCAAACACATTTAAACACATCCGGAAACATTCTTATCTGAAGAAAATTGTTTATTACCTTCAACTGTGATCCTACCACCTTTGTACACTGCCACATAATACATACCAGGTATCTTATGCTAATTTGTCACATAATCCATACTAGGTATCTTATGCCAAGTTGTGTTTCCAGAGCTTTTTTCCCCCAGAATAACGAAATTGATATTTTCGCATATCAAAATATGAAGGAACAACCCATTTTAGTGAGAAAAACAATAGCCATAGGATACTAGAAGGGGGCAATGAAATTGCAGCTATCCAGAATGGGAACCTAATAACCAAGTGTGTATGAATAATACACATTCAGGAAAAAAGCACTGCCTTAACATTTTCAGTTTCTTCTGAAAAACAAAAAGAACAAACTGCAAATCTGTTCAACCTGGATCTATCAAAAACCCTTTTCATTACATAAAGAGGAAAGCTCTTAAAGACATTCTGCTAACTTGTGCTTCTCTTTTACACACCCAGAGTTACAAAAATAATGCCTAAACCTTTAGTTCTCCTTCAAGTCAGGTTGAAAATATGTCTCCCCAAGAAAAAAAAATGTTCCTGCAGTCTTTTAACCACTCAAATCTCCACTACAAAAACTATTTATCCAGCGACGACTCTTGGTTAAAAAAAGAAACTGTCCTTTGCTGCTTGTCTATTTCGGCCAGAGCAAAATAAGCTAGAAAAGATGAAGCTGAGATGAACTCTTTTGAGGGCTCTTGAACAACTGTAAAGAGCAGCAGCTGGCAGATATCTATTTAAAGATAGGCTGGGAGAATCAGAACCTTTTTGGGTTAATACATACATTGCTACATCCTGCCTTCCCTATGTGGGTTTCCCCCCACCCCCATTCCTTCTCACCAATGCAGCACAATGGAGTGTAGCAAGTCCCCTCCCTGCCCTTCAGTTAACCACCGCAGTTATTAATGTTTGAACCTGCACTTCTAGACAAAGTCTTCCAGATGCAGACGCAAAGTCTTACAAAAACAGATTACAGTGTCTCTTAGGGAAGAGGCTGGACAGATCAGGTTGCAATTTTTTGTCATCAGGATAAGGACAGTAATCCTGCAATACGACAGCACAATAAGGCTGTAATAATACACCCACCCACCCACCCCCATCCTAACCCACTTAACAGAGGCAAGGATCCCAATGAAATACAATGGAAGTTGCTTTCCAAATAGAGAAGCCCGGAATGGAAGTAGGAGAAAGCAGCCTGTATATAATACTACACAAACTACACATATTTTTATTTTATTGATTTATGATGAAGTTTATTTGCCACCCTTCTCATAGCCAACAGCTATGGATATAGTGTGCGTGTAAGTATGGATGGACACATAGACAAGCGATCGATATATAGATAGATATATAGATAGATATAGATACATAGATAGATGATAGATAAATTGACAGATATAGAGAGAGAAAGAGAGAGGGAGGGAGGGAGATGAGACAGATAGATAATGGAGATAAATGATATAATAGTTGTACAGATATGATATTTAGATGATACATAGATTATTAACTACTTTATAACTCTGTTATTTTATTTTGGGAGGCATGACATACATAACTGAATTCATCAGTAATATTCTATCTGTAACACAGTTATGCCATGTATAAGCAAGTACATATTATATATATGTATTATATTATATACAGAAGCCTGATGATGGCAGATGAGATTCTGCCAAAACGTTGCTACAACTTTAAAAGCACAACTACAATGACCTGGGAAAATACTCAAACAAAGCTGAATACCATACATACATACATACATACATACATACATACATATATATACACACATGGCATTCAGCTTTGTTCGGGTATATATATTACATATATATATATGCCTGCAAATGATTTATAACGAATATAAATCTCTCCCCCTATGCACATACAAACCTATGGATTTGCACACTCATGCACTCTCCCCTCCAACCCCTCCCTGCAGGGATGCATTTGCATGCTCATGCACACCTGCCTCAACACCGCACCCCCCTCCAAAATCAACCTCAGGGCTACTTTGTGAGGGGAAGCAGTTTATAAGTAATTTTAATAAATAAATCCAACATCGCTCCCCCAGGTACAACACCCCCCCCCCCGCCCACAGCCAACAGACAGAGACTCCCTTTTAGAGTTTCTATTTCATGCAGCAAAACTCCGCAACAGTTGGACCGTATTCTATTCTCTTCTCCCCCCCCCCGCATCCACTCTCAGCCTCCGTGACAGTTAATTCCTATTTATTAGGACTGGGGGGACCCCGGGTTTCTCAGGTTGGCTGGGTGGATTACCCCCCCTCCCCGATAACTGCCTTCCTCGCGCGCTCTTCTTGGACTCAGCGGGCCAGGCGCGTGACGCGCGTCCCGGGGCATTCCCACGAGCGCGGGCTTGACGCGTGTTTCCGCGGTTACCCAGAAAACGGGCGCCGGAGGCTCCGTGGCCGGCGGAGAGGAGGAGCAGCAGGAGGGGAGCCCTGGCCATGGCCCCGCGCGGCGAAAGCGGCCGCTGAAGGCGGAGGAAGGAACGCAGCTTCTCCTCAGAAGTGCCTCAGCCGGGAAAGCCCGCCGGGTTGCCGCTTAGCTGGCGAAGCTCCGCCCCCCCATGGCTAAGAAAGGGCAGGAAAGCCGCGAGGCCACTCCTCCCCCACAGCTGGGATTGGCCTACGACTCCCGGCAGCCTCGCAGCTCCGTTCTCAGCTGAGGGGCTCATGGGAGTTGTAGGCTCCCCTCCGTCAGAGTTGCGAAGGTGCCGGTCCTGAAGTAGGAAGGGCCGAGTTTGAAGGAACTCGAAACTTTGCTCCATGCTGTCAAACCCATCAGCCTACCTCACAGGGTTGTTGTGAGGGGTGTCAAAGAAAGCTCGGACACAATAGCTCAGTTATGCACAAAGGCGGGAAGCAAATAAATGAAATAAATAAAACTATATTTTAAATAAATAAAACCGTCTCCCTGATTACTGATGGCTTTTAGGTGGGTTGAACATTTTTTATATTTATTTGGGGAGGCAAGACAATGCCTTTTGTAGAACGCAGGAAATGTTTCTCATTTAGTAACAGTGGCACTGAAAAAAGCAATTTATGACTGGTTCCATCCTTGGACTTACGACCTTACAGCATCCCTACAATCACATCATGGTTGCAACATTCCAGAAGTGTGATTGCCATTTGAAATCTTCCCAGCCAACTTTGGATAAGCAGTCAATGGGGACAGATTCACTTAATGACCATGTGCTTAGCAACTGTAGCAATCTGTTTACTGACCATGGCAAAAAAAAGTTGTGAAACTGGCCGTTACTCACTGAAAAGTCACTTCGCTTAGCAATAAAGTTGTGGTTGCAAATGGTCGTTAAGTCCAGGATTCCCTGTACCTTGCTTCCTTTTTTCCACTTTTCACCCTGGTAAAATGCAAAGTTTTAACCAGCATAGTGTTGAGCTATGCTCTGCCAAAAGCAGTTGAAAAATTAATAAACAGTGAAGCACTGTTTTCCCAGGACGCCGTCTTGCTATCAATCCAGACACGGCTGCAATTGTGCAGCAGCTGGCCTTGAAAAACTGTTGGCAAAGTGCTAAATTGTATTATTTCGCGAAGGCTTTTTTCCCCTCTTTTTTTGCATGCAAGCAAGCTCTCCTGAACCCTGTAATTAAAAACATTCCAGCAATGACGGAAAACTCCTTAAGCCATCGTGCACATTTCTAAGTATACATCCTCATTTACACTCAGTACCCCAAGTTTAGTACAATAGCGAGATAAAAGAAAACGTGAAAATGTTTCTATCAGCAAGGTCTGGTATGCTGCAGCAACGTGTCTTTTCAGCAAGACAGTCCCAAAGGAAATGCAGAGGGAGGGTGAGGAAGAAATAACTATACTTGGATATAGTACTGTGACAATACTGTTCACTTTATTGTATAATATAAAAGAAAAATACAATGACAAAGAGATTTCTGTTCACTGAAGAAAGAGGTGATGTGTTTCAGTGATATAAAGGAACGGATTCAACAAACAGCCCTTCAAAAATTGGGCCAGTTTATGGAAACAGTCCCTTCTTTGAGGTACTTGATCTATTTATCTTTTTCTTTCTGCTCTTTTTCTTTCTTTTCACGCTCTGCTTTGGCTTCTTCTTCTTCATGTTTCTTTATCAATACTTCCACTTCTTTTTGCTTCAAAACTCTTATTATCGTCTTTCCATTCTCTCGCGTCAGAGTTGCAATTTCAACTGAAACATAAGAGATGAAAAATAAAATTAGGAAGGAAGGAAGTTTAATGTCTGAATTAGGTCTGACTGCATCAAAATATATAACAACCAAATGGGCCTCAGAGAACTTATTAAACTTATTTCTTGTGCTAGTTTTCTAACCAACATTTTTAAAGCAATTTTTCACAGCACCCAGAATATTGCAGAAAACTATTTTTGGCATTATGAAAGGTGATATAGCCCAACAGATTTATTGCAAACTTTTCTACCATGAAGATTTCAATAGCTTTACAGAGCAATATATTACTTAAAACTATTATTATTCTTATAAAACAATTCAATTGCCTACTAAAGTCAGCAATGCTGATTAAAAGAAGTTATAAAGATACAATCAATATCTCAAAATCTAACTCAAGGTAATTCAAAACTCCTAATTACCAAAGACCGGGGTGACATGACTGTTTTAACTACATATTCAACAGCTTTTAAATAAGTAAGTACAGTAAATCAGGAACTAGCAGCACTCTGACAATTGGAATAGCACCTCTTTAAGGAAAGCAAAATTCATATCCAAGATCTCAAATCCTATCCAAGGCTTACCTTTCTCTGCTGACAGTTTACTAACGTCCATAGTTTTGTTCAGGACTTTGACAGCTAAAGCAAGTGCAGATTGCAAAGTCATTTCTCCCTCTTTGTAATCTTGCTTTAGCATTGATACAGCTGCCTGTTAAAGAACAGAAAAGCACTGCAGTTGATTCTTGCTCATTCATTCACTCATTAGTTCGTTCATTAATTCAATTTTTAAAACTGTCAATTTCAGCCAAGGGATTCTGGGCAACTTACAATCCTAAAATTACATTAAAATAGCAGAGCCTGGTAGTCAAAACTACAATACTTCCATTCATCAAAATGACCATAAATCTCCTAATTATCCATCAGGATCCCCCAAAGGATCAGTTAAAAACCAACACAAGAATATAGAAAGAATGAAGAATTCTATGGAGCAAGTCACAGCAATATTAAACTCCATTAGAAATTACCGAAGGTTCAATGAAAGACTATTGACTTTGCTTCATAACCAAAGTTAATGGACTTCTCTTTGGAAAAACATTCCTAACTGGAAAATGCCTGAATCCTTCCCAAATCCAACAATCCGGATCTACAGATCCCCAAATCTCTGGTAGTCTTGGCTGCTGTGTTTTTCCCCAGTTAAAAGTCTCTTAATACTTTCCAAGGCTCCTTTGCACACGTAAGTGTTTTCCCCTTCCACAGGATTATTTTTCTACCTGCTAAGATCAGTGTTAATTCTTGCAGCATGTCTTTTTCAAGAATTCTCCAAGCTTTCAAACATGGAGGAGAAAACATAAACACCCAAAGCGCTAAAAAAAAAAATCTGCTTGGGGGGTAATGGGCAGTTTCAAAATTTGATAGGTAGATACACAGGTAAATAAATAAACTTACTGCACTGTTGTTTCCAATGCAGGTGGCTTTCCACCCACCGTAATTCCCACTAGGATCACTTTGATATAACTGGAAACCATAGTGTTTATCCCAGCCAATGTAAAGCAGCGAAACACCAAAAGGACGTTTTCCTGTTAAGCATAAGGACACGAATAATTTAAATTAAGCGCTACGATTTATACCAAGGGAAAAAACATTGTGCTTGCCAAGAAGGAAGACTTAACAAATTGCTCTGCATATACTGCTCTGTGAGATAAATTGTAACACATTCCTTCCAAGTGTAAAATTATACTACAGATAGTCCTTGACTTACGACAGTTCATTTAGTGACTGGTCCAAATTACAACGAACCTTGGTCATGTGATCAAAATTCGGTGCTTGGCAACTGGCATGTACTTATGACGGTTGCAGAGTCCTGGGATTGTGTGGTCAAAGGGGTAGCCAGATTCATTTAATAACCGTATTACTGATTTAACTGCTGCAGTGATTCACTTAAATGTGGCAAGAAAGGTCGTAAGGTCGTAAAATGGGGCAAAGCTCACTTAACAACTGTCTTACAGAAAATCTGGGCTCAATTGTGGCCATAAATCAAGAACTACCTGTACAGATGAGGAGGAAGATGGTTTATTTATTTATACACTGACAATACCCAAATCTGTGAATCAACTTCTTCATAAAAAACAAAGAGCAAAACTTAAAAATAAGCTGTGTGTTTTTTTAAACTTCCAAGCAGACTTTTGAGGCAGACCTAAAGGAAATTAAATCTGTTCCCTGGAGCGATTTAATTTCACCAGACTGAAATGGAGCTGTCATTCTTTGTTAGCTTTCTAGATTCAAATAAAGAATCCATCAACACACCATAAGGATATGACAGGTGTTCCTTCCATGAGCCAGACATTTCTGCCACACTTAACTTCATCTGACAAATTACAAAAGTTACCTCCAAATTGTGTATAGGCTTGTTTGATATCACACAGGGCTGTTACTAATTGCTCGCAAGGAATTGGCTCTTGATACTGCAACAGATATCTGAAACACGAAAATACAAACATATGCCAAGGATGAAGAAGCGGTAACTAAGAAAGAAAACCTTCTTGGAGAACTCTTAGATTGAATATAAGGCCGTGGAACAAAAGAGAATCTTATTTTTAATGGGGATAGAAACAGCCCTGCCACTAAGCTTTATAGTGAATAAAATAAGGCTTTAAAGCTTTTTCTTCAAAATAAGGATAGTCTCTGCTCTGTTTCATTTTCCCACTGCAATCTCTGCTTTTTTTCTCTCTAGCAATATGGACAGTTCTGCTGCAATCAGAATATAATATGAGCTAAATCTGGACAGTTGCACAGCATACAAGGATCAACCCTTGGCAAAGGAGTGACACAAAATCCAAAAAGTTGCCTTTAAAGGCCAGATGAAATTCAAAGAAGCCAACCCAACTCTCCTTCAAATAATCATCTGGGTGTTCCTTTTTGGGGGGGGGGGGGGGGGGCGGGGGAGGCAGTACTCTGGATTTCTGAATAATGTTTTGGTGGACCCTAAACACAGAAGGTGCTGGAGAGCCTGCACACTTTTGAATATATTCCCACACTTTGCATGTTGAAACACATTAATAACACAGTAATAATTCTAGCTGTTTTGCCAACCTGATAAACCTTAGTTTCCAAGTACATTTGTGATGACTTGTCATGAACTGAGAAAATCAGTACCTTTGTGCAATCAACCGCAGTTCGTTGGTGAGCACGTTGGCATCCGAAGTAATGCCGGCCACGCTGCAGGCCATATCTCTGAAACATACAAAATGATCTGAATGAGATCAGGAGTTCTGTGGTCTGTTCTTCAACCATCAGTGCTTGCCAGCCATGCCAACTATAAAAGGCGTTACAGTAATAGCAATAGCCCTTATATACTGCTTCATGGTGCTTTACAGTCCTCTCTAAGCGGTTTACAAAGTCAGCCTGTTGCCTCCAGCAATCTGGGTCCTCGTAGTAATAGCAATAAATTACACATGCCAGTGGTGAGGCTGGTGGAATGATTGGACTTGCAAGCCAACACATCTGCCAGGCGTTACATTGAGGAAAGGTTGGCTGGAGAATTCTGGGAGTTGAAATCCATACATTTTTTTAAATTGCCAAGGTTAGAAATGCTACATTAAAGAAATGGAATCTTATTAACTCTATGCAACTGTAAATATCCTATAAACACTGTAAACATTTACACAAAGTTAAAACTGGAGTTGGTTTTATTTTAAGTCAAGGGTTCCATACTTTGTCGTGACACCCCACCTCACTCCCTAGGCATTCTATCTTCAGCCTCAATGTGGGTCTTGGCCCGAAAAATACTGTGGGGTCCCTGGTGATCGGTGGTTTCCTTGCAGATGTTTCACTACCAAACTAGTTAACATCATCAATGCTGATGTGACTTAGTTTGTGTAATGAATGATCTACAAGAAGACAACCAAGTTCACAGAGCAGTAAGGACCCCACAATCCTTATCCTCTTCCTCCTCTTCTCCTTCACAAGCCCCACTCTCTTTTAGCACTGATATTACCTAGTTGGGTCATGAAATGTCTGCAAGAAAAGCACCAAGCTCAGAGACCACCAAGGACCTCACACTTCACACCCAAGCTACAAATATTCCCTTCTATCTGAAGAAACCATTCCCTGAACATTTTTAATGATCTCAAGTTCAAGCAGAAATCCAAGAGCCTGACTTCAAGAAGAGCACCTGTGAAATGTGCAGATTAAAAAAAAAAAAAATCCTCCAGAACCTCACTCACTCGTTGAGTTTATATATTTTCTCTGAAAAAAAGACTTCATCCAGAAGCTTGTGGATGTTCCGCCTTTCTGCTGCTAACAGCACTCCATTGTTGGCAAGAATTCCCAAGCAGGTCCCAGCATGGCCTATGGCTTCCATTGCATATTCCACTTGATACAGACGACCTAGGAGAAGACCATGAAGAGCGGTGTTACGGGGTCAAATTTGAGGCCACCACCTTGCATTGAAGTATCAGGACACTGAAGCCAATCTTCTGTACAATGGTTACGCTACAAGAACAAAACATACCCTCCAAATAACATATAATCATAGGGCTGGATAGGAACTTGAAATTTTTTTAATCCAATCCCCTCCCTGCTCATGACAGGACACCTTATACCATTTTGGTCAAATAATTGTCCAGTGTACTTTTGACACGCTCCAACGATGTAGCAACCCATAACTCTGGGAAGCAAGCATTTATTGATTCCTCTCAATGTCAGAAAATTTCTCCTTACTTTTAGATGGGATATCTTTAACAAGCTTCCACCCACCACTACTTCTGCTTTCAGCTTCCTTGGAGAATAGGTTAATAGCCCCACCTTCTCTGTGACAGCTTGTCAAGTAATGAAAAACAGTTATCATGTCCCCTAATTCTTCAATACCTAGCTCTCTGAACTGAAAAAAAAAGGGAATGAAATTATACATTTACAACTCTCCTTTTTAAAAGCAACGTTAATGCAAAATAATATTGCAGTAACAATGCAATACTTATTGCTTTGGTAATGAAGAACCAAATGTTCGCTGCTTATAATATAACCCTAGATATGGGATCGCAGAGTTGGAATTCAATTTAGAGCATCTCTGATTACATGGCTTTCTGGTTCTCACGGCTTCTCTCTCTCTTTACGAGGTAATTACCTTCCGGGGAAAAGATGGTCGTTCGAGAATCATATCTTCGAGACTGCAAGGAAGAAGTTTGTTTTGTTAATGAAAAGAGCACTCAATGACAAAAGGGTGATCTTAATGCTCCCAATCACTAATACAATAAGGAGCATCTTTGGAATAGTGATTCAAGGCAGCCATCAAGCTCTCTGTCAGGGATGGCTCTGCACCACTCTGTTCCATATGAAATTAGCCTGAATTTGAATAGGCTGCTCAGAGTTGCCTTCTCAGGAAGATAGGCAGCATATAAATTTAATGAATAAATATTCATTGGGACCCCCAAAAAAGTGATTAAGAAGCACAGAAGAGTTTACTTTTTCCCTGAAAAAGGGAACAACAATTATCCTTGGTAATACAATGTATGGAATCCTATTCTCAAGGCAGGGGAATTCTGGGAGTTGAAGTCCATACATCTTCAAGTTGCCAAGGCTGGGGAACACTGCTCTAGGCAGGTGGAATTGTTACAAAAGGGGGAATCATGTTTAATAATTTCATTATAAACTGGATTTCTGAAAATGAATGGGCAATACTGCACAGCTGCTCTGATACATACAGCCTAACATTTATGATCTACACAACACAAATCTTTCTGAAACTGGGACACAAAAACTCACCATGGTGCTTCTGGGTTGGACTAAGCTGTAAAAGAGGGAAAAAGAAAGAGAGAAGAAAAATCCAATTATGCACACGCGTCAAAATCAAAGCATTCCAAATTTCCAACATAACTGCTGAGATAATAAGAAAAGCTGGCCTCTGGAAGAAAGGATGTTAAAAGAAGAGCAAAGATTTATCCTTTGCCTGCAAATGCTACTGAACTAGTTCTATAAAAGATAACTTCATTTTGCTTAAAAGCTTCCACTGTCATCTCTAACTAGCTGAAGTTGTGAATTGTGAAAGCGAAACTAGAAGCAGTTTCTCAATGTTTTTGGGAGTGTTACAATCATCAGCAAATGGCTAGGAATACAGGATGAGACTAGGCCCTTGATAAAAAGTGACTGGAACTAGAAACTGGGTGACCATGAATTCAAGTCCTGTCTTGGACACAAAACCAGTTGGGTGACCTCATCCAATTTCCCATGCATTCAACTCCAGGATAACCCACAAATCAGGATAGAAAGCAATCGGGTCTTGCATTCAGAAGAAGACAGAATATTCTTGGTCCAAAGTAACACCAGGCTAGAAACCAGGAGACCATGAGTTCTAGTAGCTCACTGGATATCCATGAGCTGTTCCTTCTCTCTCAACCCGAGGAAGGAGGCCAGGGCAAACCGCTTTTGAAAAGGTGCTCAAGGAAATTGCATGGACTTCTCCAAGCAGTTATCAGAAATTGAGATTTTACTCTCTAAGGTGCACGGGCAGACAAAAAAGCAGAGCTTAACTGAAATTTAAATCCACATTAGCAAACCAAGGATTCCAATACATACTAGACGTTTTACCTGTCTACTTTCCTTTCTACTTATCTATCCATCTACCCACCTACCACCCATCTATTACACTACTGCATCCACCTAACTAGCCACCTACCAATCTACCTACTTACCTACAATCCACCTATCCATCTCCCTACCCCCCTACCTACCCTCCCTCCGTCTTCCTGTCCATCTGTTTCCCTATCTACCTACCTTCCGTCTCCCTGTCCACCTACTTAAGGTACCTACCTAACTCCTTCCCCAGGCCCTCCCCTATCCCCTATTTCCCTATCCACCTACGAGTTACCTATCTACCTACTCACCATCCATCACCCTAATCATCCACTTCCTTAGCAATAGCACTTAGACTTATATACCGCTTCACAGTGCTTTTCCAGCCCTCTCTACAGAGTCAGCCAATTTGCCCCCAACAATCTGGGTCCTCCTTTTACCCAACCTCCGAAGGATGGAAGGATGAGTCAACCTTGAACTTATATACCTGCCCGCACCTCCTCCATCTTCCTATCCCCCTTTCTACCTACAGTATTTACCTACCCATCATCCATCCATCCTCCATCTCCCTAACTACCCCCCTACCTATCTACCTACATACCCACCCACCCTCCATCCCCGTATCTACCCTAATCCTCCATCCACCCTCTTCTTCTTTTGGGCCCCCCCTCCAGCCACCTTCCTACCTGCTTACTCATCTACCCGCCTACTCACCCATCCAGACCCTGCAATTTTTACACATTTTGTGAAATAGCTTCACTGGTCAGCCCGTCCACCCGTCCAATTACCTAGCACTTACCTGTCCACCGACCCACCTACCTATTATGGTGCCTATTGATCTTCTCACCTACTTACGTCCCCTCCCTCCCTTGTCTACCTATCAATACACCTGCCCGACAATCAATCAAGAGAGCCATTTTTCCCTATTCCCTGCACAGTCATCCTCCCAGCCGGGGCCAGGAGAAAGGCGACAGTCTCGGGGAGACAGCCGGCAGAGGAACATCCACCGGCGACCGGGGCCGCCCTCGTCCCACCACCCTGCCCTGCAAGAGGCTCCAACCCGCTGCTCCCCGAACAGAGAAACCCCCCTCGGCCCCTCACCTCCGCCCGCTCTCCGCCGCCTTCCAAAATGGTCGCCTCGCGCCTGCGCACTCGCGACCCGCTCAGGGAGCCGGCCGGGCGCGAGGTATAAAATTCACTTCCTAGACGGGTCCCTTTTCGAGCCGAAATTCCGCAGCGTGGCCTCGAGCGCCATATTTGTTGTGGGCAGGCAGGGAATTTAAACGGGTTGGGGTATTTAAATAAAGAATACCTCCTATTTCAGCAGAGGGCAGTTCTTAGCTAGGTAGGCATAGAAATAACATTTATAATTTATATAAACATAAGGATAATAAGTCTTGAAAGGATAAATAGGGTTGGACTTGGATGGGAGGCCACCAGGTAATGCACCTCATAGGTTAGACGGGAACGAGCATTTTAAGAGGTAGCAAGCCACGTTCTGTATGGCCAAGAAAACTTGCATGGAGATTAAAGGAGCTCAAATAATAGTAATATTTAATAATTAATAAATAATCATACTCTTTCACACTCAGGGCTCCAAATGGTGCGTAGAGAGGAAAAACTGGCATTGTGTTTTGTCTTTTAAAAGTAAATATGTAAACACATTACAATGTACTTTGAAACAGGTCTCATCTGTATATTTTACTGAAATCCAACAGCAATTTGGTCTTTATTGCAGGACTGACAGAGGAACTGAGCCTCAATGGGGTTTCTAACACGCGGGGCATTGTAGTCGTCCAAAGGAGGAGATAGGTTAAAGTGGAAATAAAGTTTCACAACATAGCCTATTAGCCTTGGATTTCCCATTTTTAAAATCGATGTCAAGTCCTATAAGGCACATGAGGCTTTTGTGCTATGCAGAGATGTATATCTCCTTCTATCTATATAAAAGCAAAATCCCACTCACACCTCATCACAAAATCTCCAGAACAGTGAAGCCTACAAACTTGAAATTGGGCACATTATGTTCCTCTTGGGCTTCTAAGGGCTCACTAAGAAAGGGTTTTTCGAAATGACCATCAGAGCATTAGCATTTCCTATATTATTATTATTAACACGCTCTGATGCTAAGGCGTTCTACTCCCCCTCCCCACCTGAAAAGAAATCTGTTCCAAATGCAAAACACAAGCAGAGGAGTTTCAGAGCACCTAGCAGTTTTAGTATTGAACAATTGAGCTAAGCCACGCCCAGGCTCCTTGCTGTCTACTTCTTGCTCACACAGCAAATACTGTTTCAGTTTCCCAACAGCCCTTAACTCTCATCACACACCGACAGGGCTTTAGCCAGATGAATACTGATGGGTGCTGGTAGGCAGAGGCAGAATTTTCTTATTATTATTTTCCTCCCCAAAAGCTAAGCCTGATCACATAGCTTCGTAGCAAAGCACAGGTATCCAAGCTAGTATTTTAATAAAACCACTTTACTGAATGTTCAGAGTAATATTTACAATCATTTTTGTATGGATTCTGTACACACCAGATAGGCAAAAGCTGAGAGGACTTTGCACCAACCCTCTGACAAAAACTACAAAGAAACATCACAAAAAAAATAGCAGAATGTACTAATGAAGATTATAAACAAGTTTCCGTTCTGTCGGAAGATTAGTTATTGCTACCAATCCCCTGCTGAACATCGGAACGCAAAAACAGACAGTTTGACATTTTCTTTCTTTCTTCTGGCATAAGCGCCAAAATAAAACCAAATCATATTTTACACGCATAACCGGATTGAACCTGAAAAGAATTCTTCAGTAGCAACATAAACTTTCCCAGTTGTGGTTTTATACAATTTTTTTTTGCCGACTTCCACCTTGATAATATCGGTAACGGTGTTCTCAGAGATGGTGTTATTATTAACACGCTCTGATGCTAAGGCGTTCGACTCCCCCTCCCCACCTGAAAAGAAATCTGTTCCAAATGCAAAACACAAGCAGAGGAGTTTCACTTTCAGAGCACCAAGCAGCTTTAGTACAGAACAGTGGAGCTAAGCCACGCCTAGGCTCCTTGCTGTCTCCTCCTTGCTCACACAGCAAATACTGTTTCAGTTTCCAAACAGCCCTTAACTCTTATCACTCACCGACAAGATTTTCTTCCTTTGCTTTGCATCTTTCGGCTGTCATAAGTAATGGGGGAGGAGTGGGGACATGGTTATGGGAAGCGGGCTGGAGGTGTTACGAAACAGAACTGTATAAGTTGGTGGGGGGGAAGGTTCTTGCTTAGGCTTCTATCCTATGCTATGCACAGCCGCAATTCTTTATCAAAATATGTCAAGGTCAACGGACAGAGGCCTCATCACCACCCTGAGATGCACACATGATGCTATACACAACTTTTAATTGGATGAGCCAATTGAATTATTGGGGGTGGGAACGTTGCCATCACTTTGTATATGTGATTTATGCGCTCATTTTCTCAGATTCAGAATTCTTTTGTTGCTACCACTTGACTTCCAGTAAAAGATATCTTTTCTCGAATTAATGGAGTCCAAGTATTTCTTTCTTGGATTTTGAATAGAGCACCGTCTGACAGATGGTGGCGGATCATTTCCGATAGGATTCTGCCGTCTGGAACCAGATGTGTTCAACCGTCTCTCGGCCCATCTCAACCAGCATCATCAAATGCTTCCACCCTGTTTTGGCTGTGATCATTAAATACTCCTCATTCTCGGGGTACAGTAGGGAGGTGTGAGCAGCAACCACGAGCGACTGGGCGTATCTCCCACACACCAGAAGAAACAGGGTGGCTCGCTCTTCCGGGGTCAAAGGAACCACACTTTCAAACCCTGCCAGGATATGGCCACCCACCAAGAGAGGGTCTTTGCTTTCGATCATCATGTACATGATGGCGATGGCGACTTCAAACACGTAGTAGCCGTAACTCATGTCGCTGAAGTCCAAAATCCCAGAGATTCTGTACTGTGGATTGGGAGGGGAGGAGGAAACCACGTCAACTAGAATGTTGTGGTCGTTGAAGTCCCCGTGATTGATGCCTAAACGGAGGACAGAGAAGGTCACTCAAGGCTACCTTAGATTGTGAAGTTTAGGGATGGCTGTGCTTCTCTCATGTCACAAAGCAGTTTAGGGAGGGCTTAGTGAGGCATGGACCTTTTCTCACCTATTCTGGTGATTAAGGCAATCATCAGTTGTGGAAAAAAATCGCAGAGAAGGAGATTGATTTATCTATAGTTTGTATTTCTTAACCACCCATCTCCCTCAAAGAGATTTAAATTAATTTAATTCAGCCTTGGAAGGATCTTCTGGAAAGGAAGGGTCACTTGGCAGTGGCCCTTGCTTGAGAAGTCTGTCTGTCTACTGTATCTACTGTAACTATCTATATCTATCTACCTATCTCTGTTTCTATATCTAACTATCCCCCCATCTAATTTGCATAGCTGCCCATCTTACAATAGGGAAATATCACGCTGGAGGTGGTTGGTAGATTAATAACAGATCTCACCACCTCCTCTTCTGTTCAGCGTATTCCTTCCCCTCATCTTTTAGTTTTATTTATAGCTGATAATTTGTATTTTAGAGTTTTTTGCTCTTCTTGTACACATATTGTTGTATTGTTTTTAAATTGTAAGCCACACAGAGTCACCTTGTGGTTAATAAATAAATAAAATAAAGAGGGAAAGGACAGAAAGAAAATGAAAGGAGAGAGAGAGAGAGGGAAAGAAAGAAAGAAAGAAAGAAAGAAAGAAAGAAAGAAAGAAAGAAAGAAAGAAAGAAAGAAAGAAAGAAAGAAAGAAAGAAAGAAAACGAGCCTCACAATAACTAAAACAGAAGCAGGTTGTTTCTCCAGCTTGCCATGGCTAAAGGAAAATCAAGAGAGATCTTATCATAACTGAATAAAAATACTTACAGGATCGAAATAAGCTCAGTTTTGGAATGACATTAACTTGGAACTGCTCAATCACCTGTTTCACTGCATCCAGATATTCGCTCTTGCCAAGAGCATACAGGTATTTTTTCAGAAGAGGAACATTTGACAGATTCCAGATAAATTCACCCCTGTGCAAGCTTTTTATCAACGGATGCTGGAATTTCTTTGAAGTGAGAAGAAAATACAATAAATAAATCATTTTTTTACTAGGATAATGGACATATCTTTGGACTGGTAACATCATTCCAGAGGGATTAGACTGCAGAGTTTTATTGTCCTAATGCAGCAGTTAGTATGGATACTCTTGTTCCTGAATCCCACTGATAAATCCCAAGTTATACATATTTTATCAAGACAGTATTAAAACATTAATGAAGCCCTAATATCTTGGGTTCTCTATTCCTTATTTGTCTGGCTAGAGTCAGACTGTTGTAATTATTGAATAACTAATTGAAATATATATACTGCAGGAGTGTCCAGTGTTGCCATTTTAAGAACTGTGGACTTCAGCTCCCAGAATTCCCCAGCCAGCTATGTTGACTGGAAAATTCTGGGAGTTGAAGTCCACAGGTCTTAAAGTGGCCAACATTAGACACCCCTAATATAAAAGTATGGGTTATACAACAGGAAGCTACTTGTATTAAATTTCCCATACACCTTCTCTATAAAAAGCTGCAAAGTCTCCCAAATCAAATTCTACCAATGGTCTAACACGGAAATAAATTCCCATTTTTTTCCTTCTTTAAAGCCCCTTCGTACATCCTCACCTCTGCCAGCGTTTTATCGAGCTTGGCTGCCATCTGTCCAATGTCGTAGAGAACTGGAGGAGTCATGGGGAGGGTGGCTACAGTTTTGCCTGGCAAATAGCTCAACAACCTCACCACAAACTTCTGGGTGCAGAATCCAGTATCTTAAGAGGTTAAAAAGAGACTTTAGATTACTAGTCACTTCACAGCTATTGCCCAACTGAGATACATTCTCTTATGGGGGAAAAAACATCTTGGTTAAATATTTACCGTTAAAAAGCACACATGGAATATTACACAATCCTATTCAGGCAATCCTTGAGTGATGATAATAAGGGAATCAGTCTATTATGGTTGTAAATCATAATGCTTGTAAAATGGGTTAGTCACATGACCGATTTATTTTATGACATCTATGAGGTCGTCATTAAGCAAACCAATGGTTTACTATAGGCACAGTTTTTTCCCTTCAAAATGTTTCGCTTTCTTCAATTTCTCAAGGAAAAAACTAAGAAAGTCCAAGTTCCTTTTGGCAAAAGCAGCTTGGGACAAACCTGACTCGGATGAGGGAGAATTTCCACAGACAAAAGGCAAAATTTGAAGGCAAACAATACACCCAGTTCCTCACCTACTGTTTCCAGAGACATCACCTTGCCGTCTTGGGTGAGATGGGGCATGGACACAGGAAAACCCTCGCTATTCAGAAACATCATAATCTGGGTCTGAACCTCAACAAGATCTGAATTTTGGCTGTCTTCAGCATTTATAATTTTGAGGACAAAGTCCCCAGGGCTTTCTCCTTTCCCTGGGAATGAAGCGGCGGCCACATGGAAGTTCTGATCGTTGTAGCTTGGCAGCGGTCTGAGGTGGGAGACTTCCAGTCCAAATATCCTTCGGACCAGTTCGGTGGCTTGCTTTTCAGTGAACGCTGGCTTAATCGGGGGGCAAGGCTGTGGAGGCAGTGGCTGCTGTTCTCCAGAAGACATGGTGCATCTAAAGAGGAGCAAGAGAACAGCTGGGTTTCTTTCCCCGTACTTGTCAGGAGCTGCAACTGCAAAATTGCAAAGCCAAAGTCCAAAGTTGAGGTCTGCAGAATTCTGGGAGTTGAAGTCTACCCATCAGAAAGGTGCTAAATTGACAAATACACTGATTGGAATCACGGTTGCTATTTATTGTTCCAAAAACACAAGCTATGCAAATATGATCCTTGATTAATCCTTTATTAAGAGAGGCAAGTCATATGTGATTTAGCCTTATGTATATAGTGGCATTTTTAAACTATCTAACTATATATTTTAGATAGGTTTTAGACTAGGTTTTTAATTATTATTTTAATCATTTTAATTTTTAAATACTCTGTAGTGTGATTGTGATGTGGTGTTTGGGACACTGTGCTGGAGTAGCTTTCAAATTTCATTGTATTTGTAGAATGCAGTGACAATAAAGGTATTCTATTGTATTCTAAAAAAAGTCATATCTATCTATCTATCTATCTATCTATCTATCTATCTATCTATCTATCTATCTATCTATCATCTCTCTCTCTCTCTAATCTATCACATCTTTCTTCTCTCTCTTTCTCTAATCTATCAATCTATCATTTCTTCTCTCTCTCTCTCTCTAATCTATCACATCTCCTCTCTCTCTAATCTATCAATCTAATCTATCACATCTTTCTTCTCTCTCTAATCTATCTCATCTCTTTCTTCTATCTCTCTCTAATCTATCTCCTCTCTCTAATCAATCTAACATCTATCCATCCATCCATCTATCTATCTCGAATATAACCTTTTAAAGGTCTGTTGGAAGACAAAACAAATAGTTCGCTCCTGGAAGGCCAGAATTTGTTTGAAGCTCAAATCTGATCCCTTACCTGGGCAATAAAGGTGTTTAAACTTCTCCACCTTAAGCCAGTTGTGCAAGGAAAGGGTTGTCCCTTTGTCAAAATCCGCAGGGAGCTGCTGAAATGTTTTTCAGGCGTGCGTGCAACCTAAATCAAAGCAGTATGCCATATTTTCTTCCCAGGTGGAGCAGTACGGCAGTCGGACGTACAGTGCCAGGAATAAAATAACCCTAAAAAAATTCAATTGCATTCACAAGTTACGAAAACCCGTCCTTCCAAGTCACAGTCCGCGTGGACATCTGCTACCGTCCAATCAAAGGAAGGCTTAGAAGTTGGTTTCGCGTCGCCGGACCTTTTATAAGGAGGCTTCCAATTGGCTGTAAGGAATTCCCCCCCCTTCTTTTTTTTTTTTTTTTCTTATCCCGACGCTGATGATTATATTCCTCTCTGTGTATTTATTGATGCCAGTTATGATTTTTATTCAAATCACATTAAAAAGCCCAAATTGAACAGGCTTTCATCTGGAGCGTAAATATCTCCTCGACTTTTAAAAGGGAACTTTACACCCGAAGAATTAAGTTTGAAGCTTGCATTGCTCTTCCTATTTTTAGCAGCTCTGCTCTTTTTTCCCCCTTTTTCATTGGTCTGCATGTTTAAAGTTTTAAGGCAGTGCTTTTAGGAACTTTAAGAAAGTGTGGAATTCTGGGAGTTGGGAGTCCATACTTCTTAAAGAGTTCCCACCTTTTTCTAGATGGTTATGATTTTTGTAGGTGGCTCAAATGCTGCACAGATGCTTTGTGAAAAGCTGACATTTTCACAACCTTGGAATCCAGGACGGTAGATGGGTTTGCACAGGCTATTAACACGATTTGATTTTGAAGTATTGTGTAAAGCCAACTGATTCACTAAATTAAGATGTGTGACTTTGGTTGCTGGGCAGATCCATAGCCAATTAAGAAATTCAGTAAATCACGGTTAAGCAAAGTCATGCTAAGTGAGGGAGGATCCCAACTTTACACTTCCCTTTCAAACTCTCAAGAGGAGCGATTATCAAGATAATATTCTGAATATAACAAAAGAGATTTAAACTTCTATAATCAGCAGATGAAATGAATGTAAAGAAAAACAAATTGAGATTTCAGGCAAGAGATTTGCTGTCAAGATTCAACTGAACATTATAGGGAGCTCCAGACCATTGTAATGATGCATGTACATTCTCTGTTCAGAAATCATTAACTGCGTTATTTTAACGTCAAGACCAAAATCTAATTTTGAAGAATTTCAAGGAAGAATCTTGTCTTCCTTATTTGGAGTGAGTGAAAGATTGGAAATTTCCAGCTGCTTGATTCCTACGAAGTCCCTTCTCTTTCAATGAATCTGAGCAGACAGGATTGTTTGTATCTTTGCGTGGAGGCAGTTTAAAATTTGTCAATTCATAAAAAGTGATGTTTGCCAATCCTGGTTCATGACACCTTTTCAACATCACAAACTTTTTAGGAGGTGATGAATGTCGTTAGGTCATTTTTCCATAGCCATGGCGATCGCTTTCACTGACCTAGAGTCCCCTTGAATATTTGCCAAAAAGTAGTTTTTTTAAAAAAAGGCTGCCACCTGAGACATGGTACAACTTTTCTTTATTAAAAATAATTTACATCAGTTTAACATTTTATGCACAATTGTCAGCAAATTTAAATTTGTCCTTTCAGAGGTCTATACAATACTTGAGTGAATTGAAAACCATCGTAGACCTTTTGACATTGGCTTGAATTAGAAGGTGCAGTGGCTCGTGTGAGAATAATAGAATGCAGGTATTATTTTGCTGTGTATAATAAATTTAAAAAACTCTCTCTCCTTGGTAACAATCTAATCAACGGCTCAAGTTATGGTTCTTTACAGAAGTCAAATCAAAGAAAGGATGAGAAAAACCAAACATGTTTCCAAGTTTTTGTGCACTGCCAATATGAAAAATAATTTGGATAGGTGGTTTTGCTTCCAATATACACAGATCTACTGTCAGTGTCTAAATCATTTTGTTTTTCTTGGTTTAGAATGGAATTTAATCCATGTAAGCCTGGATTTTCAACTTTTAGAAGCCACTCCATTCTTGTCTAAAACTGTCTGAAATCTTCTTTGAGATTTGGTCAGCTCAAGGCTTTCTGCTTTTTAAATAAATGAAAACTTACCAATGTCAGTCAGGAGAGTTATAAAGACTCGCTGCCAAGCTCTATGGTGGTTCACATGTTATGTCCATCTCCCATTTAATCTATTTAGAGTCAGTTCTCCCCAGGTGTTCATAGGAGATTAAAGCTTTTTTCTTCTAAGGATAGCATTGCAACCTCCAAAATATTATCTTTTGAATGTAAGAGGAAAAAGCGAAGCCATGTCAATGAGTGACCAAAGGTGGACAACTATGGCTACTTTATGACCTGTAGACTTCATCTCCCAGAATTCCTGAGACAACATGGCTGAGGAATTCTGGGAGTTGGAAGTTCATAGTTCCCAGAATTGTACCTATCCAGGTTTGACCTAAAATATAGATCCTAATCTGGACTTGACATCTGGAGTCCTGCAATGGGACAGATTTTCTAACATCTATAGACCAGAATCATTAGACAGGTGGGGTCACATATATCATATAGCAAGAACAGTCACCTGGGTTGGAGGGAGGGGAAGTTGGTTATTTGAACTCACCAATTTGAAAGAATGTCAGATATCAGCACCTAGACAATGGATGGAGGCCATTCCTAGATGATGCTTGGCTTCACATTACTGTCAGATTACTAAAAAGGTCAGCAGTGTCTCCCCAATTAGAAGCTTTGAAAGAAAAGTGAAATTGGAAGTGCTGTTTGGGGGATTCCAAACTTGGCACCTTTAAGACTTGTGGACTTCAACTCCCAGCAGGACTGGCTGAGGAATTCTGGGACTTGAAGTCCACAAGTCTTAAGGTTGCCAAGTTTGGGTTAGAGGACCAGGGGGTGTATCTATAAGGCACCCTGGCTTTGAGGACATGCATTTTACTTGACAGAAGAGGAAAACAGTGCCTTGAACCTAAATACAGAAGATGCCTGAAAGCTGAAAAAAAATAATTTAGATACCAAAAGTGAGATATTTTTTTTGCCATTTGTGATCGTCAAGACAGAACTTCCAGCATTTCATTGAAATGGGAGAAAAATCATTCAATAATAAAGGAAAGATACCGGTAGTAAAACTATAAAGTGGCAAACATAAGCACAGCTGATATGGTAGAAAAAATACGGGCTCAAAAAAAAAATGTCTATGATTATAGATTAAAGAGAGCTTGTTAGAAAAACACCAAAGGTTCAAAAGGACTGAACAGAAAGGTTCCACAGACTTTTATTGCTGCCCCTGTAATCCATATTTCTAATCATTTGGCCTCAAAAGAAAATCTAGTTAAGTGTGAAAATTAATTTGTTTTTCACAACTTCAGGATACTTTTAGCCAAGACAGAATTTACTAGAAGCACTTATTCTATTACATGGGGTCTGTCTGGTTTAATCAAAAACCCAGGTCTATAAACAACTTAAGTAGAAAAGATTTTTTAAAATGAGCTTGGGATATTTCCGTATAGAATTTCTTGTTAATAATAAACCAAAAATTACTGTAAACATCTGGGGAACTTAAATTTTTTTTGCTCCTCAGAATAAAGTCATAACCGCTATCCCAAATAAAATCATTTTGGAAAGAACAGAATGATTAGAAGAAAATTTGAAGAAGACTCATTTTATAAACCCAACAGGTTTTGTTCACTGCATAAACTGAAGAGAAGAAACAGGAATTCTTCTCTGTTCTCATAAGGAGCAGAGAAAACTGCTCAACAGCCAAAGCCCAACTGAGGATAACAGGGTGATGTTTGGACAAAATAAATCCAATTAAATTCCATGATAGCTATTTGTCAGGACAGCTAGAGAGCTGGAGAGGTCACTGCCAGCTTCTGTTTGGAAAACATCAATTTCCCCCAATTGCATTTCAGTTTTGGAATTTTTCAAACCAAGGTTTTTGCCTGGGAGAGTATCCAGACTCCCAGAAATTTCTACCTGATGAGGCCACTGCACCGTTCCACTTTTCTGGAAGGCACCAAATAGGACAGGGATGGGCAACTATGACTATGTTATGAGTGGTGGACTTCAACTCCCAGAATTCCTGAGCCAGGAATTCTGGGAGTTGAAGTCCACAGGCCATAAAGCTCCCATAGTTGCTCAGTCCTAAAATAGGGGAATGCTGGTTAAAAAACTCATATTGGCTATTAAGCCTTCCTTAAACTTTCTAGCGGGTGGCCAATACCATGAACTAGATCTAAGGGTGGTGGGTTTTTTTTTTCTTCATTTTCAGAATTGGGGATCCTCCGAATTTTAAAATAAGTAATCATATATCATTAAGCCATGTGCTATGCTCAAATTAAGAAACAGCAGTAGGAAGTTAAAAGGGGAAAAGAAAAAGTAATGAAGGGAGGAAAGAACTGCAGGGAATCTGGCTTCAAATCTTCACAATTCATTTTCGGTTTTCACACAATTTATATACAAAAATGGTCTAAGATGAAACCCTCCCAACCCTCCCCTCATACTTACAGATCTCTTTTCACAACACACAGACACGTCAACGTCTAACAATGTCAATAGCACCATTCGGAGTATTTTAAAATCCAGGAGGACCTCGCTGCGGCCACTACAACAATTTCACAATCTTTTACATCCATGGACAGTTATCTGAGCACAATGGGGCTTGTCAGCAGTTCCAACGGGAGAGGAAGGCTCACGCTGAGGTCTCCAGAGGCTGGCGGGGCCAGCAGTCCTCCGTGGTGGGGAAAAGGGCTTTAAAATAGCTTTACAACAGCCTTCGGACCATGTAGTTCAGCATGCCACCGTGTTTGTACAAGGTGATTTCCACATCACTGTCAAATGAGGCAGCCACGTGGAATGCTTTGCCGGTACTCGTCTTTGGAAGAAGGAACAAAGAAACAAAAAGATAAACTCAGAGGTCAGTGCAAGACTTTAGTCTTTTCCAGGGATTCTAAAATTTGGAACTGGGTTCCCACCAGTTGCTGCTGACTAGACTACATGGACTTTGCGAATAACCTGTCGCTTCCAAAATGATAATAATAATACATTCAATGAAGGAAATGTTGAAAATTCTCATCTAATTTCATAAATTTTACAATGGCTATGATAATGCTCTATCACTATTGTTGTATGTATACTGAGAGTTTATGCACTGAAGACAAATTCTTTGTGTGTCTAATCACACTTGGCTAATAAAGAATATCTATCTATCTATCATCTATCAATCGATTAACTATACACTCACTTGCTCTGAAAGTGAGATGGGCAGCCTCTAAACTTAATAAATATAAAATAAAGCTTGTCAACCACCTGCTTGTTTACTTTGTGTCTCATTTTATTTTTTCTTTTCTCGCTCTTTCACCCCCTTTCTTATCAAAAAGTCTTAATATAATGAAAGCAAACATTCCCAAATATCAAATATTGCACGGAACCCCACAGTGAAGTAAAAAGCGGATACCTTTACACGCAGGGTGATTCCAGGCGATAACTCTTGAGGGAAGAAGATTGAAAACTGTTCTTTGCCAGTCAGGCCCAAAGACTGCGCGCTCTCCCCGGGAAGGAACTGAAGAGGGGCGATGCCCATGCCAATCAAGTGACCTTTGTGGATCTTTTCATAGCTTTCGGCAATCACTGCTTTCACTCCCTGTGGGGGGAAAAAAATTCAGATGCTGTCTGTTCATTCAGCAGTTATTTCTCTAAATCCGGGAGTCTGAGTTTTAAGATGGAGAATCTGAGTTTTCTGGAAAAGCTAACAGAGAAGAGGAAAAATAGAAACATTGGGACTTCTATCTAGTTTGAGACTATTTGCAATATTAAGGATTAAGAGAACCCATTTCTAGGAATAGTGGTGCCTCCTGGCACCGTACTAGACTCCAAAATATAAGCAACTATGTTTAAAAGAAACAGAGGAAACATATACTTATAATTACATATATTCCTGCTCTTGCAATAAATTATAAATGCAGCAATTATTACAGCCTAACCCACTGGGATTATCTGTCCCATAAACCATTATTCACAATATTTACATTTAAACCATGAATTCAGACTATGTTTTCTTAAGTGGAGCTCCAATTTGTATAGGGCTTAGAGTCGCTTTATAAAATGGGCAGTCTCTAAATCTGATATATAAAGATTTGCCCATTTTACAGTTATCAGTCTCTAAATTTGATATATAAATAGATCTGTCCATTTTACAGTGATCAGTCATAGACTGTTGCTCAAGACGAGTTTGTACATTTTCAAGAGAGAGAGAGAGAGAGAGAGTAACAGAGGAACAATTTGTGTTCTAAAAAATGAAAGGCGGCAGTTTCCCCAGAGAAATCAAGCAGGGCAAAGTCATGAAGACTTCCAGGACATGATGATGAGGATTTTAATAAAAATGGAATACCATCAAAAAGGGCCCTTTGGCAGCCCAGTCCCTTGAGCTGCCCAATCCATACTTCTTGCCAGCTAAGATAATCAGAGAGATGTTTTCTTTCCGATATAACTCAGCAGCATCAAACACGTCCAGCTGCAATGAAGACAAAAGAGTCAGGTCAAGAGATACTCATGGTGGTTAGGTAACCGATAAGGACTTCCTTTGAAGCTACATCCTCACCGTTTGTCCTGTTGGGAAGTGGATTGTTTTAGGAGCCGGCTTGCCGATGAATTTATTGAAAAGCTTGATGTTGGCAAAAGTGCCTCGTGTCATCACAGCGTCGTTGCCCCGACGGGCCCCATAGGAATTGAACTCGCGGGGTGTGAGGCTAAAAGAGAGAGAGAGAGAGAGAGAGAGAAAGAGACCACTGAGGATATTCAGTGTGGAATGTGGAAAAGAGTTTCTGCATTCTCGTTGTTTAAAAGAGGGTTTCTTGCATACTCATGAATGCTAGTTATGAGTAGAAAGTGAAGACACCATCTCAGTTCTGTGCATAAATATCTGTCCCCAGCCTTTTTCCCTAATTAAGTTTTTGTCTGTTGCTCTGTATTAATTATACAATACAGGCTGTCCTTGCTTAATGACCGGTTGTTTAACAACCATTAGAAGTTCCGACAGACAACTTCCAACTCAGTCCCTAAGTTCTGATGTCCTCCCCCCCCCCATGGACTCACTTAACAACTGTGGCATTCACTTAAAAGCCACCTCAAAAAAGGCCATAAAATCAGGCCCAGGCACGCAGTGACCTGTTTAATGACCGCCGCAACTCACAACTACAATTCTGATCATAAGTCAAGGACTAGCTGTTACAGAATTCGGACCTAGTCATAGAAGAACCTCATAAAGAGAAAATTTATGGTGAATCCTGGCCTGTAAAACTGAAGCGCATTTGGCTAATCCTATTTAGCAATTAAGGAGGCCTCCTCTGTCTTCATTCTGACCATGAACTGGAAATCCTGCTCTTCTTCCTCCTCCTCCCCGCCCCTCCCGGAGGGCCTTACCCCTTATTCATCAAATATCTCGCCGCAGCACTTCCCCTGGCGATGCTTCCAGCGGGTGAGACGTGATCGGTGGTGACCGAGTCTCCCAAATTCAACAAGACGTGAGCGTTTTCGATGCACTGGAGGGGAGGTGGGTTTCTGGCCTGAAAAGAGACAAGATTGAGTACCTGGCGTGCTCTGAATGGACGTTCCCGCCTAGGGCCAGCCCACTTACAAGCTTATCAAAAAAGGAAGGGCATCGGATGTAAGTTGACTTCAAATCCCAGGTGAACAGAGTAGACTCAGGGGCCTCCAGGGAGTTCCAACGCTTATTTCCTTTCTGGGAAACGAGAAGGAACCGTTTTCATCAGTGTTTCTGGCCATCTCCTCCTGCTTTATACCCAAACGGTATAACGCCTGTCTCTCATTAAAGGAAGTGATAAAGCTACCTCCATTTTTATTTTCAGTTCTTGAAACATGGATGCTATTACAAACTCCTCTTCGATCTGCTGAAGTTCTTCCCGAGAAGGCCAAATATCGTGCAGGAAGATATTTCTGCCATCAGGATTAAGTCCTGTAAGAAATTTGATAATGGTGGAGATAATGGTCAGCCAGCCAAACCCATTCAGAGAAACTGAAAACGAGTAAGGAAAGCCCAAAAGGTTTCTTTATATGTTGAACACAGGGATTCGGGGGTCGCCAATCCTCTAGCTGTGGACCAGCTGTCATGCCCTTGGTAGAGACGGACTCTGAGTGGAGGTATGGCTCTGGAGGTTGTGGAGGAGGCTGGGGAAGGGCACAGGCCGGCTGGGCAGTCAAGAGGAAGAGCCAGGCCCAAGCCCTCTTCATCCTAGGACATGCAGGGAGGAACAGAGAAGGAAACAACTTGGCTTACGAGAGAGGAAGTGGCCACGATCCCTCTCATCGGTTGCCGCTGGGGAGAATAGCATATAAGAGAGAGACGGTTAAAACACAGTTTTGCCAGAAGCAAAGTGTGTTTTATTTTGGTCTAAAGTTATGTTGGTTGGCATCCTTCCAACAGATTGTGCCTTGTTATCTCCTGGAATTTGGTAATTACTTATCCTGGTCCGTTGTGGAAATTTCTTCACTGTAGTTTGGTTTTTTTATTTCACTGCTATCTGCTCATTAAGTTCGGACTGTATTGCTTTCTTTTGAAGACTATTTTTGAGTACGTTTTATCTCCAACTGAGTATTATTGAACAGTGGGGCCAAGTTGGAGGCACTAAAGGACATTTATTTTGTTATGTTTGTGTTACACTCTGGGTCATCACACCAGCATTGGTCCGTGGCACGCCAGAAACCGGGCTGCGCAAATGAACAAAGCCCCACCTGTGGGATGCAGGCAGCACATGAAACCATGCCCCTTCCAGTCTGTGGAAAAACCTCTCAATGGATCCAGTCCCTGGTGCCCAAAAAGTTGGGGGGCCACTGTCATAGATGGCCCTTTTGAGAGTTTTTGTGAAGTCCTTGGTGCTCTCTGAGTGGGGCTGTTTGCATGAAGACATTTCTTTACCCGACTAGGTAACATTATCAGTACTCTGATGGTGTTGATGGTCAGTCAGAGTGATCATCAAGCACTGCTGATCCTATTACCTAGTTGGGTAATGAAATGTCTGCAAGAAAACCACCAAGCATTAAAGACTCCATAGTTCCACCCTGAACTACAGATATTCTCTTCCATGGAGAGCTTTTGTATCAGATGATGTTGGGATACAGATTTGATGGCACAGCAACTGCTAACAAACCAGATTCCTGTATTTAATCGCCCAAAGAGCCCTAAAGAACAGGGCTTTCTCTTATATAAGAGAGCCCTACAACGACATCACTTTGATAACAAATCCAAGCTAGACCCAGATTGTTGGGGCAACATGCTGACCCTGTAAACCGCTTAGCGAGGGTTGTAAAGCACTGGGAAGCGGTATATAAGTCCAAGTTCTATTGCTAGACAAATGCAAACGATTACCTAATGGTTCGGTCTGGAAATCAATATTCACAGTTCCTGCAATTGCGTAAGCAACAACCAGAGATGGAGAAGCCAGGTAATTGGCACGGATACAGCTGCAGAGGCGGCCTTCAAAGTTTTTGCTTCCGGACACGACACCACACGCCACCAACTCACCCTGAACATGAAAAAATGGAAAGAGAACAACATGGGATTTTCTCTCTCGATATTCTCAAATCTCTTCTAAACTTCCTTATTATTCAAGCCACAGAACTTGTTACTAAGCCCAAAACTATTAAATGCTGCAAATTTTATTTTTATGTATTTATTGGTTGGTTGAATATGGCAGGATTAGAACTCACTGTCACATGGTTACTAGCCTGGTGAGTTAACCAGGGGATTGCTAAAACAATCCTTTCTAGTTTTAAGGTCATTGGTGTCCTGGTTAAACAAGATCTGCTCTCCCCACTCCACCCCTACCAGGTTAATGAGCAAGGACAACATCTGCACTCCTTCTTTACAATAAACATCCACCTATCAAAGGACGGCATTTCCAAAATGTAAAGTCTATTTGGGTATATCATGAAGTAAAGCTCACCTGTACAATTGCGTTCTGAATGGCTTCCGGCAAAGGGGCAGTATTCCCCACACAGGTGGAACAGCCATAGCCAATGACCTCAAACCTACAGGGAAAAAAGCAGGAAATTGTAATTCTAGGATCATTCACATTTTCAATAAACAAAGCATTGGTCAAATCTAGGGAAGGGCTGCTATGCACATCTGGGGCTTCCAGGTAGGAATCACTAAGGCAGTGATTTTCAGCCCTAGCCACTTTTAAGATGGGTGGACTTCAACTCCCAGAATGGCTCAGCTAGTGTGGCCACTCCCAAGAATTCTGGGAGTCAAAGTCCACTTACATGGAATTGGGGAAAAACTACTCTGAAGGAAAGAGACTCTGCTCAGTGGTAAGACAACCCCTCTTCTTCATTTTAAATTAAACGAAAAAAAAAGAGCAAGTGGAATCTTCTCTGCTAAGGCTAACAAAGGATGAGGCAAAGCATGTGAAAAAAGCAACATAAATATTAAGAGCAAGAATAGAATATAACTTTATTATGGTCTTAGACCAGCAACAGACATCACTATTTGCAATATATAAAAAAATGGTACTGACACACTATAATACATTAATAGTGGATAAAAACATCCCTGTTAAGAAAATACATGTTCTCAAACAGCTAGGGTCACTCCCTGGTTTATATGAGTGGAGAGCTAATAAGTACATGTGTAAATACCATTTTTCTATCTCCAAAAATTGGCACAAATTGACAGCTATAATTCTGTAACCAATTTTTTTCTTGTAGACATGGCAGCAACACAGAATTTTTCCACGGCATGCGTGATAGCTGGGTTTGAGTCCTGGAGGAGAAAGTCTACATAAAAATTGTCTGCCCTCCCTGGTAATCTCTCTAGTAAGGGGAGAATATACAATAACCTATGAACTCTGTATAACTCGCAGTACAATAAAACATGTGAGATATCTTCAACTTGCCCTTTACCACATATATATACCCATTCTGCTATTGGTGTTTTCTTATACCTGCCCTGAAGGAGTGCTGAGGGGAGATTAATAAATCTGGCTCTGAAGAAAGCTATTCTTTGTTTTGGGAAAATATGAAGAGCAAAGGAAGTAGTACCCAAGCTTATTGAGGTATAGTAATACACCGCTGGAACTGAGATAATGGGTGACCATTCCACTTCCTGGCGACAGGCTGGTTCTTATGTATGGTTTCACAGCCAGGCCAGCTTCAGTGGCTTTTTTAGCCAGTAAACCTAATGGGAAAAAGGAAGACACTGTTACAGTAAGGTCATTGACTGCCTTTTTTTTTTTGCTTTTTCCAAATGATGGGTCCTCGCACTTGTGGCCAACCCTCGCATTTACAACCATCACAGCTTCCCCACGATCACGTTTAGCGCTGGACAGTTGGCACGTGTTTATCCCAGGGTCACGGAATCGCCATTTGTGACTGTCCACAGTTGGCTTCCTACAAGCAAAGCCATGGAGGTAGCCAAGATTTGCTTAACAGCAGACACAATTTGCCTCGCTCAACTGCTGTGGCCAGGAAGGTCATAAATTCAGGCGGAACTTCCTTCAACCATCGCTGTGCTTAGCAATGGAAATTCTGCTCCCAATCGCGGTCGTATGTTGAGGACTATCTGCCCCACAATATGATGCAAAACAGTGGTGGCTAAACTTTTGGGGCTCCTGTTCCAAAAATTATGTGCTCATTTGCACATGCCAGCACCCAGAAGGCAATGCACACGCCCCCCCGCCCTCTGTGTGCGCAATCCCCCCGCTGACCCCTTACCTGAACTACGCCTCCCAGCTGATTTTTGGCCCATTTGAGGCCTTTTCCAGCCTTCCAGAGGCTTGAGGAAAGCCTTTGCAGGCTGAAAAATGGGCCCATTTCATCACTTCCGGTATTTCCAGAAATACAGGAAGTGATGAAACGGGCCTATTTTTCAGCCTGCAAAGGCTTTCCTCAAGCCTCTGGGAAATCGAAAATCAGCTGTTAGGCGCGCGCATGCGCAGTGAGATAATTTTGCCTGTGGCACGTGTGCCATAGGTTCGCCATCAGGGATGTAGAATGTTCAAGATCCCGTACCTGCTCCTAGCATCGCAGAGGGATTGCAGTTGTTGGTGCAGCTGATGACAGCAGCAATGACGACTGACCCGTGAGCCAGCTGGTACTCGTTGCCTTCATATTCGACAGGAACGATGCGGCACTGCTTCTCGGTGGGAATCTGAAAGCCTCTGAAGCCAACCTACGTGATCAAATAGTGGTTGCAGAGTCAACCACATGTTCCTAACTGTTGGGAAGTTAAGAAGGGAGACACCACAATGCTTGGGACACGTGCGGGTTTTGATGTTGCACAGTCAAGCTCTTAAAACAAAAATTGAAAAGACCACAAATGGTTTAATTTGGATTGGAAAATCTGCTCTATCTACTTCGGTTACGATGGGTTTTGGAGAAGCAGTTAATAATGGCTGATTCTCAACATTTGGTCATAAATAGAAAGGCTACATTAAGAAGAACACACTTCCTACATCTATTGTACTCAAATCTGAAAAGTTGCATTCTGGAGCAGTGTTTCTCAACCTTGGGCCACTTTAAGATAGGTGGACTTCTACTTCCAGAATTCTGGGACTTGAAATCCACCTATCTTCAAGTGTCCTAGGTTGAGAAATACTTCTCTACTTAGTCCTTATAATCTTCAAAACTTCCCAACTGATAGGAAACAGCTTTCAATAAGTAGCAGGGGATTCTCCTGCCAAGATTTAAAAACAGCCAGATGGACTTTCAAACTGTACCTACCTTTTCACGTAAGCATGCTTGAAAATCGGTCTTCATATTGGTTACAGCCACTCTATCTTGGGCCCTTTTGGGACCGCTTACATAGGGTGTTATAGAATCCAGGCTTATAGGTATTATCTGATGGAGGAAAAACCGTTTAGTTAGTTGCAACTTCACAACTGAGTTTGTGCACGGATGTTGGGCTTTTAAAACAAGCAAGCCAAAAGCAAGGATAATTAGTATATACCGACAAACAGTTCTGAGGACATGAACTGGCATAAAAAAAGGAAACATCCTGAATTCCATAGAACAATGGTTTGTATATTATTGGAAAACACATGCTTTAGATCAACTACTTAAATACTGGCATTGATTCAAAATTCCAAGTGGTATTCTATACTAAGACAGCTCAAGTCTTTGCAGGATCAAAATATATTCCCTTTCCAACAATTTTCCAACAAAGAGCACACTTGTTTGAAAAAAAAAGAGAGAGAGTAAAATCCCTTGATCTAAAGCAATAGCTATTTTGAGGGGAGAGGTTTTTTTTTTTTAAAAAAAATTCCTTTGAATAAAAAGGCATTTTTTGAAGAAAAAAAAAAAGCACAGCAAACACAATAACTTTAAAAAAGACTGGCCCGTTTTGTACTTACTTGAGAATATTCAGGTTCCAGAGCAGAATACTGGTAATTTCTAAACAGTTTCACTGTTTTAAGATACGTCTCCATGGACTTGAGTTTGGCGTCGTCAAAGCCTATGAGAAAAATTCGAAAGCTTGATCCTATCTCCAAAGACTGAGAAACTCATTATGCTCTTTTAGCCAACCAAATCTCCTCCTACGCTGTCAATCTTACCTGTATGCTTTAGGTGCTTTAATGTTACATCATCTACAGGGAAAAAGCTCAGAATTGCACCATATTCAGGACACATGTTAGCGATGGTGCTTCGGTCCCCAACGGAGAGCTGAGAAACGCCGGGGCCAAAGAATTCCACAAATTTTCCAGATACCCCTGCTTGTCTTAGTTGCTATGGAGACAGGAAAAAAAAAAAAAAGCTCCAGTATCATATGTAGGCCAAAGGAAAATGTTATAGCCTTATTTTTTTTTAACAAAAAGGAGAATCCATCAGACTTATCCCCCTTCTAACCAGCAAGAGACACAGTAGTTACATCACATATTTGTGTGTTTGTCACACAATTGGGATTTGCAATCTTTTTTGACAATTTCTGGCAAAAAAATGTCCTTACTCAAGATACAAACAACAGAATGACCATTACATAACCCAATTGTAATTACAGAGTTAACACTCATCTGATAACCATAGCCAATACAAGGGCACCTGGAGGCAGAAACCTCTTATTTCTTCCCTAACAGATTAAGATTAAATCTCACTCCAGTGACAATTTCTGCTTACCAAAAGTTGCTGTTTTACAACTTCCCAGAGGCAACTGCTCCTTTATCCAGCTAAGCAGTAATAAGTGTGGGAAGAATGCTGAACATTTGCCAAGAATGGCTGCTTTCGTACCCATTGGATGATTCTTGACTCTTGACAAATGTCTTTTTTCTTTTATGGACACTGAGAGCATTTGCACCAAAGACAAATTCCTTGTGTGTCCAACCACACTTGGCTCATTTTGTTCTGTTCTGTTCTATTTTAATTCTACCCTGCCTGTTTGGCTCCAAAGAGGGTTCTGACATACCTTGGTAATGCTCAGGACTATGTCGATGGATGTAGCAAGTGAGCTGGCCGACCCGGTCAGTTCACACCCAACCACCTCAGGCAAAGTGAGGGTGATGGGGAGGCCCAGCATGACTGCTTCTGTTTCAATTCCACCCATACCTAGATGGGGCAAGAAGAGCATTGAACAGCTTATTGAAAGACGGAGGTCTTACAACTGTGTTGAAACCTTTATCCAAGCTCTCTTTTGTCTGATGTTTAAAATAGGCTGAGCTGAAAATTCAGTGTTTGTTCTAAATTCATGTCTGGGAGACATTTGCCTTAGATGAAGCAGAAACAGAGTGGACCTTTAGGTGGGTAAACGTAACATTTTTTTATTTTCAGAAAAAGAAATTGCATCTGAACATTATTTTCTTTCTGCATGTGGCTTTTAGCTAAACTGTATACATCCCAAGGATTGTATGAGTTGAGGTTGCATTTATATCAACATACATTTTTACAGTTCTCCCCCTCATGACATAAACAGGTATATCTTCCCACCACTTCTTCGTATATTTCAGTAGAAAATTGCCCTGCATCTGGTATTGAAGGAACACTGAAATGACAACCCTTGATACCTCCATTTCTTCTTAAGTTACGTTTTGTAGGCAGTTATTTAATTGTAAATATAGGGCCGCAATACTTATAAGAACGTCCTAATGAAACGCATCCAAAGAAGAGGGCACAATTGCAAACCTGTTTATGCCCCCCCCAAAAAACCCCCCCACTTCCCTTGAAGACAAAAGGAACAACTCTGTGCAGTGTAACCAAATATGTTTGCCTACAATCCTGCCTGAGCACTGCATATCCTGTCTTTTGAACTGTAATCTAAAAGTGTTACAATTTAAATAACAGAGACCATCATGGTATGGACATTTAAAAATAACTTGGTGGCCAACCAGCCCACTCTTTAAAATAACAAATATTTGCACCAGTATCATCTCAATTAACCTCTTTAGAAAGATGCTGAACAAGTATTTAAGCCAGAAGACATTCAAAAGCCTCTCCAAGCTACTTACCCCAACCCAGGATTCCTAAGCCATTCACCATGGTTGTATGAGAATCTGTGCCAATAACACTGTCGGGATAGAGGAAGTTTTTGACATCAAAAACTACTCTTGACAGATGTTCCAGATTCATCTGATGGGCCATTCCTGTCCCAGGAGGAATTACCGAGACATTTCTGAAAACTTTGGAACCCCACTAGTTTAATTCATAAAAAGAGAGACAGATAGACAAGGAATGTTAGTTTCACACTTTCTAAATCAGCAATTCCCTCTCTGACACTTCCCCAATAAATGGCCCTGCAAATTCTGAGCACTGCAGTGTCAAGAGAGGCTGGCTACTTCCCTCATACTTCTTGTAGCAAGTGGGGATCAATATCAGAATTTGCCATGCCTGTTAATACTGAAATTCCCCCTCTTTATAATAAGAAAGGAGAGGGGAGATCAGTTCTGATCTTTGCAAATCTTTATCAATCACTTCCTTACTGCCTTTCTTTCAACTTCTCCTGGGCCATGCTACCTTCAAAGCGCCGTACCTTAAAAAACTGGAGTCTCTCTTTATTTCTTCCAAATTCTATCTCTTGATTCTTAAATACTGTTTCAGGCCTAAGGAGATGAAAGAGGGAGGGAAAAAACCATATTAAAACCGTTATTTGCAGTGCTTAGAAAAACCCAAAGAAACATTTTTTCTTGCTAACGTTTCAGAAAACATTGCACAAAGACCAAAATAGAACATTAAGGGGTTAAAGGGATATTTCCCATGTGATTTTATTTAACTGTATACATATAGACATATTTTGATGACTATATACTACACAGAGTTAGCCTATGGTAAGATGAGCAGCCAATAAATTTTATCAACAAATATATAAAACTTCCCATCAGTGAAAATCCTTTGCCCCAAAGGTGGTTTGATATTGGCTCTGAAGTAAACTTAATACATGTTTATGGTTTGGGAATGGCCCTCCGAAGCCAGGAGGGGAATTTAAAAAGGCAAGCTTACTCAGGCACTGGCTGAAGATGAAAAGGACACAAGAGGGGTGTGTTCTCAATCTGCACAGAAAACTGCCCAGGGTTCCGCTTTGATTCTCCATCGCACGGTCCTTTGCAGCTGGACTGGTCTCGGCATGGGAGCTTCCGAGGGGCTTTAAGCGGGGAGAGTTTTGAGGAAGTGGGCCGTGGGGGATCGCCGCCTCCGGGATTCGGAGTGTTTTGCATTGCACTAGGCAAAAATGAAATGGAAAGAATGCTTTGTTTGTTGCAATCTTTCAAATCCTCATCATGGCTAAGGTAGAATATATACATATTTGATAGGAACAATTCAAGAGAGGGAGGGAGGGAGAGAGGGAGAGAGAGAGAGAGGGAGAGACACAGACATATTCCCTATTCCTGCTTCAAATAAAAGGGGATTCAATGTAATTAAATTAGATCAACTTAGCATCTTAAATATAACCCCATTTTCGATTCTGCCACTTAAGGACAAACGCTATCAAGACAGGGCCTCATCTACCCGTCCCCAATAAAATATAAGGAAGCTGACAATTTGACGGATACCATTTGCTGAAGTCAATCTGCAAAGAATGGTCCACAGTCAGATCTGTTGGGCAGACAGGATGGACTCGCGTAGGATCTCCTCCAAGGTTCTTTACCGCTTCCCTCATGGCAGCAAAATCAACCATTGCAGGAATTCCTCTGACATAACAGGAATAATGTTTTCTACTTAGTACATCCACAAAGTCAGCACTGTAGATTCAATCCATCTCATCAAGAGGATTAACAGTGATCTTAACTATGGTTTCAGCCAGAGGTCTCCAAACTTGGCAAATTTAAGACTTGTGGACTTCAACTTCCAGAATTCCTCAACCAGACTTCAATTCTGGGAGTTGAAGTCCACAAGTTTTAAAATTGCCAAGTTTGGAGACCTCTGCTTTAAGCCATACAAACAATAATGGATGGGATCTATGTAGTTTAAGCATCATGCAAAGCTTAAACTACGCAGCTACATTATGACTGTATTTAACAAGCGAGTCCCATCATACATTGACCAAGAAGACAACAAGCTCAGTGGTACAGTGGATTACAAATCTATCAGTTTGACACACTGGGAAAAAGTCCTGTCTCAATGCCTGCATTAATCCAACCTGCTGCTATGATCTCCCACTATTTCAATCCTAACAGACTTTTGCTGGAGTCACTGCCAGGATAAACTCATACAATCTGGATTTCTGGTCATCTAAATACTCAGAAAGACCCACCCAGGACATTTAGAAAAACTCATCAGGTTCTAACTAAAATAGACGAACTCGAGGGGGAAAGTGGGTCTTACGTGAAATCTTGGAGCAGGACTCTGGCAGGACAAAAGGGCACTTCAACGTTGTTCTGTTTGGCTTGCCAGTCCAGGATATTCATCACATCTCCTTCTTTCACTAGGAAACCATCCCAGTTGCGGACAGCCGTTTCCAACATTACCCGTATGGTGTAAGGCAGGAGATCTGCAAAGGAACAGGGTTGCTACATGGCTCGAGGGTAAACCCTGGCGCTGGTATTCCTGCTGTAGGCTTTCTTCTAAATCAGGAAACTTTTGTAAGCAGAAAATGTGGGGAAGGCATCGAATAGAGCAGGGATCTCCAAACATGGCAACTTGAAGAGTGCGGAATTTAGGGAGCTGAACTCCACAAGTCCCAACGTTTTCAAGTTTGGAGACCCCTGGAGTACAGGGATTTCTGTCTGAGGAGATAAAGAGCAGCAGTACGACACAATCTGTACAGTTTGTTTAGTGACTGTTCAAAGTTAAAATGGCACTGCATTGTAAACAACCAGTAATTGTATTGCATTTCCTTTAAGCATTATTTGGAAATATGCAAAACATTAATAAGCATTTGCTGGTATATTTGGCATTAGTTTTCTTACGGCTAAGTATGGGCCAGGAGTTAAGAGTCCACATGTCCTGCTCTCGGATACTTGAATCTGGCAACCACATATTCCAATAAATCTATTTAATGTTGCTTACTGAAAACACATGACTTATTGCCAACAGCAGGGACAGCTGTTAATTAGAGAACCCTTCAAAATTAGATTGCTAACTTTATTAAGGATTGCGGTCCAGGTGAGAGCAATTGCCAAAGAGGTAAAGAAATCACTCTGCAGCAATGAATTATGAGAACATTTGTCTAAGGGCACTGGAAATTTCTGCAAGTCTGTGACACGTAAACAACCACCACCTCGGAAAGAAGAAACAATTATTCTTTTTAATAAGCATAAAGCAAGCCTGTGTTAGTACAGCCACATAATAATTTTTCAGCTCTGAAGGTTGCAAACTATTGCTGCAGGCTTCGCTAGCTTCATTTAAATTAACTGAATTTTCTAAGGCAGACAAGATAATTTCTCCCTCATTAAGTGATTCTTCAAAGGCTAACCATATAGAAGAAGGAACTGACAAGAATATTTGCAGTTTAGGCTGTTGAGTAAGAAAGAGCCATTCCTCAATGTGGTTTCTTATTCCAAAACATACACTCAGGTTGGGCTTGCTTCCGCAGCACATATACTAAAATTGGAACGATACAAAACATACTCAGGTGACTACCAAATAATTTTACAACTGCCTTCAAAGTTTTCAATGTGACAGAGAACCACAAACAATTCATCAATAACTTAAAAGGCTTTGATCTCCACTTTCAATATTTGTATGGGGAGATTTCACATGTATCAAGGAATCGAATTCATGGTTCAATGCACTTTCATTAGGGAAGGAAAGCAGGATATAAATGAAATAATAAGCACAATTTGACAGACCAGATGAACAATTCAGCTCCTCTTCCAGAAGACTCCTTACAAGTTTATTTAGTGTAAATTAAAGATTTTTCATCCTGGTCACCTTCTAGAAGGAAGGTGAGCAATTAATAGACCCCATCATACTTTTTAGAGACAGTTTTGCATGGTCAACTATCTGCATCTTGAAAAGTACGTATAGCAAGCAGAATTTCTGTTCTTTTTCTAAAAGATAAGGATGACAGCATGACAACACCCAGCTGAAGCAACTGATAAAACAAAGGTTTTATAATTCTGAGTAAGCTTTTTCCACAGTCCTCTCTGAAATCATTAAATAGATTCCATTAATTTGAAAATGCACCATTTTCAAGCAGAAAGAAAGGGATACACTTGGACTAAGGAAGATAATTTCTGAATGTCAACCAGAGGGGTTGATTTTATTTTGCCACACCATGTTATAAAAGGGCTTCCTCACAGAACCAACAAAGAATCACCAGAAGTTGGCATAAAAAACACATTAATGGCTCACTGCAGTTACTTTAAAGGAGGCCGTGTCTACTTCTAACTGGAATTTGAATATCCAGGAAGAAGAAAATTAATAACAACTTTAGGCACATTTACTCAAACAGTTTTAACAGAGAAAGCATTTAGGATTACAACTCAGCAGCATAATCCCAAGAATGGTTCAGTAACAAAGCCACCAATCCCCAAATTCATTTTAAGACTACTTAAGAAATCTTAAGGAGGTTAGATTAGGTTTATATTAGAATGACACAACTGAAAAGTAGTTTACCATATTTGGTGCCTCCTAGTTTAGCAATGTTGTAGAACTTTTTGTCTGCATTGTCACTCAGTGTTTCAATTAAGTGCTGGAACAGGTGTCCTGAAAAACAAGTCAGATTATTAGTTATTTGATATGTGTTTGTATATGTAGTTGGGTAGGAAGGCTGCAATTCTATCCATTTTTACTTTGAATAATACCCACTAAATCCACTGGAATTTACTATATATAAAAAACAGTAATAGATTACAAGACTAAATGTTTCCTGTATTTTTCCTATCAATAATTTGCAGTGGAATGTTACTTTATGTATTAAATACTTTTATTCTAATTTAAATAGAACTGAGATGCCTCATAATAGATTCTATATATAACATTAATTTTCTTTATACAGGTCTAATTCCATTTTGGTAAATTGGGCCACATCCAGGTTTAGTCATACTTGGAGGCTGAAAACAATAGAGCTTAAATCTTAAGTAACAAATCCCACTGATGTTGAGCCACTCTCATACAATTAAACTTAAGTTTCGACTCATTGCCTTCATGATAAATTATATTTAATATTCTAGAGACAAAATCTCAACTTTTTAAAAATAAAATGTTGAAGAGCAAAACATATATTCTTTATGCATAACTAGTACTTGAAGAATTATAAAGTTGTCTTTATCTCCACAACATGGAGAGAACTTTACTTAATAAACATGGTTTTGGGAAGGATCATATAATTGTGTTTGTGTCTATCAGCAATGCCACTATTCACAAATGCTCCAATGGTACCCAAGGTTTAATGTTAAAACCTTCAGAAGGAAGTTTGTCTTTAATATGTGAATATATCCTTGAATCCTAGATAGATAAAGATTGTGACCTGCTGGAGACTATTTTGCTTTTAAATTGACACAAAAAAGCACACTTCCCACCCCATCTTCACTTTTTCTGCTTTGCAAGAACACTCACACACACATCTTCTGACAGGAGACAGAACTGGGATCTTTGCTACTGGATGAAGGGATGGAGGAATGTATTGCAGCCAAAGATTAACAGGAGAAAGAAGCCAGTCTCTTATTTTGCTGATCTCTCAATCAATAGGGGTTTTTTTGTCCAGTCTCCAATATTCTCATTTGTTGGAGCACTGAAAACGCAGAACTGAATCAAGCCAACATGGAGAGGGAGCATGAAAGTGGGAAGAATGCAGAAGGCCTGCAGATGATGGGACATGTAGCCAAGAGACATGGAAGGGGACGATGGGAACTGTTATTTAACAGTTCTGGAAATGGAATGAATTATAGCCAAAAGGACAAGGATAATGGGAACCACTGTTTAACAGATCTTAGATGGGGGCGATGGGAACTGTAGTCAAAGGTTCATGGAAGGGGGTGATGGGAACTGTTTAACAGACCTCAAATGGGGATGATGAGAATAGCCCAAGGCCTGTGGAAGAGGATGATGGGAACTGTTGCTTACAGTCCTGGAACAACAATGACAAGAATTAAGAGAAATGGACAGAGATGATGGGAACTACTATTTGATAACCCTGGGATGGGGGTGATGGGAATTGTAATCCAATCCAATGAAGGGGAGGATGGAAACGGTTGTTTCAGAGCTGTAACAGGGATGCTGAAATGTATGGAAGGGGATGATGGGAACTGTGCTTTAATAGTCCTGACAGGGCGATGCCAGGAACAGTACCCCAAGAGAAATGGGTCAGGAATGATGGGAACTACTGCTTGATAAACCTGGGATAGGGGAGATGGGAACTGTAATCCAAGGCCCATAGAAGGGGATGATAGTTGTTTCAGAGGTGGTAGGGGGATGCCGAGATGCACAGAAGAGGATGATGGTTTCCTAGTCCTGACAGGAGGGTGCTATACCCCGAGGCAAATGGACAGGGATGATGGGAGCGGTTGTACCCAGCCCTGCAATGGAAGGGGGGGAGGATGGGAACTGCACCCCAAGGGAATCAGGAACTGGAGCCCAAAGCCCAGAAAGGGGATAATGGGAACTGTAGTCCACACACACGTTGTATCTTGAAGGGTGGGGGGTCTCACCAGGTTGGGAGGGGAGGGGAAGCCACCGAGAAAGATGGCTGACAGCCCTCCCCTCCCTTTTATCGGGGGTGGGGGGGAAGAGAGGGCGGAGAGGCCGGTCCGGTCTGCCACAAAGGGAAAGGGGCCATTTTGCCACCCTCCCCGCCCCCTTCCCCTCATCGCCACTGACCTGCCCGGGCCGCCTCCATGTTCCTCTCCCGGAGAAGGATGCAACGGGAGTTGTGAGGGGGAGGAAAGAAGAGCCTTGGGGGGGAGGGGGCAGAGCCCTTCCCTCAAAGACCGCGAGAGAAGCGAGAGAGGGAGACAACCGGCGGGCCCCCTTATCGCCTCCGCCCGGCCCTCCCCGCTCCCTCATTGGGAATCTCCTGGTTCTCGCGAGAGCTCCGCCGCCCGCAAGAAAGGAAAGCGGCGCGAACTCTCGCGAGAAGGCTTTCGGCCTCGGCGCGAGGGGCGGTGCGCGTGCGTCAGTGCCCGCCCCCTCCTCCTCCTCCTCTCCTCCTCCTCTGTCCTCCGGTAAGGGATAGCGGCTCAAGGGAACGAGACTTCAGGTTTCAGATCTCGCGAGAGTTGCGCTGTCTCCTTTGGCCGCTAGGAGCAACTTCGCCAACTTAGAGGCGGGACCCTGTCTTTCCTCTGAGCATGCGTCGTCTTCTCGGCCTCTTGCGATGCTGCAAGGGGCGGAATCTTTGTAACTCCCTCTGAGGGTCGGACGGAAGGATTTGGAAGCCGGACCAGAAGGACTAACTTTGGTGCTGAAGAAGGCATGGAAGGAGCGGGACCCGATTTAAAGTCCTCGGTGCTGAAGCACCGGCGCACGACCCTCGAACGGGTGGAGAAGTTTATTTCGCAGGATTATTTTGTGGATTGCAACCTCCGGGGAAGGTGGGTTGGGGCTGGTCCGTTTGCTAAATCCCTCCCTGTCTTTTTCCCAAGTACAGGTAGTCCTCGATTTACAACGGTTCCTTTAGGGACCGTTTGAAGTTGGGACTGAACAAATGATAGTTTTTCACACAGCCTTGGCAACTGGTTCACATTTGGTTAGACTAGATGACCTACAAGGTCCCTTCCAACTCTGATTAGCTGTTATCTTTATGACGGTTGCAGTATCCCAGGGTTACGTGATCCGCTTTTGCGACCTTTTGCCAAGAAAAATCAATGGGGGAGCCAGATTCACTTAACAACTGTGTGACTAACTTAACAAATGCAATGATTTGCTTAACTGTAGCAAGAAAAGTCGCAAATTGGGGCAAAATTCACTGAAACAAAAATGTTTCACTTAGCAACATAAATTTTGGGCTCAGTTGTGGATGTACCTCGAGGTCTGCCTCTACTGTTACCAGAACGCTGCAATTGTTTTGTTTCAAAGAAAAGAGGAGGAAAATGAGTCAAATTTAAAGGTTTAAGCAGAAGGGCAAATCCAGGATTTAATTGAACTCTCTGTGTTTTACAATTAAGAAGAAGCAATGTGGTTGCAAAAGGTTGAGTTTTCCTCTGTGGCTGACTTTTGTTTATTTTTAATTAAAGGTGATTTATAAAGACCAAGGAATTTGCGTTGTCTGCTAATCAGTGGTTAATTTTAACCATTGATGACTAACTGAATTGTTGAAATTCACAACACTAACCTTTGCCCAACTTACCCAGAAACTATTCAATCCCATTTTAATTAATTTATAGAAGTTTCCCCTGTCACTAGTAGATTATAAAGGTTGGAATTCAACCCACTTTAACACTTGTTTGGGAAAAGTTGCATTTGTGGTCCTAAAAAGGCATGTGCAGATTTAAGTCATACAAGGTTGAAAAAGGTGCTACTCTGGAAGAGCATGACAAATTTATCAGGGAGGAATATGTTGTCTTCCCTCTCTGAGAATGTATTATCCTTTGGCATGCTGTTTCAAAGACAAAAAACTGTGTGTCTTTTACCAGACTGTTTGGTGACACATGCGCATTGGCCTCTCTGTCTTACTTTGAAACATCTAAACGAATTCCATACAGTGAAGCTGTCAGAGAAGAATTCAGCCCTATTAAAGTTGGAGATAGTTTTGGACAGACGTAAGTATTTCCTTATTCAGAGTTGAATTTCCCATCTCATTTCCTAAGGTAACAAAATGAAGGGTTTGTGCTTTAGCTTAGAACAGAGGTGTCAAATGTGCAATGACACATTGTCATTACGTGATGTATTGCAACTTTTTTTCCCTTCGCTAAAACAGGGATGGGCGTGGCCAGCACGTGATGCAACCAGCCCACGGGCTATGAGTTTGACACCCCTGGTTTAGAACCACTTTTGCCTAGTGGTTAAGGCTCCAGGATAGAAAGCAGGAGATCATGAGTTCAAGTCCCACTTTAGCTATGGAAGCCAGCTGAGTGAATTTTGGATCTCTCTCAGCTCAATCCATCTCACAGGGTTGTTGTTGCTGGGAAAATAGATGGAAGTTATTTGTAAAAATAATGCTTCAGGTTGCCAATGTTTAAAGGGTACCACTGTACTTTTTAGTTAATGGAATTTGTGACATCCTGACAGTTTCAGTGTCACTTTTCTAAGGTGGCACACCTGCTGGTTTAAAGTAGAACTCAGCATTCCCAAGAAATGGACCGGAAAGGAAGTGCATCTTCTTTGGGAAAGCAATGGAGAAGGAATGATTTGGAGGGATGCTCAGCCCATTCAGGTAAATGACTGTCATAAAATTATCACCAGCTGATCATCTTTCAGATTCGTTTGCTTTTCATGTAAAAAAAAAAATCACTCCATATTAAAAAGGCAAGTACATGATAAATAGAATGCTAGTCTTTGGGGGAAATGCTGGAGAGAAATAAATTTTTTATAAAAGTATGTGATGGACGTAATAATTTGATAATTTATTGGCAATGCAGTCTTCCTATCCCACCCCCCATCCAACTATATATTATTTGCCATTATCAGAGTTTGACTCGAGAAGGTGAGAAGACCAGTTACATGCTGACAGACAGTCTAAAGGAGACCGAACCTCATGGGTGAGCCAGTCTTTTGGGCTGCATTACGGAAATAATACTGTACTGCTCTAGCAATTCAGTTGAGATGAACCTGTCAGTATTTTGACTTGGGATAACCAGCCTTTCCTGGAAATGCCAGGTGTTGAAAATGCATATAGCCTGCAATTCATAAATCAGCTAACATAAAACAATGTAAGTTGTCAAAATTCTAATGGAAAGGAAAATTATTTGCTGGGGTGATGGACAGATGATTTGGAGTGGAAAATTTTGCAGTGTCAGGGAAGTCACTGGGAACCTAATCCAGGCCCGTGGATTATAAAACAGAAAAGTATCATGCATCTATTTCCCTTCTGCAGCTTGACCCTCTTTCTGGAAGTTGCCTGCAATGGTCTCTTTGGAGCAGGAAAGGGCAGCATGATCGCAGCCCCAGATCCGGAGAAAACGTTCTCCTTGAATAGAGCAGAGTTGGTGGTTTACAATCGGGATGTCCATGAGCTTCTGGTGGACTTTGAAATCCTCTTGGACATGGCCAAGGTGGGATGTCTCATTTTTTGCCATTTTAATGTATGTGTAAGGTCCTGTCCCAGCTGTCTTCTTGGTCCCTTTGTTCAGTGCCATCGTAATTTTGAACAGTCGCCAAACAAACAGTCATAAGTCAAGGACTGCCTGCAGTTACGACATGGCTATCCTTGTAGGTCTGCATGGATAGCAATAGCACTTAACCCAGGGGTCTTCAAAACTTGATAGCTTTAAGACTGGTGGACTTCAACTCCCAGAATTCCTGAGCTTACATGACTGGAGGAGGAATTCAGATAACAGATAATCAGAGTTGGAAGGGACCTTGTAGGTCATCTAGTCCAACCCCCAGCCCAAGCAGGAGACCCTATACCATTTCTGACAAATGGCAGTCCAATCTCTTCTTGAAAGTCTCAAGGGAACCACAACTTCCAAGAGCAACTTCTGTTCCATTGGTTGATTGTTCTCACTGTCAGAAAGTTTCTCCTTATTTCCAGGTTAAATCTCTCCTTGTTCAGTTTCCATCCATTGTTCCTCGTCTGGCCTACAGTCCACCAGTCTTAAACTTGCCAAGTTTGAAGACCCTTGACGTAGACTTATATACCGCTTTACAGTGCTTCACAGCCTTCTCTAAGCGGTTTACAGAGGCCAGCCTCTTGCCCCCAACAATCTGGGTCCTCATTTTACCCACCTCAGAAGGATGGAAGGCTGAGTCAACCTTGAGCCTGGTGGGATTCAAACTGCCAAATTGCAGGCAGCCAGCAGTCAGCAGAAGTAGCCTTCAATACTGCACTCTAACCATGGCGCAACCCTGGATGCAAATCTCTTTGATTCTAATTCATCACAATGCATTGTTGACTCAGTGAAGAATTCATTTGCAGAGTCCTCCGAACAGGATATGTTAAAGCAGCGCCACTGTTTAGATTTTGAAATTTGAGTTCCAGGTACAATCTTATTCCTTGAGGTTGATTTGAGCCAGTGTAAAATGTAGATTTCCTTTCCCGCTTAGCTCCTCGGAGAGGAAAACCAGCGGAGCTTCCAAGCGCTTTACGCAGCGAACCAGATGGTGAACCTATGTGACGTCAACAACCCGGCAACCTTCCCTGCGGTGCGGGAACTGGCCCGCTCTGTTTTCTGCCAGAAAAACGGAGACAGCCAGCACATCATCCATGCAATGGGCCACTGCCACATTGATACTGGTAGGAACCATGCGCGGGATATATATATTCCAGTCTAGGAAAGATCTCCCAGAAGGATGGGAGCGCTTCTACCAGGTCTTCTAATACAGGTAATCCTCAACTGAGAACAGTTTGCTTAGTGACTGTTCAATCTTATATGGCACTGAAAAAAGTGACTTATGACCATTTTCCACAAAGGTTGTAAGTGTGAAAAACGACCATAGGTCACTTTCTTCAGTGCTGTTGCTAAATGAACTATTGTAAGTCGAGGACTATGGATGTGTGTGTGTGTGTGTATGCATTGCAAAGCACTTAACTTGATTCCTAAGAATGATTTCCAGGCATTGTGCAATCCTACACATGGCTAAAGCAACTATGAACTAAAAATTAAATTAAATTAAAAGCCATCTTCTTGTCAATCAATAAAAACTTTATTATGGTCATAGATCAGCCCAGAGCAATCTTCTATAAAAGTGAAGCAAATGTCTTTGTGAACCATTTTGCCTACAATTGTCATCTTAGCTTGGTTGTGGCCTTACGAAGAGACGGTCCGTAAATGTGCCCGCAGTTGGGTAACTGTCATACGCCTGATGGAGAAGAACCCAGACTTCAAATTTGTCTGTTCACAGGTAATTGATGTATATATATGTGCCCATTTTTAAATGTGTTCATGCATGTGAACCGTAATGTGGTTTCTTTTGGGTTTGGATTGGGTATGAATCCTATTATTGTGGGCTTGGGTTTTGGCTTAGAATGTGTACGTGGTTTATTCAGTGAAACACGTAACCATGTTTTAAATCCCGTATAATCTTCTAATTTGCTTGCTTAGATCAAGGGACTCTAAACTTGGCAACTTTAAAAATTGTGGCAACTTTAAAACATGCCTAGCTGAGGAATTCTGGGAATTGAAGTCCATAAGTCTTCAAGTTGCCAAGTTTAAAGATCCCAGGTAAAGATCAACAAAAAACTGTATGAACCAGCAACTTTTTGGTGTGTAAACTGCAGCTAGGGTGAAAAGACATCATGTATATGACGTTTCTATTGTTTTTTTCATCTGCAGGCCCAGCAGTTTGAATGGGTGAAGACCTATTACCCTGGCTTGTATGCTACAATTCAAGAATTCGCAAGAAGAGGACGCTTCATACCGGTTGGGGGAACCTGGGTGGAAATGGTAAGCAATAGCACTTAGACTTATCTACCGCTTTACATTGCTTCACAGCCCTCTCCAAGCGGTTTACAGAGTCAGCATGTTGCCCCCAACAATAATCTGGATCCTCATTTTACTGACCTCAGAAGGATGGAAGGCTGAGTCAACCTTGAATTGCTCAGAATTGAACTCCTGACTGTGGGCATAATTAGCCTAATTCTACAATAATGCATTCTAACCACTGGGAGGGAGGGAAGGAAGGAAGGAAGGAAGGAAGGAAGGAAGGAAGGAAGGAAAGAAAGAAAGAAAGAAAGAAAGAAAGAAAGAAAGAGGGAGGGAGGGAGGGAGGGAGGGAAGGAAGGAAGGAAGGAAGGAAGGAAGGAAGGAAGGAAGGAAGGAAGGAAGGAAGGAAGGAAGGAAGGAAGGAAGGAAGGAAGGCTACAGCAATGGCATTTAGGCTTATATACCACTTCACAGGGCTTTTGCAGCCCTCTCTAAGTGGTTTACAGAGTCATCCTCTCGCCCCCAACAATCTGGCTCCTCATTTTACCGACCTCGGAAGGATGGAAAGCTGAGTCAGCCCTGAACCAGTCAGGATTGAACTCTTGGCAGTGGGCAGAGTTATGGAAGGAAGGAAGGAAGGAAGGAAGGAAGGAAGGAAGGAAGGAAGGAAGGAAGGAAGGAAGGAAGGAAGGAAGGAGAGAGATAGCAATAGCCCTTAGACTTATATACCGCTTTACAGTCCTTTCCAGCCTTCTCTAAATGGTTTACAGAGTCATCCTCTTGCCCCCAACAATCTGGGTCCTCATTTTACTCACCTCGGAAGGAAGGATGGAAGGCTGACCCAACCTTGAGCCTGGTGAGGCTCGAACTGCCAAATTGCAGGCAGCCAGCAGTCAGCAGAAGTAGCCTGCAGTACTGTACTCTAACCACTGCGCCACCATGGTTGCATTATGTAAGGCTGCATTATGGTTGGTCCTTGCTTACTGACTTCTCATTCAGCGACGGCTTGAAATTATGACTATGCTGAAGAAAGGGACACAGGAAATCCTGCCGTCACAGCACAGTCAGAATAACCTGGACACAACTTGGGACCGGCCTGCTTTTATGGCCATCCCTCCTTGCCTCCCCCAGCTGTCCTTTGGCCTTGTCTGTTCTTTAGTCTGGATGCAGCATGTGAGGTCAGATATGGAAAGAAAGCGGGTTCTATAAAACATAGAAGAGTGATATTGCTAAACCCTTGTGATATTCAAGATCTCAAGAACCACAAATGGTAGATTTAGGCTAATGCTAGTTGTAGCAACATTGGGTAGAAGGTCATTGGTGAGCTGAGGTTTGCTACTGAGGTGGGGATTCAGTTCTCGGTCTAGAAGAGCAATGGAGAATTTATACCCCTTTTATGATCTGTGAACTTCAACTCCCAGAATTCCTGAACCTTCCCAGATTGTAAAAGGACCATAGTTCCCCACCCCACTCCTGGTGTAGAAATACAGGTGTTTTATTCCCTCCCAGGATGGAAACCTTCCAAGTGGAGAATCCGTGGTTCGTCAGTTTCTGCAAGGACAGCGTTTCTTCCAGCAGGAATTTGGGAAGCTGTGCTTAGAGGTGCATATCTATTTATACTCCTTCTTTCCTGACTTCCTTATGCTTCCCTAATTCTCTTCGCTCCTGGGGGAATTTTTGTCGCCTCAAATCCCAAATCAGAACCAGTGCTGTCCATTAACTTAAAATGATGTGAATAGCGGTAGGGACCATGAAGAACTACGATGCCTGGTCCCAGGGAATTCAGCTCGCCCTCTGCATAAATCCTGTAGCAACCAGTGAACTAAATTGGCAAGCTGGAGATGGAAGGATATTTAAATTCACCCTATGCTCTTCGGTAGGACAGACCAAAGCATCACACTTTTCCATAATTATATACAATTTTTTGTTTAGATTCTTAGTGACTGCCTGGATAAGTCCCTGAGTTTTCTTGGCAAGGTTTTTCAAAAGTGGTTTGCCATTGCCTTATTCTTAGGGCTGAGAGAGCGTGACTGGCCCAAGGTCATCCAACTGGCTTCGTGCCCAAGGCAGGACTGGAACTCACCTCTTTGGGTTTCTAGCCTAAGGCCTTAACCCCTACTATCTCTCTCCATAATTATATAAGCTAAACTGAATTTCCTCATCGTTCTGCACTGCCGAATGTCAATTTTGCAGTGAATCCTGTTTTTCCTACAATTCACATTTTATTCTCAGCTTACTCTATAGAGTAACTGCCAGCGCTTCGCAGACAATGTCATTTTTTTTCCTTCCCCAAACCAGTTCTGGCTGCCTGACACATTTGGTTATTCAGCACAACTGCCACAAATCATGCGTGGCTGTGGGATACGTCGTTTCTTAACTCAGAAGCTGAGTTGGAATCTGGTGAACACTTTCCCGGTAAGATTTATGTTTTAATTCACATAAACCTGAATGCAGGGACCTGCTGATCAGTGGTAGGTCTCGCTTTGATATTAGGCCAGTATTTATTTCAGGACAAATCCCATTAAACTCTTTGAGGGCTAGGCTGTTTATTGGCCTTTTGCAATCTTCTCTCCCAGCACAACACCTTTTTCTGGGAAGGCATGGATGGATCCCAGGTTTTGGTGCACTTCCCTCCTGCAGATTCCTATGGATTGTCTGGTCATGTGGATGAGGTGAGTAAACCCAGGAAAATCGATTTTCCGTCTTCATAGCGGAAGAAACAAGCCCAGTGAATTACCGCTTTCTTTGAAGGTGGGAAATGTCAAAATATCCGGGGAATGGGGGATCTGCCCTCATCCTTACCATCCCTCTCTCCCAGATGTTGAGAACGGTGAAGAATAATAAGGACAAAGGCCGTGTGAATCACAGTGTCGCTCTGTTTGGGTTTGGAGATGGAGGAGGGGGCCCCACACAGAAGATGCTGGACAGGCTACAGAGAATGAAGGATACAGATGGCCTACCCAGGTTGGTTCCTCTTGGCTAAACTCCAGAAACAAACCAGAAATAAAGCCAAGAAAATAAAATTCTGTCCTTGGTTACTCATGCCTTAGAGCAGGGATCACCAAGCTTGGCAACTTTTAAGACTTGTGGACTTCAAACGCGGAGAGATTCCTGCCATAGAGCACTGTTTCTCAACCTTAACCCATGCTGGGTGGGGAATTCTGGGAGTTGAAGTCCATCTTAAAGTTGAGAAAATATGCCTGAGAGAGTAAGCTCCTTAAATGAATGCAAGACCAAGATTGTCATGATTGAGTGTTTTCTGCCATGGTGATTTTCTTTCACACAGGGTCCAAATGTCTGTCCCAGATCAATTTTTCTCTGCCCTGGAGAAGGAAAAGGCTCAGTTCTGTACTTGGGTTGGAGAGCTGTTTTTGGAACTGCATAATGGTACCTACACAACTCACGGACAGGTGAGAGAACACAAGACTTCATAGGAAGTTTTTTAGAAATTTCTCTTAATGCTTCACTGCAGGTTCTAGGATTCAAAATGATACACCTTGAATGTATCTATTAATATTATGGTTCATTACACAATTAATCAGAGGTTTAGACTGGATTTGCCGTTTTTATGCACCTGTCAAGTCCTTCTCAAAGACCTGTGATAGACAGATGCTGTTTGATGGCATTAAAGGAATGGTTGCAGGATGGAAGCTGTTCTGAGTAAAGCTGCCTTTTGCAATTGACTGATGGTGACTTTTGTGAATGCGCAGTAGGATTTCTAACCTGCTTTCCTTCCCTAATGCCTCTTTTTTCATTTTTATTTCTAAATCGCTGGACATTTTGTACAAAATCCTATTTCCCCCCTGGATTCAGATTAAAAAGGGAAACAGAGAATGTGAGCGTTTACTCCATGATGTCGAGATCCTGAGTAGTTTGGCTCTGGTGCAGAAACGTTCCTTCCAGTATCCTTCCGCTCGACTTCAGCACCTTTGGAGGTATAAACTTCAAAATGCAAAATTTTGGTCTTTTGTAGAATATAGAATGCTTGTGGAATTAGGACTGGTTCTTCTAATGGCCAACTAGACCACTCCTCTCTTTTTTGGCTGCAGGCTGCTGCTCTTGAACCAGTTCCACGATGTCTTACCAGGCAGTTGTATTCAGCTTGTAGTAGAGGATGCCATGCGGTACTACTCAGGTGAGAAGGAACCCAGCCTTGAGAATTGGTTTTGTTCCCTGCCAAAGCTCAGGGACCATAAATGGCCATTACAGTCCTAAGGCTGTGCTGCTTGGCTTAGTTTGGGAGTCAACTTGTGTCAACTTAGTCTGTGTGTCAACTTGTAAAGCATTCCTGTCTTGCTCTCAAGTTGCCATAAAAAAGGCCGGGGGGGGGGGGATATCTGATGGAGTAGTTCGTTGTTATGACCAGAAGCACATTCCATGCATACCTTTCTCCAGATTGTGCCTCAAGTTACCAGGCCCAGCCAGAGAGAAGTGTTTTCTACAGCTGGCAAAAGTGCTTAGTTGGAGAATATGATTTATGATGCACCCTGGGAGGAGGGGGGAAACAAGGTCATAGGTGGGCAGTAAATTACAAAGGGCAGAGCTGATTGCACTTGGGAGAAATGCCGACATGTTGTTCCGAATAAATAATTGGATTTCTTTTGAAACTTGGCTCGAGGCTCATGAATTAATTAGGGCGTCCCTCAGAACCCGGTCACTGTGACTCAAAATGCCAGGATCAGTCTTGACGTTCTGGTGATTTAGTGCCAGTCCTGATGGACAACCATGGTGGTTATCTGCCTCCAGCAGAAGGTAGCGTTCTTCCTTTTGGTAGAACCTTGATAACTAGATTGTGAGATCCTGGGTAACAGGGCAGAGGAAAGGTCTATGCGAGAGCTACGAAAGAGGCGTATGATTTAATCTCTTCTGCAGCATACACTAAGGCTCCAGTTTCCTTTGCTAATATACATCATTGCCATAGCTCATTCGGAATGTGGTCACTCCTTTGATGGGAGTCCTTTCTCTCTTCCTCTCTTTCCTTCAAGAAATCTGCAGTTCTGGAGCCCAGCTTCTAAAAGAGGCCACCCATTCTTTGTGCACACAAATGTTGGCCAGCAAGGACAAGAGCAGCGATACCGTCCTGGTTGTCAACACTTTGCCATGGGAAAGAACCGAAGTCGTTTCCAGAACTGGACCACAAGGATCTGAGACTTTAGGTGCCAACCCTGCTTCAATGTTAGGCTTGTTCACGGCAAGAGTCCCTACCCACAATGCCTCGGGCACCTTAAAAAAAATGTACTTTTCTTTAGATTGATTGGGAACCAATTCTCAAAATATCTAATTTCTCTGTCTCTTTTTGTGCCTTTGAATACCAGCTTTGGTGACAGTTCCCAGCCTGGGCTTCTGTGCTGTTCGAGAGTCATTCTCTCCTCCACATCCTGTGACCGTCAACAAAGAGGTGAGCTTGTGTGAACCTTTTGGAGGGTCTGTTGTAACTTTGAATGGTTGCTAAGTGAGGACTACCTGTACGAAAGCCAGAGAATGACTGCCTTTTGAGTTATCTCAGTCTACGTTACCACTGTTTTTAAAGATGGTGATAATATGCTGTGAGGGTATGTGAGAAATACCTTGGGAAACAGGTCACAAAACTGCCCAGAGAATGATCAGATAAGGGACAACATAGATCCCACCTGCATTATGGGTGGAGAAAGAGGCTTAGGAAGGATCCTTTCTAGTTTTTGTGGGGTTTTCAATGAGATGTTGGGAGAATTATACTGCTGGATTTACAACGTTCAGTTGGGGTTGCCTTGTTGAACAACTGCAAATATGGCTGCTCAGTCCACGACAATGTGATGAGCCTCTCCCTGTGAGTTTTGGCGGACGGTAGGAATTCCTGGGTTATGGCAGAAATGATTTGGGGGATGACTTTGGCCTTGCCTTCCTGGGTTATATATTTTTTTTTAACTTTTGTCTTTGTGTTCCTGTCGACTGGTTGATATTTTGTAGAGTTTTCATAGCGGCCTAGCAACTTCAAGTTGCATTTAATGCATTAGAAGGATAGGATATAATTCACGTCAACGTTGGCTATTTGGATCATTAACAACAAAAGCATGTGGTGTGAATGAGTGGATAAGACAAATTTTGATTCCCATGAAGAGAACAATCAGATAAAAGAGAACGATCAGATAAAAGAGGGCACAGCCCAGAACTGCATAATGGGTGGAGAAAGAATCTCAGAAGGCACCCTCCCTAGCTTCTCAGGCTGTAAAACGGATGGCGGGAGATTCGCACCATCAGATCCGCAACATTCAGTTAATGTACCAGTAGCTTTAGAGAACAGTCGGATAAGAGAAGGCATATCCCAAAGCTGCATAACACATAGAGAAAAAGGTTCAGAAGGGATTCTCCCTAATTTCTTGATTGTATGGAGATGACAGGTACTTTCAGTCTTGTAAGATTCTGCTAATGTAGCTTTGCCATAAAGTAGAAATAGCTCACCTGGTCGCATTTCCTGTCTGGTGGATCTGGGAAGCCTGACCCATAGAGAACCTTCCATTGTTTTTACTCCAGGCAGATGGCTCTGTGATGTTGGCAAATGGTATCATCCAGGCCTGCCTCGATCCTTTGGGACGGATGGTGTCTCTTTCTTTACTACACCCAAAGAGGTACGTCTTCCTGTAACTACACGATCTGTACGAAGCTCTGCAAACGGGAGGTTCTCCTTTGATCTCTCTGGGTTGGACTTCTCGTTGCAGAGAGGCTGTTCCGGAGGGTTGCCAGGCCAACCAGTTCGTGATCTTTGATGATGTCCCTCTGTATTGGGATGCCTGGGATGTGATGGATTATCACCTGGAGACCAGGTAAGGCGCAGGTGTCAAGGTTCCGAGTAGCTCATCCCCTTCACGACTGACTGGCCCAATGATGTGATGTTTCTTTGGCAGCCCTAAAGCAAACACCATGGTCACAAACTCAACACTGCTGGTTGGGACGCAAACCTGAAGAATGTTTTTTTTGCTGGAAATGAAGTAAATGGTAGTTTCCGGGGGGGGGGGGAGGGAAAACATCTGTCAATTGCTGTCATGTGGCTACCAAATGCTGCAAACAGCTGTCAATGCAGGCCAGTTGCTAGGTGGCCCAAAATACAATCACATGACTGCCGGGGGGGGGGGAACAGCTCGGCCTTTGGAACTTCCAATCTGGATCCTAAGTCCATTTTTAAGGACTGTTATAACTTCCAGAAGTCCAGAAATGGGCCTATTTCTGGCTTCCAGAGGGCCTCCGGAGCCCGTGGAAGGCCATTTTCGCCCTTCCAGAGGCCCGAGGAAAGCCTCCGGATTCTGGGGAAGATGAAAAAAGCCCCTCCCGGAAGTTCCACTAGGCCACGCCCGCCCAGGAACCGGGTAGAGAACTGGTTGTTGGGGTTTTTAAATCCCACCCCTGCCTGTAACCCAGGGGTCTCCAACCTTGGCCCCTGGAAGCCTGGTGGACTTCAACTCCCAGAATTCCACAGCCAGCTTTGCTGGCTGTGGAACTCTGGGAGTTGAAGTCCGCCAGGCTTCCAGGAGCCAAGGTTGGAGACCCCTGCTGTAACCTCTAATTTTGAGGCAGCAATTTTCTTTTTCCAGGAAGCCCATCACTCATCTCCTAAAACCCCTGGAAATTTCCACCCCGGGCGGCCTGCGGGGCAGTGTGAGCTTCTCCCTGCAGCTCAGCAAGAGCAGTATCCTAACCCAAGAGGTCATCCTGGATGCAGGGAGTCCTTACATCTCCTTCCAAACTCAGGTTTGAGTTTCTTTTTTCTTTTCCCCATAGAAATGTTGACTAGCTGGGTAGAATCCGACTTTGTCTTTCTTCTTCTGATCTGCAGATCTCCCTTTCTTCATTAGAGCTGCCAATGGGGGAAAAAAAATATATCTGTTTCTTCTTCTTCTTCTTTTAATTGCTTGCTTGCATTCCAGGTGGACTGGGACGAAGCTCACAAGTTCCTCAAGGTGGAATTTCCAGCCAAGGTTCGGAGCCCGAACGCCACTTACGAGATCCAGTTTGGCCACTTGCAGAGACCGACGCATTGGAACACGTCCTGGGATTGGGCCCGGTTTGAGGTGAGATTCTTCTTCTCCTAACTGGTGTCCCCACGATGGAGTGATCAAAATCCTGCTTGTGGTTTTTATGTTCGGCTCTTCATTGGCTCCATGGGGGCCGCCATCTTGAATTTCTGCTTGTCTTTTTACATATAACTCTTCAGTGGCTCCATGGGGGCTACCATTTTGAATTTCTGCTTGTCATTTTTTACGTACAGCTCTTCAATGCTTCCATGGTGGATGCCATCTTGAATTTCTGTTTGTTTTTTTATGTTCGGCTCATCGGTGGCTTCAATGTGGCCGCCATCTTGAATTTTTGCTCTCTCTTTTTTATGTACAATTCTTCAGTGGCTACAAGGTGGCCACCATCTTGAATTTTTGGACCTCACCTCCATCTCAGACCAGACTGTGTCAAATGTGTCATTAAGTCTTGAGTCCCTTCGCACCCACAAGAGACCTAAATCTAGCCCACCTTGAATTCAACTGACTTCTTATCTCCCGCTAATTTCCCTTGACTGTTAGTAGTTCAGATTCTTGTAGAGAGCTTAAGCTTGTGAAAAAATCTTTATATTCATTCATTTGAGCTGCCTGGATTTCCAGATTTCCTCAGTTCTTAAGCGTTTTCCCACGCAACTCAAGCCCGAAATAAGTTTGCGGCATGCCTCGTTGATCACCACACCAGTTTTCATGAACATGAATGGATCCTGCCAACCGAATAGCCACTTTGCAGCCTAGATGATGTTTGTCTTGAATTCAGCTTGGGTTTTCCTTTTGCTTTTTTTTATTTAGGTGTGGACTCACAAATGGCTAGACTTATCTGAGCACGGCTTTGGGGTTGCCTTGTTGAACGACTGCAAATATGGCTGCTCAGTCCACGACAATGTGATGAGCCTCTCCCTGTGAGTTTTGGCGGACGGTAGGAATTCCTGGGTTATGGCAGAAATGATTTGGGGGATGACTTTGGCCTTGTCTTCTTGGGTTATATATTTTTTTTAACTTTTGTCTTTGTGTTCCTGTCGACTGGTTGATATTTTGTAGAGTTTTCATGGGGCCTAGCAACTTCAAGTTGCATTTAATGCATTAGAAGGATAGAATATAATTCACGTCAACGTTGGCTATTTGGATCATTAACAACAAAAGCATGTGGTGTGAATGAGTGGATAAGACAAATCTTGATTCCCATGAAGGTTACGTGCTCCAAAGTCCCCTGATGCTACTGCAGATATTGGACGTCACCAGTTTACCTATGCTGTGATGCCTCACCTGGGTAAGCAACACCTGAGAACCTGATCTTGGCAGACTGCTCTCCTCCTCCTCCTCCTCCTCCTCCTCCTCCTCCTCCTCCCTCCTCCCTGTTCTTCACCATCTCTTTTTTTCTCCTCTCTCATCTGCTTCTTTTTCTTCCTCCTTCTTTGCTCCCCCAATCTATTTATCCTTCCTCCCTTCCTCCTTTCCTCCCTTCTTCCCTCTCTCCTGTCTCCTTCCTTCCTCTCTCCTCTGCTTTTTCTTCTCCCTCTTCTCTTTCTCCCTCCTCTATTTATCCTCCCTCCCCTCTCTCCTTCCCTTCCTTTCCTTTCCTCTCCCTCTCCCTCCCCTTCCTTCCTTCCTTCCTTCCTTCCTTCCTTCCTTCCCTCCCTCCCTCCCTCCCTCCCTCCCTCCCACCCACCCACCCCTGGATTATTAGTTTCTGCAAATTGGTTACTAATTTTATTTTTCCTAAATCATACCATTTGCACAGATGTTAGGCCAATGGGAAGACTGGCAGAAGGAATGGGAAGACACCAGGAAGACTAGAGGGCAAACAATACCTCCAAAGTGATGGTGGCCTACTTTAAATAACAGCCCTGACTGTACAGCTTTGTCATCCACAGGTTCTTTCCAAGAAGCTGGGGTAATCCAGCAGGCCTACAGCTTGAATTTTCCTCTTCATGTCCTGGAAGGCACTCCTCCTGGGCCATGTCCAGTCTGGAGTGCCTTTTCTGTCCAGTCTCCAGCTGTTGTCCTTGAAACAATAAAACAGGTAAGGAGCCAAAGAAAAATGCAACCATTAAACTCAATTCATCTGGGCATGCTTCCTGTCTGGACCGCCTCGCAAGGTTGATATTTGTCTTGCAAGCCTTCTCTCCCCTCTTGCTTTTTCAATCCAAGAAATGAGGGACGTGGTGTGGCCCACCAGTAGAGCTAGCAGCAGATTTGCACAGTGAGGAGGTTGGGGAGGAGCCTGGGCCAGTCCTGGAGTCTGGGGAAGGCTCTGACGAGCGCTCTGCATTGGAGGCAGAGATGGGGCCAGGACCGTCCGACGGTTATCAGCTGCCTTTGGAGTCGGAGAACAGTGAGGCAGAAGAACAGTTGGAGCCTGTTCCCAGTGTGCGCATGCACAGAACTGCCAGAAGAAGGGAACAGCTAAGGAACAAGAAGCGACTCGGGAGTAAAGCCACAGGTGACAGTGAATGGCCCCTCCCTTAGGGGACAAAAGAGGAGCGAAAGGGAGGTGGGGTTTTGCAGGCAACAATTAGTTCATTTGGATGAAAATCTGTTCCTGCATTCTTGCCAAGTATTGTCTGCTACAGTGTGGCATCTGAAAGATATCGGCCTGGCAGCTCTCCAAGTCTGATAAAGTTCTGTAATTGTGAACTACCTTGAAAGACTGTTGCCCAGGACTTTGCTGGAGAGGAATTCACTGTAAACAAAATAAAAGAGGTTTTATCGGGCCGCTGAGTCGGTTTCGTGCTGTTGAGGAAGCCTAGGTCAGAACAGGAGGGTCCCCTTCTGAGACATTTGTGGGCCCTTCCCTCTCCCCCAGTTCCTTCTGTGGCTCAGCTGCTGCTGTCTATCAGCTTTGGAAGCCATATTAGCATTTGGAACCCTGACACTGTCCTGATCATAGTCTAGTCCAAGGGTCTTCAAACTTGGCAAATTTAAGACTGGTGGACTTCAACTCCCAGACCTCCTGAGCTAACATGACTGGAGGAAGAATTCTGAAAGTTGAAGTCCACAAGTCTTAAAGCTATCAAGTTTGAAAACCTTGGTCTAGTCTGTGTTTCTTTCTCCTGTTTCCCAAGGTTGTTCCCACACACCATTCAAATTTATCACAAAACTAATGGGATTTGATGAGCTTTATGTTCAACTTGGAAGTCAGCTTAGCTTGCCAGTCCTTTCTTCTGCTTTTGGTGAACCTTTGGGTGAATCTTGTGCTCTAGGTCAGGGGTCTCCAACCTTGGCTCCTGGAAGCCTGGTGGACTTCAACTCCCAGAGTTCCACAGCCAGCAAAGCTGGCTGTGGAATTCTGGGAGTTGAAGTCCGCCAGGCTTCCAGGAGCCAAGGTTGGAGACCCCTGCTCTAGGAGTTTCATTTCTGTCCCTAGCGACATCTCACAAGAGCAGGGCAGGAGTAGCTATACGGAAGGAAAGAATCACGCTGAGCTAACCAGGGGATCTTCCTTGGTTTCTTTCCCCAGGCTGAGGACAGGCCAGATGCCTTGGTGGTCCGACTTTACGAGTCCTACGGCAGCACCGTTGACACCTGGCTCCAGATGGGCTTCCCCATTCAAGAGGCGGCCATGTAAGTGGAAAGGGGATGTCTTAATGGTCAACTTTTTCCCCAGAAGCCCCTTCTCTGACACCATAACTGTCTTCTGCAGGTGTGACCTCCTTGAAAGACCTGATCCCAACACCTCCTTGGTTCTGGAAGAACATCGGTTGAAGCTTTCCTTTCGGCCCTTCCAAATACTCTCTATCCTGCTGGTCTTGAGGGGACAAAGCGGGGATTGACGCTTGCAACAGACTGCCCTTCTAAGGACTCCACAGCTTCTGTTGTTTGCCTAACACAGGTGAAAAGCACCAGGGACGGATTACAGGGATGGGCTAACAGGTAGTCCTCAATTTATGATCACAGCTGGGACTGGAGCTTTCGAACCGTGGGGGCACATTGCCTAGAATGCAGCATTGCAGGTTAATTTACTGTCCACTGTCAGCAGTTCGATCCTGACCATCTCAAGGTTGGCTCAGCCTTCCATCCTTCCGAGGTTGGTCAAATGAGGACCCAGATTGTAGTTAGGGGCAAGAGGCTGACTCTATAAACGGTGCAGAGTGCTGTAAAGCAGGGGTTTCCAACCTTAGCAACTTGTGGACTTCAACTCCCAGAGCTTCACACCTAGCTTTGCTGACTGAGGAATTCTGGGAGTTGAAATCCACAAGTCTTAAAGTTGCTAAGGTTGGAGAACCCCTGCTGTAAAGCACTGTGAAGCGGGATATGAGGTCTTAAGTGCTACTGCTGTGCTGTAATTGAGTCAATTTTACAATGTTTTTTTCCATAGTTGTTAAGCAAATCATGTGGTCGTGGATCAAACCAGGTAATCATTAAGCTAATCTGTCTTCTCTCCCCTCCCCCCAATTGACTGAGCTTGGAAGATCAAGAGATATGTCAAAAAAAATTAATAATAATTAAAAGCAATTGTTCAATGAATGAGTCGAGTTTGGGGGTCATTGTTTCAATGATCTGCCTTAGTGTTTTTCTGACATAGGAAAGCAACTTTTAAAGCAAGATATTTTTTTATTAGTATATAAAAACATATATTGCTGTAAAAAGAAGGCAAAGCAAGTTGAAGATTAAATCTTAGTCATTCTCTGTCCGGAAGTTTTATTCAGAAAGTTCTTTGTGCTTCGCTGTTTTTTTTCCACAATAAAAACGTTTTGAGAGGTGGCAACTATTCAAACTGCTGGACTCCTTTCTCTTCCATTCGCTCAGAACGATGTGAAACCAAAGGCATTTTTTCCCCTCCCAGGTGCAGGTTTTTAAAAGCAGCGTAAGTCACATCCAAGAAATCTGTGCAACGCTAAGTTTAAACATTGGTAATTGAGGAAGCAGGAAAACATTGTTTTACATTGTTCTCGGCTGGTCGTCTTGGATCAGAATCTCTGCATTTATCTCCCTCTGCCGGAGCGTGAAGTTCTTCCTGAAGTTGGTAATCTCGAATCAAAAGCTGCATTTTTATCTCCTCTGTTGGAGCAGGACGTTCCTGCCTGAAACTCACGAGGGTTCTTCAGTCACTAATCTTGGATCCCAAAGCTGCATTTATCTCCTCCGCTGGAGCATGAAGATCTACCTGAAGCTTTTTCAAAGATATTTCCATGTTGAGAAGGATTAGGAAGCCTTCACCCGTTTGGATCTCGAGATGGCTGACGCCTTAGCTAAACAGAGAAAATTAATAACAGTCATATGATCTACTTGGTAGGCTGTCAGGGTTAGGGTTAGGCAGTCACCCCAATAAAATCATGAGTCTCGAGGCGAACTTCCAAAACTTAAAAAGGATTTATTGGGAGTTAACAATAAGGATTTATTGGAAGTTGTCCGGCACTGCCTGAGTGTAGCCAACTCTGAGACACATAATTCATTGTCACCCTTAACCCTGGTTTTCCCGCACCCCCTGGGCGTATCATCATTCATATTCTCCAATGGGACACCTCCATAGCTCAGAGTCATCGGTCATGTTCTCCAGTTAGAATTTTGCACGGCAGAAACTTCAGTCACCTAGTTACTATCTTTGCAAAAATATTCATGGAATGCACTTTGGATTTCCAAGTGTCACACTGCTCTTTCAAACCCCTTTTCCCCCCTCCATTGGTAGCCCCCATAAATCCCAGATAGATCCCCTTTCTCACTTTGGTTTTTCTGAGCAGGTGTTTGCCTCTTCCGTGCCAGAGGTGGAGAACTTAGCAGCGAAGACTCTTGCAAATCATAAGAGGATTTCTGAGATCTGGTCTTCGGTTCTCTGGCTCTCTTGACCATAACCTCTTCCTCCTTTTTTTGTGTAGCTCCATGCTCTGCCTTAAGTTTCCTTCTTCCCTTAGCTTCTTTCTCAGCAGGACTGCTGGTTGAGTCGCTCCTTGGCTTGAGAGCCTACAGAGATGGAGAAAGATGCTCAGGGGAAAGCCAGTCTGCCACTTGAATGAGATGGATTCTCATTGGATCAATGAGATCTCAAGGAAAGCCAATCTGCCACTTGAATGAGATGGGTTCTCATTGAATCAATGAGATCTCAAGGAAAGCCAATCTGCCACTTGAATGAGATGGGTTCTCATTGGATCAATGAGATCTCAAGGAAAGCCAATCTGCCACTTGAATGAGATGGGTTCTCATTGGATCAATGAGATCTCAAGGAAAGCCAATCTGCCACTTGAATGAGATGGGTTCTCATTGGATCTCAGGTGGATCAAGAATTAATCGGGGGCAGAAGATGGGAACCTGCAGGTAACTGAATGCGGCTCAGTTACAACAGCCAGAGATTCACTAGTCCCCAAATTCATATTCTCTGAGGTGTCGGATTACCATAATGACATCAAAAATGAAACTCCAACGTAGTATAGGCAGTCCTCGACTTCCAACAGCTTGTTTAGTGACCGTTTAAAGTTAACAACAGCACCCAAAAAGGGATAGGACCAGGGGTGGGATTCAAATTGCTTAATAACTGGTTCTGTGAGCGTGGCCCAATTTGTGGGTGTGGCTTGGTGATCATGTGACAGTGGACGTGGCTTATATGTAAATATTATAAATATTTATGTAATTATTATTTTTTTTAAAGAGCAACTTTTAACCAAAATCAGGCAAAGCAATCAGGCAGATTGAGTTGCTTGCAGAATCACAGAGTCACTCACAGATCTACCTTTCTGCAATCTGCTGCCTGAGTCAGTGGCGCGATTTGCCAGTTTTCCGAACTGTGCAGGATGGTAACAACCAGTTCTATAGAATTGGTCTGAACAGGCAGAATCCCACCCCTGGATAGGACTATTACAGCTTCCCCATGGTCACGCTGTCAGGGTTCCGACGATTGCCCTAATTAAATCATGACCCTCGAGCCAAGCTTCAAAAAAAATTCAAAAGATTTATTAGGAGCAACATGCTGGCATTAACCTAACTGAAGCCAACTGTGGCATAAGTAATTTACAGTCACCTGTGACCTTGTTTTCCCCCTTCCCACCTGGGTGTATCATAAATCAGATTATCCAAGGAAGCACGTTCAGGGGCTGGGTGTCATCAATCACATTCTCCAATGAAGGATTTTCGGGCTGAAGAGCCGGGAGCCTAGCTACAATCTTTGTAGATAAGGATGGAATGTACTTCTGGTTGTAAACTGCTGTAATGTGCCTTCAGATTCTTCATTCCCCCTTCCCCCACTTGTTTATGGCAACTTGAAAACAGGCAGAGGAATATGTTGCATGAGTTGACATGCACGGTCAAAATTCGGGTACTTGGCAACTGTCCCCTTTTTGCAACCTTCTGCCCAGCCAACTCAACTTAGTTCAGGAGCTTTGATTAAAGATTGATTAAATTAACAGAAAAAAATAACAGAATAACAGCGTTGGAAAGGATCTCTGTGGTTTTCTAATCCAATCCCTGCTTCAAGCAGAAAATCTGATACCACTTCAGAAAAACGGTTGTCCAATCTCTTCTCGTTTTTTTTCCCTTTGAAAACATTTTACTTCTCATTTATGAAGCTTCTTTTCAAGAACTGAAGAAACTTCTTGGATGAGAAGCGAAACCTCTTCAAAGAAAGCACAAGGAAGTCCAATTGCCTCTTGAAAAAGAAGCACCTTTGGGTCTCGGGTAAATAATATCCCAAAACAGAGAAAGAGATCATCCTTCTACCTTTGAACTCTGCACGGCTGGTTTAGACTTTGGTTGTATCTTCTTTTTCTGAGATTTCCCCCCTGGGATTAAAAACATCACACGCATATAATTAGATCAGTGCCATCTTGATTTCTTAATTAATTACCATATTATTCTATGTTCCATGAATCAGGACATGTGGGACTGATTGGGACAGATTGTAGGGTGATATCCAAATATAATCTTATTTTACTTATATATTAAATTATTGAATTTCATTCCAATTTCATTTTAAATCGTATTTTACTCCAGGTTCATTTTAAACTGTATTTCATTCCAATTCCATTTTAAACTGTTTTTTATCAGATTTTAGTAATAATTTGTGTCTGCACTTTGATATGTCCAAAGGGCTAATTAATAAAGTAAAGTAAACTAATTTATGTTCTACGATATAGGAACAGAAAGTGACTTCTTAGTCAGAGTCATATTTCTAGTTTTAATTTTTCTGTTTTCCAGCTGGGAATTTCAATCTCTGGATCCTTTAACCAGAAAAACTAGCAGTCCAATTTGAGATCTTCTGAGACTAAGATCCTAGCAAATATCTTTGATGCCAACCTACATGCTGGCTGTATAGTGATTTAGGGAAAAAAACCCACTTTCTCATTTTCTATTTTCCTCAAACTCCTGGAAATGTAAAAATGGAACTCACCTTTTGGAGCCAGAGGTCCTGGGTCTCCCTACATGGAAGAAAAATAATTCAAAAATAATAATTGGCATAGAGTTAGGCCAGATTTACTATACTTGGCAGTCCTTGACTTACAACAGGTCATTGAGTGGCCGTTTGAAGTTGCAACAATACTGAACAAAGTGACAGTTTTTTAAAAGGAAGAAATTCAGTCCGAACCCAAAGTACATATAAATTATAAATAAAACCAACACAAACCATTCTGCAGCAAATTAACGAGACAGGGGAGGATAAGGAATTGCAGACTTCAAAAGATAACGAAACACCCACAGTTGGGAGGACGCCAAAACCTAGGTAAGACTTGACAAACCAAGATAATTCACGCTTTGCTTCCAGCAAAGTGCTGTGCGCAAACGCCCTTTTTAAATCCTCTTTTCCCAGCTGCAGCTAATGAAGGGAATCAGGGCCCTTTTCTCCACCATAATCCACGTAACTCACGTTGCTCCCTTCTCTGTTTTTCCCTGCGTGCCCTAGAATTAAGAGGGGGTGGGCCTGGGTCTTCCTCTGAATGCCCAGCCGGACTTTGCCCTTCCCCAGTTTCTTCCACAGCCATCAGAGCCACACTCCCACTCCCTATCAGCTGCTTGCCCTCCCCCTCAGAATCAGATTCCAACAGGGTCATGACAGTATCCCTTACCTGGAACCAGATGGTCCTGCCGTTAGCATCACGCAGGGATTTCATGCCGGGAACAGAGTAACAGTGCAGCCACTCTACAAAGATTGCAGCATCCTCTCGGTTGGTGGGGTCATACCCCTTGCCACCTCCTAAGTGAAGACAAGCCAAGACATAAATCCAGGTCTGACAGTGGGGAGGAACATGGGCCAGTCCAGGAGTCTGAGGAGGGCTCGGACGAGGGATCTGCGATGGGGCAAGGGCCACCTTGAAGTTATATGCTGACTCCGGAGCCGCCAGAATCTGACCTCAGCGAGGCAGAGGAACAGGGGGAGCCTGTTCCCAGTGTGCACTTGCACAGAGCTGCCAGAAGGCAAGAACAGTTAAGACAAAAGGGACAACTCGGGAGTAAGGCTTGGAGATGACTGGCCCCTCCCATAAGACACCAAGGAGGAGCAAAGGGACATGAGCCTTTGCAGGAAGCAACTTTGTTCATTCTGATCGGTTTAAACTCTGAAGCTCCGTGTTGACCTTGTGCTCTTTTTGGCATTGTACGGCTAATGGGAAATGTAGTCATTGGCAGCATTTCAAGGGAGATAAAGGTGGGTGCTTATCATCCTTATCCTGAAAGACTGTGGCTGACTTCAGTTGGACTATTCAGACTGTGTGGGACTCATTACGGGCTGTGAATGCATATAATTCACAGCTGTTGAAATAAACCAGAAAAGGTTTTTGGGAACAGCATGTGATTGTTACTGTCTCAGAAAGCCTTGGTCAGAACAGTAGCCCTCACCACTTTGTTTAGTGACCATTCAAAGTTACAACAGCACTGAAAAAAAGGGCAATTTTTCACAGGTGGGACCTTTGGAGCATCCCCTTGGTCATGTGATCAAAATTCTTATCATAAACTGGTTTGCATTTATGATGGCTGCAGTGTTTTGGGATCCTTTGTGGGCCTGACCAGGTGCTTACCTAGATTCACAGCCTCCATGGGCAACAGGTGACAGGCCTCCAGCAAGTCGGGATTCTTTCGTTTCAATTTTACTTTCTTGCTCAAGGTTGCACCAGAAACCTGAAACGTGGAGACAGGAAGTCAGATGAATGGAAATCTTTCTAAACAGGCAAAACAAGGGATTCTGATCCGATATCTCTCATGCCCGTCAGTGTCTGAATCTAAGGAAGCTGAACAGCTGACAGGCAGCGGGAGTGTGGCTCCGCTGGCTGTGGAGGAAACTGGGGAAGGGCAAAGTCCAGCTGGGCAGAGCAGGGAAGAGGTAGAACAAGGGAGAGGGAATTTGGAGGAAGACCAGGCCCACCCCCTCTTCATCCTAGGGCACCCAGACAGGAACGGAGAATAGAGCAATGTGAGTTGCATGGCTTACGGGGGGAGGAAAGGGCCCTGATTCCCTTCATTAGCTGCAGCTGGGAACATTTTATAAAAAAGGCAAGCTGCGTGCAGCAGGCTGCTGGGAGCAAACGTGACTTTATCTTGTATTGTCATGGCTTATCTGTGTTCCTGGCGTCTTCCCAACTGTGTGAGGTTTGCCGTGCTTTCAAGTCTGAAATTCTTGCTCCTGCCCTGCCAAGCTAATTACTTCAGCTCAGTTTGTTTGGATTTTAAGTTACAGTTTGTGTGTACCTTGTTTTGGACTGAATTTTTCTGCAGTCAAAGGGAGAGTTTTTCTCCAGCCGGAAGGTAACCAGGACATTGGGGGTAAAGTTGGACCTAATAAAGGGACTCATTGATTATCTGACTGTGTTGCCTTTGTGCCACACTCCTTTCGGTCATCACAATGCCTTTTTTCTTTGAGTAAAACTGTGTACACGTAGCCCTTGACTAATGACCATGGGTTTCATGGTTGTTCAAAGTTAGGACGGCGCTGAAAAAAGTGACTTATGACTGCTCCTCCTGCTTACGACCGGCACACCACCCTCATAGACATGTGGCTGCCATTTGAGTGCTTGGCAACCGACCTATGCTGCATCTCGGGATCACCATCTGGAACCTCCTCCACCAGCGTCCAACAAGCAAAGCCAACCAAGAAAGCTGGATTCGCTGAACGGTCATACTGATTCGCTTAAGTGCCTTCAACTGGTTAAGATCTTGAAAGTGCACCGCTCTAGCCTTTGGGCTTCTTACCTGAAGCCCCCGTTGGAGTTCTTCCAGAACGGTCCGTGCCTTCTCAAAGGGAGGGATTTTTGATCTAGAAGAAGTCAGGGAAAAGATGGTTAAATGCTCAGAGGGTGTTAACCGTCATGGCGGGCGCTTCTTGTCTGTACTACCTCAAAAGGTCCTTCTTGCAAGTTTGGAAGTTCCTCTCCCGTTCCTTACTTTCACTCTCATGAAAACTAAGGATAGCAATAGCGCTTAGACTTATATACGGCTTCACAGGGCTTTCCAGCCCCTCTCTAAGCGGTTTACGGAGCCAGCCTTTTGTGTCCCCCCCCAACAATCTGGGTCCTCATTTGACCAACTTTGGAAGGATGGAAGGCTGAGTCAACCTTGAGCCTGGTGAGATTCAAACTGCTGGCAGTTAGCAGTCAGCAGAATTAGCCTGCAATTACTACATTCTAATCACCAACGCCACCATGTTAGTTTGCAGGCTGGATTGCTGGGTAATTGCATTACCTAGTTGGTAATGAAACGTCTGCAAGAAAACAATCAAGCTCAGAGAGCACCAAGGACCCCACAGTCCTCCTTCTCTCCACAAACTCCGCTCCTTTCTAGCACTGATAAGGTTACCTAGTTGGGTAATGAAACGTCTTCAAGAAAACAACCAAGCTCAGAGAGCACCAAGGACCCCATGGCATATACTGCCTGTAGGCCCACACCCGGACAAGCATCCTACTCTAGAAGTACATGGAACAGTTTCCAGCTTGCAATCCAGATGCTGTTGTCCCTGTGATCAATCTGCAAGCCTTCACTAACACAACTTCCAACTTGTTTTCTCCAGATGCTTCCTTTGGAGTCCAAAAAGGTCTTCTGGATTCTCCAACACAGGACCCCAAAGTTCCCTCTGCTTTCCAGCAGCAAACCACCAACTAGTTCGCAGACTCACCGGTGAAGAATCTCAGCCCGGAGGTAGTTGCCGACTCCATTGAAAAACTTTTGGTTGAGCAGAGCCTCGCAGATGGGCTTATTGAAGGCCTTGTCGGAGAGATTCCTCAGGATGTTGTCCCTGGAAAACAAGTCACGATTTGTTAGCCGGGAATATTTGGGATTCTGTGAAGGAATTGAGAGAGGCCCTTGCGGGAAAAGACACGAAAGAGCCATGAAGGAGGAACTTGGAGAAGAGATTATACAATCCAGAGATCAAAGGCACTGTAGGATAGCATTAGTCAAGGCTAGGAAAAAAAAAAAAAAAAGATAGATTCTGGTAAGTACCTTTTTGCAACTAATTTGACTACAAAGCAGAAACCTTCAAGAGTTTTTAGATAACACGTTAGTTGAAAAATGTAAAACCTTTTAATACAATAGGTTAGTTGGAAAATGAGCAACCAGAGTGAAAGCAGGGTGAGAAGAACACCCAAAATATCCCCTTGATTTCGTTTAGTGTGAGAAAGGGAAACCTGGACAAAGTTTCAAGATGAGATAATCTTTTGAGGTAGGCCGGTCAACGAACAAGACATTCCAGAAATGATCCTGTACAGAACCTTGAAAGCATCTCCAAGTTTCTTTCTGCCCACGCTATACTAAATAAAAGTGGGGTTATTTGGGGTGCCAATAAAGGAGAATATCTATAGCTCTGGGTTGACATAATGGCTCCTTGGAGTCCTTGGGTAATATTTCATTATCCAACTAGGTAATATCATCAGTGCGACGAGGGAGTGGGATTTGTAGTGTGGTTGTTGTCTTGTAGATGTTTCATTACCCAGCTAGGTAACATTATCAGTGCTAGAAAGAAGAGAGGAGGAGGAGGAGGATGACGACTACGGAATCCTTGGTGCTCTCTGAGTTTGTTTGTTTTCTTGCAGATATTTCATGATCCAAACTAATAAAGTCATCCCTGATGGGTGCTTACTGTATTATGAGTGTCTTCCTCCTGCTGCTTTCCATCTCCAGAGCAGTGTTTTTCAAACTTGGCAAGTTTAAAACGAGTGGACTTGATAGCGATCAATCCCAGGCTTGGGATTGTAAGAGATAATCCCACATCACCCCCAACCTTCTCTAATCTGCCTGCTTCCAAATCTTTTTGTGTTGCAATTCCCATCCCTCCCAGCCCTTAGCTGGTGGATGATGGGAGTTGTGTGTGTGTGGGGGGGGGGGAATCATTTTTAACCTCAAGGATATCAAGTGGTCAAAATATACATTTTTTAAAAAAAACAGGCCTTGGGTAAGAAGGCAAGTGGGTTGGAAGGCAGCCCCTCACCAGAGGTGGCATTCAGCAGGCTCTGACTGGTTCTGGAGAACCAGTAGTGGAAATTTTGAGCAGTTGGGAGAACTGGCAAATCCCACCTCCTGACTGGCCCCTCCCCCATCTCTTCTCCACCTCCCGAGTCCCAGCTGATTGGCTGTCTCTCCTTTGGTTGCTTTGCACAGGAGAACGGAGCTGGAAAGCAGGTTAGTGGGGTGGGGAGGGAATGGGGATTTTGCAGTAACCTTCCCCTGCCACGTCCACCAAGCTACACCCACACTCCACCAAACCACACCCAGTAGTAAACTGGTAGTAAAAAATTTTTTAAATCCCACCAACTGCCTCTCACCGAAATTGTTCATACTCCAACATCACGCAAGGCCCTCGGTCTGCTTGCCAGGTGCCGTCCACCTCCCACTTGCCAAAACGCCGGATGTCCACGTAGCAGAGAACCCGGGATAGCTTCTCTTGGGTGTAAAAACGCAGGTGAGCATGTTTGGGTATATCGGAAACCGGGACCAGTTTGAAATTCCCAGTCATGCCAAAACGGAACACCAGATCCATAGGGCGCCCTTTCGAGTCCTCCCGTTGGAGAGGCGTCAAAGTGAGCTTCAGTTCTTTGCCCCGGGAGACAGCCGAGATCCGGTACGCATCACTCTCAAAGGGCACTTCCGGATTCTTGCTGACTTCGGATTTTTCCACCTTCCCTGTAAAAGTAATTCCTGCACATTCTGTGTTGATGTATCTGGAGGCTTGAAAGAGTTCTGGGCCCTCAGGCATCCTTGAAAAAACAGGGAAAAAGAAGAAGACTTGAGGGCAGGTAAAACCACTTACAAAAAGATCAACAGGTATGTTGCAATGAGTCATGATTGAACCGTTTAAAGAAGAAGACTTGAGGGCAGGTAAAACCACTTACAAAAAGATCAACAGGTATGTTGCAATGAGTCATGATTGAACCGTTTACATCATCTTGTTTTTACCCTGTTGCTTTCTTGAAAATGAGAAAGGGAAGGGGGGGGCAGTGTAACCCACCAACTTTTCTCATCCAACCTGCTCTGAAGACCCCTGAAATTCCTCCCACCGCACCCAAGGCCCCCCCTCCACTTCAAGAGTCTGCAAAATCAAAATCATTTCCAAGCGATGGAGGATATTTGCAAACATGTAAAAAACAATGTCCTTCTCATCATTATTATTTATTTGTTACAAAAATCTTGTACAGGGTTATTTTTTCAGGACACGTATTTTAATAAAACAAAAAACTCTAGTTTTTCACCATGCTTCTTTCACTTATGTTCCTATCGCATGGGTTTCCTATTGATACCTTTACACAATGCAGTTGATCAATGCAAACAATCTTTCATTGTTTGTTTCTTTATCACTCAGTATCGATAAACTCAGTTGGCACAAATAAAACATCCACTTAAAATTTAAAATTATGAGGACATTTTCGGTAGGAAAACGGGGAGAGGAATTTTCCTGCAGGAAGGGGTTCTATGAACAAAAAACCTTAAAACTTAAGTTCTAGGCTAAAACACAGCTACAATGCTACTGTTGGCTGATTGAACAGTCAGCCTTTTCCTTGTTTATTTTATTTACTTTATTTTGTCAAGCGATTATAAGATAACAGAAGTATAAACATAGTAATGAATACTACCTATATATTGTGATTTGAGGAAATTGTTCCCAAATCCACCTCTGCAGGTGGAGCGCACCTGAACCCCAAAACGTGGGATTGGCAAAAGTCAAGGGCAGAGAAAGGGTACCACGCAGCGCTGCCAGCCAGTCTGCTTACTACTTCAATTGGTTGCTGTTGCAGCTGCCCAAAAGCCACGAGCTGCCTACCACTGTCCGCCGTCCTCAGCTCCGGCCAGCGAAGGGTTAACGCAGGGGACCGCCTCTCCTCTGCTCCCATTGGCTGAGAGGAGCCTCTGAGCATCTTGGGAGCTGTAGTTTCCGAGGAAGGCACATCCACGCTTCTGGGATAAGAACCAGCACAGCAAACTGCAAACCCGGGACTTTTTTGTGTGTACAAAGGGCGGGGGTCGTGAATCCTTGCAACGAGGGGAGGGGAGGCGAGGCATCGGACAGCGACCTTCTTGCGTGGATTTGGCAAAGATGGTTTAAAGCAATGGTATTTCTTTCCCACAGATTAATTTATAGTATTGTAGAGCGGCTCTTCTTACCAAGAAACTCAGGTTCAGCAGCACTGATGATATTACCTAGCTGGGTCATGAGATGTCTGCAAGAAAACAAAGCATAGAGAGTACCAAAGACCCCACATTCAACCCTGAGTTGCAAATATTCACTTTTATTAGAATCTGGGTGACTGGCAAGCATAGTAACAATTATCATAATGCTAAACAAACCAAATAAACTCTGAAAGAACTTCAAGATGACTGGAGAAATAATCATAAACAAACATCAGTAACAAAATTTATATATATAAAAGTGAAAAAAACAACAACCAATAATAGAACAAACATAATTTAAACACATAAAACCATTTTGCAGCTCATCTTGAGATTCCCAAGGTTGATATTGGTGTCAAAACTGCATGTGATAGAGGTAAGTGTACTGCCTTTATGACTGAGCAAATCAAATGTCCATTTAAACTTACTCATTTTTTGATATATAATTATCTTTTTAGACAGGAAATCAAAGAATCTTCCTTCAACCTTCCCTCTCCACCTCCCAACAACAACCCAGTAAGGTAGGCTGGGCTGTGAAGCAATTATCTAGAACTTACAGGTGTAGTTCAGTTTCTGGGGGTATGGAAGTAATTGAACCTGAAATTCTCGTCCTTGTTCAAACGTTTCACACTTGGCTTGAACAAAAGTATGATGACATTTCATTTAAACCAGCATTTTTTCCCTCTCAACCTTAAGATGTGTGGACTTCAATCCCCAGAACTCCCTAGCCAGGATGTGTGGATTCAACTCCTGGCTGGAGAATTCTGTGAGTTAAAAGTTGACACACCTTAAAAGTTGCTAAGGTGGAGAAATACCAATTTTGACAAATTTGCTTATGTGCCTAGCTTGGGACTCAAACCTTGAAACAAACAAACGAACATCAAACTGTTTTTTAATTTAATTTCCAGCCCAAAGCAATGAGGCCACCAGCCTTGGCCAATACACAGACTGGACAAAGATAGCTTTTGCCACATAGGTGGGATTTAATTTTCTGCCGCTCAACAAAATACAAGGGGAAATAAAAACAAACAAGGGAACGTTTTCATATTTTTGACATAGCGCAGTTAGAGCAAAACCTGTGTTACGCTTCACTTGAAAACTGATGCTCAAGTGAAAAAACAAACAAACATAAAAACAGATAGACTTCTCTTAAGGCAGAGATTGGATGTTTGTGGTGGAGACATGTCCCGATATTACCACACCCCAGACCTTTCCCACTGGTTTTTCTGGTCTGGCCTACTGGGAAATGGACATTAATCCCATCTGGCTGCTTTGCTTGTATCTCATAAGCCGAAAGAACATTATTCAGTGGAGACATTTTGGCCTGTAGTCAAAATGAATCTTCCTTCCTTCTGACTAGTCTTGGTCAGCATCCGGGGCTCCTCACTCGAGCGTTTTCATGATGGCTTGAGCCTGTTTTAGTTCTGAGGAGGGAAAATAGGGGGTTAAAAAAAGAAGGATCCTAATGACAAGTGGCCAAAGAGCCCCCAGAAGTCATCCAGAATCACCCAGATACAACACAGAAATTTGATAAATAAATTTTGCCTTTGCTGCCATGAAATTCCTAATTTCAAAGGTTTTGTTCTATGTCCTGTCAGGAATGACGTTAAACAGACCAAGGCTGGGGACAGGGATATCTCTGCCACTAAAATGGAGCATCTGAACATTTTTTGTCAGAATTTTGCTGCCTCCCCGTTCAGAACACTGTTCAGAACACTATTAAAGAACACTGTCAGGGCTTTGACAATACACCTCCATTCAAATCAAATCTCTAGCCACATCTCTCCGAGTAAAAAAAAAAAATTGATTAGGAGTGACCATGTTGCCATTAGCTGGGTGCAACAACACTAAAATACATCATTCATTTCCCCCTTGACCTGGGTCTTCCCCCCAACCCCTGGATGTATATTCTCCAATGGGACACATCCATAGCCAAGAGACATCAATCATGCCCTCCAGTAATAATCTTGAATGCCAACAGCTTCGGCTGCCTAGCAATTATCTGAAGCATTTAAGGAATGCCCTACTTTCCCCACTCCCTTTCTGCTGGCAACTAAAAAGACCAAAGAAGTAGTTTTTAGTTGACAAACACACTGTCACGTTTGTTTCTTTTTTAAAAAAGTATAATATTTTTCCCACGCTGTGTGATCAAGCAGCCTTGACTTCTGGCTTCTGTTTCCCCTACAAAGTGGTTCCCATTTCGGTGGCTAGAAAGAGGCAGATGGAAAGGTGAGGGATTCATGCCTGTAGCCTTTGGAGATTTTACAAGAGGAATGGGAACGTTTTGCCTCTTTAAATAGAGCTAGAAATAAGGTTCTGACAGAAACCAGCAGCCCTTGGCCCTCTCCAAGCTGTAGAAATGTTTAACTCCTCACCAGCAAGTAAGACGCGAAACTTTTCGGCCGACAATGTCATTGCCACAGGCTCTGTCACTTTTTGGTCGACATTTTTCACGTTCAGCTTGAGATGAACAACTGGCTCGTTGACCTGCCGGAGCTCACTGGAACTAAGCGTGTAATCCACTCTCCACGAAACAGAATCCAGGCAATTCACTGCAGGCAGAGGGAATCGAAAGTTTTCGGCCATGGTTTCTGCATGGCACCGGTCCCCTTGAATGCGACAGGGGCATTGCCAAGGAATTCACCCAATCTTAAGATTGCAGCAGCTTTCAAAATATTCTGGTACTATGATTTTTTAATTTGTGATTTGTCTGAGGAGGAAGAGGAGGAGGAGGAGGAGGAGGAGGAAGAAGAGAAGGAGGAGGAGGAAGAAGAGAAGGAGGAGGAAAAGAAGGAGAAGGAGGAAGAAGAGGAGGAGGAGGAGGAGGAGAAGAAGAAACATACTGAACTTCTGTATGGTTTGCCAATTGCACAGTGATAGATAGGAAAGCACTCCAGAGGGTTAATGTCATTGCCCAGAGGATCACTGGTTGCTCTCTCCCCTCTTTGGAAGAGCTTTATAGCTCCCGCTGCCTTAAGAAAGTTCAAAACATTCTCAAAGATCCACCTCATCCTGGGAACCCTTTTTTTGAACTATTACCATTTGGCAGACAGTACAGAATAATAAAAACAAAGACAAATAGGCTGAAAAACAGCTTCTATCCTAGGGCAGTAACTCTTTTGAATTCTGCTGTATAGTGCAGTGTTGGTGTGGTGTTGGGGGTTTCCGGTTCAATGTGTGGAGGGTGAAGGATGTGTGTTTGTGTTTATTTTCATGGTGATGGTCATGATGCGCACTGAAGATGGTGTTTGATTTCGTTGTACGAGGTGCAATGACAATAAAGTAACTAAAAGAGGAGGAGGAGGAGGAGGAGGAGGAGGAGGAGGAGGAGGAAGAGGAAGAAGAAGAAGAAGAAGAAGAAGAAGAAGAAGAAGAAGAAGAAGAAGAAGAAGAAGAAGAAGAAGAAGAAGAAGAAGAAGAAGAAGAAGAAGAAATACCACCACCACAGGGGACGAATGAATGTTTTTAAAAAAGCCAAATCGAATAGTTGTACCAGAAGCAGAATTCCATCTGCCTTTCCAACGGCCGCAAATGTGGATTGGTTGCTAAGCGCCAAAAATCCTGTCATGTGACCACAGAGGGGGTCTAAATGACAGAACTTGGAATCTGAATTGTTAAAATCTCCTTTTCAGGGTCTGTCATAACTTCAAACAGTCACTAGGGGTCTAGTCATAAATCAAGGACTACCTGTACTACCGAGCGCTCTGAATAGGCCAGTTTAAGAAGAGCAGCTTTGTGTGTTCCTTGAACCAAGGAACAAGGCGGTTCAGCCTTGTTGGCATTTTACAGAACGTTTCTCCAATCAATATGTGAAGCCCCTTGTGATGCTGAGAAATCTTCCCACAAGTAAGCAAAAACATCCCAGACTGGGAAAAAGCGGCAGAGGACAGTTTCCCTCAAGTGACCTTTCATTTTGGAACCAGCAAAGGAGTTCGACTTACATCTCAGGCTGCACTTCCTCAGGCTGTCCTGCAGAGGACTCTGCTTCTCCTCATAGGACCGACACAATCCTGCGGCATGCTCTACAACCAAGAGATCAGACAAGTTAAGCCACCAGCCCAAATCCTCTGGCTCCTTAAAACTTACTTAATCCCACCCTCCTCTAAAAATCCAACCAGTTAGAAATGAAAACCACAAATGCAAATTTTCCAAAGTTATTCAGATATTTTTCCCCTCTATTTCATACAACATATACCAAATTTCATTTCTCCCTCTGGATTTGTACTCCTTCAACTTCTTAAGTTTTATTTACGGTTAGAGGTAGTTCTGAAGAACCATTAATATTTTATGTTTTTAAAAGCAACAACTCCAAAATCACCTTTGGGCAGTCCCAGCTGTTGAAGTTCGCTGGACAGGGACTCAGAGTCCACGCTGTATTTGGCAGCACTTGAGAGAATGAAGGCAAGGACAGCGACAGTGGCTTTCACATCTCCCGATTCTGCAGAGCAAAAAAGAAAGGAAATGGTTGTCGGAAGCAAGTCTTCAGACCAACACATTTTATTGAAAAGGATATGAATGACTTATGCTGGCTGGGGAATTCTGGGAGTCAAAGTCCACACATCTTAAAGTTGTTGCTAGAATAGGGAAAACACCCCTCTATAATCAGCTCAAGGCCACGAATTGTTCCAGAACTGTGTATGTAGGTTTGCTGAAACATTTTGTTCAAAATTTACCTATTTGGAAAAGAATTTAACCACAGTCTGTCAGTGTCATGGCTGACTAGGGAATTCTGGGAGCTGAAGTCCACTGACATGTTAAATTTTTCAACTTTCAATTCCCAAACATTAGGGCTGCTCAAAAGTTGTGACATGCCCGGGGATTATAAAGATGTTTTGGTTATTTTAATAATAATTTAGATGTGGTTGGTAAGTAACTACATTTTGTTTGTTTCATTACCACATCTTAAAGCTGGCAAGGTTGAGAAGCACTGGTCTCTGTAGTTTGGAATTCATAGATGAACATGTAAGGTAGAGATAGCTTTACAGGATCTGTCATTTTTTGCTAGCTGCCCAGAGATGACCAATTTTGCAAGCCTCTTGCAAAAAGATACCAGTTGAAGTACAGCACCTTGTGCCATACCCCATGCACGAATTTGCTTTCAGCACCAATACTAAGGAAATAAATGCAACCCTGATTCTCAATTTTCAGTTGAGAAATGGTGACAGGATAGGAATTGGCTTAGCCGTATCTTAACTTAGCCCTTGGACATAGAAGGGAAGGATACTCACCAAACTTGGCATCTGATGTTAATTTCAGAATTTTGTCATACTGCAAGAGACAAAAGAACAATTTCTAGCTTGGGTCAGCTCAAATTTAACACTGGGGAGTCCCAACAACAAAACATTTTTTAATCCATCACAGAATTTTCTTTTGGGAGGTTCCAATTTAAGCACTCAATTGCCATGGAAACACAATTATGAATGGGGCAGCTGATTCATGAACCTATTATTTAAAAAATAACATTTCACAGGGTTAATCTGAAAGTGCTTCTCTCTTACTTATGCTGGATTTATGCAAACTGAGTTTGGAAAGCATCCACAAAAGAGACTGAGAATGAACTCACATCAATGCCCTCTCCAAGCACATCCTTCAGAACCTGGGCACAGATCAGCTTGAGTTTCACCGAAGACTGGAAAAAAATACCAAAATGTGTCATAACCATCATCTTGATTTTTTTAAAATCCTCCCTTGGAGAACGATAGTTTGTCAGGCAAAATCTTACAATGGGGCAAATCCAGCTACAAAGTAGGCAATAAAATGCTAATACTGCCATATCTTAAAATAATTAAAATATTCATGGAACTCAAAGGCCCCCCCAAAATCACTTACTATTTTAGCCAAAGTGCTAATTTCTGCCAAGACCCAGTCAGGACAGTCCAAATCTCCACAGAATCGAAACCTCTGCAGGAAGAAACAAAGTTTGAGTACTTTTCAACCATAGCAACTTTAAGATGGGTGGATTTCATCTCCCAGAATCCCCTATCTACTATGCATGGACTTCAACTCCCAGAATTCCTCCAGCCAGCATGCATGAACTTCAACTCCCAGAATTCCTCCAGCCAGCATGCATGGACTTCAACTCCCATTCGTTCAGCATGGACTTCAACATCCAGAATTCCTCCAGCCAGCATGCATGGACTTCAACTCCCAGAATTCCTCCAACCAGCATGCGTGGACTCCAATTCCCAGAATTCTCCATCTAGCCAACTTTCAACTTCCAGAATTCCTCCAGCCAGCATTAGGTGGACTTCAATTCCTAAAATGCAAGCTGGTTGGAGGAATTCTGGGAATTGAAGTCCACCCATTTTAGAATTACTGAGATTTTGCACTGACAAATGCACTACTCTGCACCCTTCTGCAATTGCGTCAGTTTTTCTTTTAAAAAGCTGGGCTTTCTCCTCTAATCCTTAAAAATAAAACCCCCCTTTTCCCCCGTTTAGCAATAAAGCCACACCCCCACTCACCATCTTCCCCTGATCTGAGCAACACCCTCCTTCCGATGCAAAGCGAGTCACCTGACTTCTCTTTTCCACCCAATCTCTGAAGAGCTTCCCTTGCATCACCTGACTTCCTTCTAGCCAATCCCCGAAAAGCTTCTGTTTTTCCAGCTGCCTCCTTTCTGCCCAATCCCTGAAGAGTTTCCATGTTTTTTTCCCATTTATTTCTACCCAATCCCTGAAGAGCTTCCTTGTTTTTACTTCTTTCTACCCAATCCCTGAAGAGCTTCCTTGTTTTTTACTTCTTTCTACCCAATCCCTGAAGAGCTTCCTTGTTTTTTGTTTTTTTTCACTTTCTACCCAATCCCTGAAGAACTTCCTTGTTTTTTACTTCTTTCTACCCAATCCCTGAAGAGCTTCCTTGTTTTTCCACCTTCCTTCCTCCTAGCCAATCCCTGAAGAGCTTCCCTTGTATCAGCTGACCGAAAACAAGTCACTGAGACACTGATCGTTAGTGGTTCTTGTTGCTTACTGGGGCGACACGTGTTCTGTTGAACGTGGGGACCACATGTGTTTAAGAACTAACGCGTGTATCAGCTCTTTTGCAAGGCTCGTTTCAAGATCTCAGCTTTTCCATTATTGGTTCCCAATTCAGTATATAAAAGGAACTTTGGGAAGGCTTTGCCTGGGTGCCCATAAGAGTACAAAACAAAAGTTATTCAGTTTTTATATCTTGGATTTTTGTTTGAAATGAGGGGCAACGTTTTGCCATAGCCCTGCCTCATTGGTGAAATCATACGAATGTTGAAGTCTAAGCCCTTCTCTGCTTTTCACTCTATTCCTCCTCCCCAATCTTCAAAATGAATCTGATTTTAATATTTTAAGCTGGTTTTTTAAAAATGTTCTTTAGTTCTGCATGCTGCCCAGAGGTCACTGCAGCTGGTTGGCCAATAACATTTAAAAAAATAAAATCCTGGCATGAGGGAGGAGCTGATATTTTGAGGGATGAACTTGTTATTCTTTTGCAACCCTTTAATAATATTTTGCAAATATTCTGATATTTTGAGGGGTGAACTTTAAAGTTAGGAGCTGATAGGCAATGCATTGTTATTGAGAAAACCCCAGTTTCCATATTCTAGATGTAGGAAGTTGGCACCCACCCCTCTCCTAGAAAAATGGAACATCCTAGGAAATATTAAAAAGGCAGAATATTTCCCCTAAGAAGAGTAGAAACTCAGAAGTAGAAACTCACCTCAGAAGCCGAAGCTCACCTCCACCTTTGCTAATGGACCATTACTCTGGCCTAGGCCAGTCTATTTTACATAACAAAGATCTACTCCACATAGAGCTATAATAGGAATTGCCCAAAGCCCTTTCATTACATCATCATCCAGCAAGGCTCAACCAAACCTGGGACTAGGGACAGCCTGTAGAGTTGAACTGAACCCAGAAGGATAATTCTTCCAGCATAGATAATTGGTTAGTATTTTATTTACAGGCAATTCTATGAGTTGATGTTAAAGATTTAAGTGGAGTATACCTAGCATTTGAAACCCAAATGACATTTTAAGCCACTAACTCCACACAAGGCCTTATTTATCAAATGATTTTGAAGCAAGTTGTGTCCCAACATAACATTAGACCACAAGCTTAGGAGGACCCAAACAGGACTGAATGAGAGTTCTTAAAAGTGAATACAACTTTTGAAGTGCTTGTACATAAGGTTAAATTGAAAGGGGGGGAATGATGACCAAGCACTGCCTCAATAAACAACAGAGAGAAGTGGTAGTTTTGTGAAGTCCAAAAGAATTCAGAATTATTTTCTGAAGTGAGCACAGTCTTAGTAAGACACAAATCCTCTAACCTTTATTTTGATGCTTCAGATATGTTTTCTATGCAAACAGAGTTATATATTTGTTTATTGAACAAGTTGTAGGGGATAAAAAGAAACAAGTTTTTTGTTAGGGCTTGATTTGTTTATTTTAACATCCTTACACACTGCATAACAACTTAAGAATTATAGCGTCTTTTCCTAGTACAAAAGATTCCTAGAGTGGTCAGGGCCAAGCTGGTAGTAAGGGCTATTAAGATGATCCCCAACAGCATCCAAGGAAATTGGAAGAAGCCTGAAAAGAAGAACAGATTCTCTTAAACAGTTTTTTTTGCACTGAAAATTCAAAGTAAGGAATATCATACACAGCAGGAAATGAAGAGCTAAACATTCTGGTTTTCCTTCCCTAAGAAAGAGTGGAACTTAATGACCAGCAAGTGCCATTGAGGTTACTGTCAGGGCTCCAACAAGTCCCCCTCCTTCAAAGCAAAAGTCTCTTTTTAGTTGACAGTTACTGTTATCCCAAATTTTTGCTCTGAGAATTTGCCCCGGTCAAAAGTCTGAACAAAAGTTCTTTGCAGATTTATAATTGGACAAGATTACTGTTAATAGGATAAAGGGTGACTTCCACTGAGTCCATCTTTCTGGCTCCAAGTAAGACAATTATATAGAATTTCACTAAATTTCATGCAGTTAATACTAAAGCCAATGGAAGTAATGGTTTGAGTGTCAGATTAAGGAACTGTAATCACATGGAAAGACTCTGGGGATTACTGTGGTCCTGAGGTCACAAAAGCTTTATGCCTCTGATTTAGCAAGCGATGTAAATATATCCGGTTATGGTTAGTCAACAAATCATGGATTAACACAATGTCTGAACTTCATAATCAGCATGATACTGTACCATATTCTGCTGATAAGACCAACTTATTTCGATTGTCAGGAGTTCTGGAAGTCATGTACGAGTCAAGAATGAGGATGGGACCGAGCATCACGTCAACATTGGCCTCCTTCGATTTATCTGCACAAGAACAAGATTCACAAGACATTTACATTAATGTAGAGAGCACCAGTTTGGTGTAGTGGTTAAGACATCAGGCTAGAAACTTGGAGGCTGTTGAGTTCTAGACCTGGTTTAGGTACAAAGCTAGCTTATGTAACCTTGAGGCTTGGACCTGTCCCAACTTGGTCAGTTAGAAAAGAGACTCTCTCAAATCCATTGTTAAGGAAAGTACTCTTTACTAAAACCAAGTGGTTACAGAGAACCAAAGCCTGATATGAGTTTTTCATGCCCAAAGCATGTGGTTAACTTTTCCCTTGATCCCTGGTTTTGCGGTGCTGCATTCCCATAGTGTGTAGTTTTATTTCCCTTCATGCTAACCTCCCCCTTATCCCAATCTTACAGTTCCTCTTTCCTCCCAGTTACGTATGGCAGGCTGGCAGCCAGCAAAACATGGCGTAGCAGGATGGCAATCCTGACAGGGCCAGTCACTTTCTTTCAGTCCTAGGAAGGAGGCAGTGGCAAGCCCCTTCTGAAAACCCTTGCCAAGAAAACTGCAGGGATTTGTCCAATCAATCTCTGAGAATTGGACACAATTGTCCCTCATGTAATACTTCCAGAAGTAGAACAGCTGCTTCTGAATATCATTCAAGTGAATAGCTTTTTCCCCTATACCAAATCTTGATTACATACCCAATTTAGCAGCCACGTCTCTGCCCAGTCGTCTTCCCCATTGGTCCAAGTGGCTGCTACCTTGACCTGTAGTTCGAACACAATTCTTGGTTTCACAGCAAGAGCAAATATCTGTGGTGCCTTCAACTGGAACCCAACTGTGGTGAAAAAAGCCAAATAGAAACACTTCCTGTAAGGATGCACCAATATTTATTTAGTCAGATTAACAGAATTGGAACAGAGTAGGTCATCTAGTCCACCCCCACCCCCCAGGCAGTAGACCCTACATCATTTTTGATAGATGGCAGTCCAGTGTCTTCTTGAAAGCCTCCAGTATCAAATACTTTCCCCTCTTAATAGATCAAAGGATGGATACTTGGCTATATTCTAAGTTACTGATAGTTGATGTCTTAAGTTCAAGTATTTACTTAAGTTCAATTGGGTTTACAAGTTTGTTAGGTTGGTTTCTGCTTAAGATACGGAATGAACTCAGCCAATTGTGGTTTATGTAGAACTCTTTATCATGTACAAAATACCTTATACTATTTGTACTAAGTATAGCTAACCCCTATATAAAAAAATATTGTTTTATTTTTGAATAAGTCATTTAACAGAGTAAGGGATAAGAGAAAAACCAGGCATAAGAACTAGTTCAGGAAGTTAAGATTTCTAACAGGTTCATCTATCAGAACATTCATTCATGGAATACTTGTTCAAATACGGAAAAGTATGTTCTTCAAACCAATGCAGGAAGCTGAGAAGGTCCTTACAGTGTATATATTAATCTGCCTTGGAGTCAAAAAAAATATGCAATAGCCAGTTAGGTACTCATTTCCAAGCTATTGGTGTGTAGCTCAAAACAACATAATCACCAAGTCTTCCAAAAAAAAAAAATGAATCTAAAACATTCTCCAAAGAAACAGATAAATTACATCAAAGGAACTAAGTTGCAAGCTCAAATTTATGTTGACTAAGCCTACTTAATGTCCTCCTACAGTGATACTTGGCTTAACAACCAGATGACTTGATCCTGTAAGAATGTCAGGTTGCTTACCTGTTCCTAGCTGGATAGAAGGAACAAGCTTTGTTCTCAGCATCAGGAGCCTGAGTAGCTGCAGCCACCTTCAAATGGCAAGTGATGTAGATCTAGGAACAAGGTAAAAGGTGGTTCAACCTAGGTTTATGACATGACCAAGAGTGAAACTTCAAAAATATGGCCGTTAGGAGCTGGGCTTTAGAAGAAGGACTCTTACCAGATCTCGGGGGTCTTTACTAAAACGGAAGACATCTACTGTGAATTGGAGTACATCATCCCTGAACCTTGGCATTGAGAAGGTTGAGTTGGAATCAAATCGTCCATCTACCAGGCAGCTGGAGGACACAAGACTTGTCAACAATGCTTCCTAACTTTGGACTCACTTGGTTAAGTTAGTGCATTTTAGTGTCCTTGGGCAATCTCCACACAACAGGCCTAACCTTGTGTTTAATGTAGTTGTGAGTCTGCTTTTTAGCCCCAAGTTCCCAGTTTGGTTCAGAAATAACCAATAAAAACCACACTACATGCAGGATTACCATCCAATACACTCAAGGGCACAGATGGAATTCAAAGCGATTGGCACCATCACTTCAAGTTAAAATAGAATTTTTATATAATACAGAAAGAAAGCAGGTCTGAAGGAGATTTAACAACCCAACCTTGACAGCAGGGATGAGTTGATGGCTTTCCTTGTGGATACAAACATAGAACGAGAACTTTCTTGCAAGCAAGGACCAGAAGGCCAAGATAACAGAAAACCCAATTTAAATATAAATTTAGCAAGTTTTTGTGGGATTTTTGGTGCCCCTCTGAGCTTGGTTGCTTTCTGATCTTTTAAGGATAGAGCAGCCTTCCTATATAGGATCTGGGAGAATTGTTCATCCCAAAAGTTTGCATCCAGCAGTGGGCCGGGAATAGGGAGAATTCTGGGAATTGAAGTCCACAAGTCTGAAAGTTGCCAAGTTTGAGGACCCTTGCATAAGAAGGTTCAGTGCAAATGGGAAGAGACATGATAGCCAGAGGGAACTCTTACCCCTTGTAGTCGATGATGGGATAGCGGGGATTGGAATCTGCCTCTGGGCTCAACGTGGCTACACAGCTATCCACAAAGAGTCGCAGAGGTGTGTGGTTTTCTGCAATTACTTGAGCCTGAATGTACATCACTTCTCCCAACTGGTAGCCATTGGAAGCTCTCTCTGTGCTCCAGTCCTCTAAAAACCAAAATCATCATACTCTCATAGGACTACTTCTTGGATGCAAATCTCAAACTAATGAGCCCAATTCATATAAGGGCAAACAGTCCTTTTTTTCTCCCATCTATCATGTCTGCAAACGAATATGCACCCCAGTCCTAATTCTTATATCAGTGTGTCAAACCATTTTTAAATTTTGTGTGCCCCCTGAATCTGCTGCAATCTTCCAAAATATGCAGAAACCAGTACACACCCAATATCTGCATTCCCCAACCCAAATTTGAATTATTAGGAACTCTGGAAATGCCAGACAGAAACTGTGCAAAATTGTGTATTGTGCACAATTATATGTTTGCAAGGCATATGTACAAATGCACATACATTGTCTGGCCTTATGCACAAAGCAATGCAAAAGTGGAATCAATTTTTTTAACCAATTTTAAAAAATGGTTTCACTAAAGCCAATGTGAAAAAAATGTAATTTGTACACAATTTAGGTTTAAACTCATTGGACCCTCCTGTTCAGGAAACTCATGAAGGATGAGGGGGCTTCTGGAAGTGATTATGGGCCACCAAATCACTTCCCAACCCCTAGCAACCACATAAAAAGAAGTACCATTCATCAAATGTAGAGAGAAGCGAAGTTTTTCTTCCGCAGAAATAGTTGACGCAAACGGAATCCATGTTGGCTTGATTGCATTACTGCTTACATTGTTTCTCCTGAAAAGAAGAGACAGGTAAGGTCTCCCCCAAAAGAACATTTACTTTTACCCACCAGGGCTATCTCCAGAAATTCTGCAGCCTTGGGTGGATAAGTTCTTTTATTCAACAGTATGTTCTCACCTCCCACCCAATCTCTAACAGTCAAGCCAACCTCACCTTTCATTAATTTCATCCTCTGAACTCACCTTGGGTAGTGACACTCAATGGGAACATCAACTGGGCTAGTTCTTACAATTACACTGTGGGAAGAAGGGGTTGGCTTGTAATGAAGGCTAATGCTGTAGACAAGAAAGTCTGGAGTCATCTAGAGAAAGGAGAGAGAGATACAAGATACAGAAATAAACCAGAAGTTAATTTGGTGCTTGGATTAACATATATATATCCCGGTTGTATAGTTTTTTAACTGTTATTTCTTTTAATTTGTTTTACATTGTTATTTGTATATGTTTTTTGGTGTTGTTCAGTTGTATGTTGTGAAAGAGGACCTTATTTCGTTGTTCTCAGGTTCTGAGTACAATGACAATAAATTTATCTTATCTTATTACAGGGGAAATTTCTTGGTATGGGGAAAACACAGGTTCTTCAAACTCTTGGAATAGCAGAAACATAGAATAGCAGAAAACCTCAAACCAAGCCAGTTCTGAGTTCTTTAATTCTTGGGTTTTTTTTTTTCAAGTTTAAGGTAGCTAGCAGCCAAACAAATGTAAAACAAGCCCCAGGTGAGACACAAAAGTAACTAAAGCCTTTTCTACACTTTTGAATTTTTCAGAAAGTTAGTTCCACCCAGTTGTGACTTGCAAGAGAATGCTGTTTTAATTGCATTCTTCTAACAACTCCCAGAGATAACAGGGTACTTTTAGAACAGAAAGAGAACTGAAAGGGGAAGAAAGGAAAGGAAGAAAGGGGGAAAAAAAAACAGTATCTAGGAAAGAGAAACATTGTGGTTCTTGTGAACAAGCCAGTTGTTTTATTGTCCTGAAAATTAGGGTCTCTTGCTTGAAGCAGGGGGCTGGACTAGGAGACATTCAAGGTCCCTTCCAGCTCTATTCTGGTTCCAATTACTAGAACTGGCTATCATGGTTACATTCTAGGACCTGCCAAAGGAGACAAGGATTGGGTTCTCAAAACACCTTCCCCTCTTACCTGCAAAACACTCCCACACTCATGAAGGCCTGCATAAAAAATAACGGTGTTCTCAGCAGCATTGTAGGAAGTAGGTTGGCAGCCAGTTGGACCCAAGCTCAGGTCCTCCACCTGGACGAGCCTCCCTGTGCCAAAGAGGTCTCTCTTCACAGTCACCATGACATGGGCCTCTTCACACTGGGCCAGCACAGGTGACAGGAGGGACAAAGCTCGTGCCTGAGAAGCGTCTACCCAAGCATAAGGGTAAGTCTCAACCCCAGAAGGTAGATAATGCTGCCTCATAGGAGCAGGTGTGCCAGAAAACCCCCAGACATAATCTTGGGGGTCCAAGGAGGCCACTTTTCCCATTAGCCAACAAGCTAAAACAATGGCCAGATTCTGTAAGGGTCCCATCCTTGTCTGTTCTAGGAAGCTGGCAGAAAAGACCAGCATCTACCCAGGATCCTTTTTATTCTAGGGGATTCCTGAAGGCCAACCTTCCCTCACCTGGCTGAAATAATGAGGCAGCTAATCAGCTTCAGCTAGTGCAAATTCTGCAAAGCACCAAGAAAACATAAGTTTGGATCTCCACCCCTCAGCTGCAGGGTCTCTTGGGCCAGAGGGAGGAGGAGATTTAATGGAGGTTAAGAGTTTCAGTCTGTCTTCTGAAAGTACTTAGATTTACATAGGGCCAAGGAGGGTGTGATCAACTGGCTGAAACTACATGGGAGCATCTCAGAGGTGCTTTTTCCAAAATTCAGACAGACTTCCTTGGGGTTTTTTTTTAAATGTTTCTCTTCTCATTCAAGAAGCTTCTTCAGTTCAGAAGAAGAAGCTTCATGGATGAGCAATGAAATATTTTCAAAGGGGGAAAAAAAGCCAAGAAGAGATGGGACAACTATCTGTCTAACGTGGCATAGGGTTTTGTTTGAGCAGGGGTTTGGACTAGGGGATCTTCAAGGTCTCCTTTCAAGTCGCGTTATTCTTTTAAAGTTCCATTGCTATTTGGAAAAACCAAGAAAGTCCAGGTGCCTTTTGGAAAATGCACCTTTGGAACAACCATGGCTTAGTCAGAGGTCTTCAAACTTGACAACTTTAAGACTTGTGGACTTCAACTCCCAGAAATCCTCCTTCAATCATGTTAGCTCAGGAATTTTGGGAGTTGAAATCCACAAGTCTTAAACAGGCCAAGTTTGAAGATCCTTGGCTTGGACACACCCAGGAGGGATCTGGATTAGAGAAGATAGAAGCTCTCCACAAAGAAACTGGGAGAGGACTTTTAGGCAGGTCCACCACATCTTGAACATGCAAGATAAGAGAGCATCTCAAAGAGCTCTTGGAAATAAGCCCAAAGCAATAATAACAGGTTCACCTGTCCTCTGGGTGCTTAATATGACCTCTAAGAGCAAGGGCCTTCAAACTTGGCAAGTTTAAGACTTGCAGACTTCAACTCCTAGAATTGCTGAGCTAACATGACTGAAGAAAGATTTCTGGGAGCTGAAGTCCACCAGTCTTAAAGCTGTCAAGTTTGAAGACTCCTGTGTAAGTCTCCCCAAATTTTATCCCTGCAGAAACCACTTAGTATGGTGGGCTGAGGGAATCTGACTGCCTTCTTTCCCAAGTTCTGAGGTCAGGTAGGGAATTTGAACCCAGGTCTAGAATGATGTTTGCTTAAGTTTAGACTAAATGACTGACTGAATGCAGTGCAGTAGTGAGTGATCAGCCGCTTTCATATTTGGGGTAAAATATTCCAATGTTTGAATAAATTATAATTACATACACTATATCACACAGAGACATTTTGCTGAACTAAATTTCTTTTCTTTATTTAGTAACTATAAAAAATAAGTTGGTCATGGTTGGAAGCCATAATTCATATATACTCCTAGTTTATTACTAGGCAGACATTCTTGGCTGGTTCAAAAGAATCTAACATTAGCAGTATTTTATCTACAGACTGTGTGAGCTCAGCCATTCATGGGCTTTGCAAGGTTAATCCTTGTTGGAATTAGAAATTTCCTACCTTCTGGGCTGGGTTCACACTACACAAGATGCAAATAAACTATGATGGCTTTGATGTAGTAGCCCTGCTTGGATTTTGTCAGAAAGATACTGTATAACAATATGATATTTGTAAGCAAGGCAAACAGATCTCATCTTAAAGCAAACTTGGCACCTTGAAAATTTCTGGACCTCAACTCCCAGAATTCCCTAGCCAGCATCACTGGTTGGGGAATTCTGGGAGTTTTATTTTATTTATTTATTTATTTGGTTTGTCAATTTCTTACAAGATAATAGGTATAAGTAAAAATGTAGTTAGGGAAGGGGTGAGGTCAAAAGTAGACAGTCTAAGGTTAAAGTTTTTGGGGTTTGGGGAAGAAACCACAGAGTTAGGTAGAGTATTCCAGACAATGACCACTCTGTTGCTGAAGTCGTATTTTCTACAATCAAGTTTGGTGCGGTTAACCATGAGTTTGTATCTATTGTTTGCTCTTGTATTGTTGTGGTTGAAGCTGAAGTATTCATTGACAGGTAGGACATTGCAATGTATGATTTTATGTACTATACTTAGGTTGGACCAAAGGCAGCATAGTGCTGCGTTTTCTAGGTCTAGAATTTCAAGTCTGGGGTGGAATGAAGTCCAGACTTCTTCAAGTTGCTAAAATTGGGAAGCACTACCTTAAAAATAGTTGCGTTCTGCAAGGATGGCATTCTGGCTTTGCCATTTTCTAAACAAGAACCAGATATGTGTGTGTGTGTGTGTTATACATATGGTGACACCCAGTCACCTAAGAGACAAACAGCTGAGCCAAACTGTGGTTATAGTTTCAGATTCAATGCAGGAGGAGAATACATGCAGCGAGAGGAATATCAGGTGCATGTCCTAATGAACAAGTTTCAATGAAAATGGAGGAGAGAAACTCAAAAAATAATACAGCTTTATTGGTTTGCATTTATGGTGGAAAAAGGAGTCTGTTGAAGCATCTGTTTCAATAATCTTACAATACCAACATGTAATTTTGTGGATAGAAGCTCAGCCTCAAATCCCTTAGATTAACTGACCTCCAGAAAACAACCAGATACTTAAGGATTTGAAGTGACCAAGTAGGCTTTGAGAGGTGAGTACTGTCAACAGCATATAAAGAGAATCTGTATAAGATGTTTTATAGATGGCATTTTGCGCCAGCAAGGTTGGCAAAGATATTTAAACATAAATCAGCAAAATGTTGGAAATGCCACCAAACACCCGGCACATATTACCATATATGGTGGACATGCTTTGAAGCAAAAAGTACTGGACAAAAATATGGCTATGGTTGGAACCAATGATACAACAGTGTGTTGACTTAAAACCAGAAATATTCCTGTTGGGGATCTTACCTGAAACATAAAGAGAATGTATGCTTAATTATTCATGTACTAACTGCAGCGAGAATTGTATTTGCTCAAAACTGGAAAAAGGAACAAGATTTCTACTGAAGAAAATGTGATTAGGAAAACATTAGAATGTGCAGAAATGATTAGATTAACACTTGCAATTAAAGACAGAGAGCAAACTGAATATTATTTTATTAATGGCTAGAGAAAAAATATGAAAACTAGACATAGTTAATGGATCAATTAAGAATGTTGAAATATAGATTCTCTAATAGAAGCAAACAAGAAAAAGAGTAAAGGGACAGAGATATTAAGTATATATTAAGATAAGAGTAAAGAACAGTACCACTATAATGAATAAGATTGTAACTACTAATTGTATTTCATAAGTCAGTTGTAAGATGTCACATCGTCAAATGGAAGAAAAGATTTGTAATAAAAATAAGATTAAAAAATTATTAAAAAAAATATATTGTCATGAAATGTCACTTTGACCAGGTATAGCACCCAGTGCTGTGTGGTTTCACTCCCAGAAGGGTCATTTTAACCCTATAGCAACTAAGAGTGTCCCTTAAACAATCTCTGGAAGTGAAGAACCTTGAGAGGACGATGGGAGGTGTTGGAAATAGGTACGGATCTTACTCAACCGTTGGATTTTTTTCTCCCTGATCTTCAGTTGGGTGTTCAAATACCTGCACAGCTTCTTCAGCCCTTCCTTGGGGTTGCTTAGATAGGTACGCTGCAGTTTGTCAAGGGAAATGTTGTGCAAGGCCAAAGTCTGCACCGAGGGCATGGAGAGGACTCTCTCCCGCAGGAGAGGTTGAAGAGAGGAGTAACATCTTAAGCTGGAACAGGGAATTAGTTGTAAACTCAAGAACTCCTTGTTAATTTCATACCTGGTACAGAGCTCCATCAGAATTCTGACAAAATCCCTCATGTTGGTGTGGTCCAACGTTCCACATAGATACTTCTTGTCTAAATTCTTCAGTGTATATTTGTCTGGGATTTTTTCTCTGATGAGGGGAAAAACATCAAAGAAACCTGAGATGGACCATTCAAACTGTTGTTTATTGATTTCCTGAAGGGCATCAAGCAGAGCAGGGATGTCCATAGACCACAGTTTGTATCCCACCAAAATGGGCTTCTGGAGGCTGCTGAGATACTGGAGGAGCTCATCCAAGCCAAACACACTGACTCTTTCCCTTGAATTTTCCTGGTAAGAAATCGTGACATAGAAAACGGTGTCTTTGTCTCCGAGGACGACCAAATGAAGGCTATTTCCTGCTGCAATGAAAAGAGAGACATCATTGGTCCAGGTTGAGGAATGAAAGTGATGGACCTGAACATGTTTCTCAATGAAAATAAGAATAAAGGAAGTCCTCAACTCCTGTAGTGACCCAAACCCTTTTTCAATAAAACAAAAACAAACTAAAGGGAAGAGAAACCTTTTAATGAGTCTTATGAATGCCCGGTAAAAAGGCTGCTGCAAACTAAGTTTGATAAGCACAAGCCTTGCCAAAACTCTGCAAGGCTGCCAAGAACAACAGATGAGAAATATTTTACAACACAAGAGTCTTCAAATACCAACTTAAGATACTGCAATGTCCACGAGGCTGGAGTTTCAAAACGTTTTTGCTTCCTGCAAAGAACGTCTGATTCACAGCTGGCTTTTATCTGCATTACCTTGCAGCTTTACTCCCGAGTCGCCTGTGCTGCTGCAGCTGCAGCTGCTCTTTCCTGCGAGCAATCCTTCATGCACGCGCACTTGGCACAGGCTCCTCGGGAACCTCCTCATCGCTGCTGCCAGCCCCCCACAATCTCTGAAGGCAGCAGTCCACTCCCTCATGGTCCTCAGCCGTCCGTACCTGTTGCCAGCTAACCACAGCAACTCCACTCATTTCATTCATTCATCATTCGGTTCATTGAGTGACTGTTTGAACTTACAATGGTCATGTGATCCCCAGGATCACATGATTTACATTCGGATGCTTGGCAAGTGACTCACATTTATGATGCCAGCAGCGTCCCAGGGTCATTTGATCCCCTTTTGCAACTTTCTGACAAGCAATGTCAATGAGGAATCCAGATTCACTTAACAACCGTGTGACTAAGTTGACAACTGCAGTGATTCCCTTAACCACTGTGGCTTGAAAGGTCATAAAATGGGGCAAGACTTGCTTAACAACGGTCTCATTTAGCAGCAGAAACGTTGGGCTCAGTTATGGTCATAAGTCAAAGACTTCTGGAAGAAGAGATTGTACAACCATTTGTCTGAAATGGTTGCAAGAAAAGTTGTAAAACGGGGAGCAAAACTCAGCTAACAAATTTCTCACTAAGCTATATAAATTCTGGGCTCATTTGTGATCTTAAGTCAAGGACTACTTGTACTAGGGAGCAGGTAGGAAGAAAGATACATGCCAAAAGAGCAAACAATACTGAATTCTCTTTCTTAGGTGCTAAATTAAAAGGATTGTCATCAGCGGTGGGATTCAAATTTTTTTACTATCAGTTCTGTGGGTGTGGCTTGGTGGGCGTGGCAAGGGAAGGATACTGCAAAATCCCCATTCCCTCCCCACCCCACTGACCTGCTTTCCAGCTCTGTTCTCCTGTGCAGGGCAACCAAAGAAGACCCAGCCAATCAGCTGGGACTCAATGGGAGGCAAAGGATAGATGGAGGTGGGGCCAGTCAGAGGTGGGAGTGGCTGGTTCTCTGAACTACTCAAAATTTCCACTACCGGTTCTCCAGAACTGGTCAGAACCGTCAGAATACCACCTCTCATTGTGATCAACCTTTGAGACCCAACATGTATCATGAGCGTTCCTCCACATTGAAGAAGATACAATGATGGAGACTCCTGGGACCCTTGCAAGGCTGTGGACCTTAGTCCTACTCCTCTCAGAGGTGATGGTGTCACATGCTTTGTTGTTTCAGGTCATTCTCGGAAACAGAAGGTTGAGTTGACCTACTTCAGGCAAGATGACCACACTTGGCTCCCAGGCAGAGATGGCATTCAGCAGGTTCTGACCAGTTCTGGAGAACCGGTAGAGGAAATTTTGAGTAGTTCAGAGAACGGACCAATACCACCTCTGACTGGCCCTGCCCCTATCTATTCTCTGCTTCCTGAGTCCCAGCTGATCGGCTGGGTCTTCTTTGGTTGCCCTGCACAGGAGAATGGAGCTGGAAAGCAGATTAGTGGGGTGAGGAGGGAATGGGAATTTTGCAGTATCATTCCCTTGCCACGCCCACCAAGCCATACCATGCCCACCAAGCCATGGCCACAGAACAGGTAGTAAAAAATGTTTGAATCCCATCCCTGCTCCCAGGATACATATGGCCACAAATATCTTGGAGGCCACTTACGTAGAGACTTGAAGTGAAAGAATATGGACTGGGAGCTGGCATTTTCAGGTTTGTCTAACAGATATCTCACAGGGCTTTTCTGGCCAACTGGTGATATAGGGTTGATGTCCAGGGAAAGGTTTGAGGCCTGCAAAGAAGATGAACAATCAAGGTTATGCTCTGGAGATCCAGAACTAGCTGACTTGTCCCCTCAATCAAGACATTTTTGGTAAAAAAGTAGTAGAATTGAGCCAAGAAGCTTAATGGTCAAGGCCAACAACTTTAAGAACTGACAGAATTATTGCAGTAAATAAATTGTACTTAAGGTTCTCCTTTGATGACAAGAAATCATGTGAAACGGGCCAAATAACCTGTTTTCTCCCTTTTAGACAGGGTCAACTGAGATATTGCTGTCCCAGCCAATGCAGTCAACCGTTTGTTGAGGTGGCATAGATAGATGTCCTCAAAATTATTGGTGTACAAATCATTGTCTTCTTAGCCAAAACTTGTGTTATGAAGAGAACGCCAAGGAGATGGCACTGTGGAACTAGGTGACTATACACTCACCCCGATTTCATCATCATAATCAGTGGATTCTTCTTCTGAAGTAATGTTCATTGAAGAGTCTTCTTCTACCAAAGAAAAGACAGATGTTAATGAATAGCCATAAAGAACGTCACCAAAAGCTACTTCTTGGATAATGTTCCATTAAGTCAGCATAAAAAAACGACCATTATAGATCTTCTCCAGAAGCTTCCTAAGTCCTTTAGGCCCACATTGGTCCTGTAATTTGGTCTTTCCATTTGCTAATTATTTTGTTCTTTTTCCTTCCATTTGCTTAGCAGCTAAGAGTCTTCAAATGTCACAATTTCTCTGGCAACCATGAGTAAACTAGAACTCCCATGAAGATAAGTAATAAGGGGCATTTGAGGATAATAACTGAAGTACAATTTCTCAAGTTAATAATTTAGGATGGTCTACATCATACAGCTTTTTTTAAAAAAGAAATCAGCTTCAAGGGATATTACCATTGTTCATCTTAAAATATATGGACATTTCTCCTCTAAAGAATTTCAGACCCAATTTTGATCTCAGAGACATTTTATGAAGGACTATCGAACAAGGATTAAAGTCATCTTAGCCAATTTTTCTTTTCAGATTAACCCTTCCTCCATTTTTTTTCAAAATTACTTCAGGGCAATGCAAGCTTGCATTTTAGTTAGAAACCAGGACACTGTGTGAATTCCAGTTCCACCTTAGGCATCAAAGCCAGCTGGGTGACTGTGGGCTAGTCACTCACTCTCCAGCCCAATCCACCTCACAGGGGGTTGTTTTGTAAGGAAAAATAGGCGGCGGAAGGAATATTCTGTTTGCCACCTCAAATGATGTATAAAAATAACAAGGCAGGGACACAAATAATCTGCTACTTGCAATTTTGATAAGACCTTTCTAACTGTTCCTTTAAATCAGTAGTCACCAACCTGTGGGCTGGGGACCACTGGTGGTCTGTGAGAAAACTTTGCTGGTCTGCAGAGACCAAAGCAATTAATTCAGGCTGCGCGGGAACATGAGGCCCGCCCACCTGCTGGCCCCCACCCTTGGCCGAGCACAAACCTTACTTTGAGTAGAGTCACGTGAGATGGAACTGGAAGGTAAAACCAATGGCAGGGGAGGGAAATCCGCCCCGGGGTGGCTTGATGACGTTGGTGGGAAAGTGGGCCCCATATTCCAGATCTGCAGGAGTCCCAGGACTGGCCCTTGGGTCATCCCGGAGCAGCTCCTCCAGCCCATGGCAGGCCGGTGTACCCAGATGGAGGAGCAGCTGCTCCGGGATGACCCAAGGGCCAGTCCTGGGACTCCTGCAGCTCTGGAATAGGGAACTGACTTTCCCACCAACGTCAGCAAGCCACCGTCAGTCAAAATTCATATTAGTGGTCCGCGGGTTTTAAAATTCTGAGTTTGGTGGTCCCTGAGGTCCAAAAGGTTGGAGACCCCTGCTCTATATAATCAAAAGGCCTTTTCATCCATCATCATATTGTGGCATCGTTATGCTCATGAGGGCCTTCCATGGAATGAACCTCACCCAGAAAGAAACTGCCCTTCATACACCTCCAAAAATTAAATCTGTTTTATGCATGAATCGAAATTCTCTTGAAATTTCAAAACGAGGCATTCTGAATGTCACGCTACCTAGATCAGATGAATAGTCAGTAACTATCAGAGTATCATCGGGAGTTTCCCTGAGGCCTTCCTGATTTCCTGTGATGTAACAACCTCCAGTGGATCCATAACTGGTCCCTGGTTCGTTCCTCATTGAGGCGGAATCATTCCATCCCTCCTTATTTAACGGCTCCATTTTGAACATTTTGAGGTGGCCCTCGGTGTTTGTTGTCTCTTCAACGTATTGCCTTTTGGAGGATGGACTTCCAGAAAAATTCTAGAAGAAAAAAAACAGAAAACAAAAGTAATGACGAAGTGAGAAGGGGCGTATCTTGGGTACAGTCCTTTGGTTACAACCATTCGTTGAGTGACTGTTTGAAGCTACAATGGCACTGAAAAAAGGGACTTAGGACCAAGAGTGGGATTCAAAAATCCCAGCAACCAATTCTCTGCCCAGTTGCTGAGCGGGTGTGGCTATGGTGGGCGTGGCCTTCTGGAACTTCCGGGAGGGCTGTTATTCGCCTTCCCCAGAATCCGGAGGCTTTCCTCGGGCCTCTGGGAGGGCAAAAACGGCCTCCTGTGGGCTCCGGAGGCCCTCTGGAAGCTGGAAACAGGCCCATTTCTGGACTTCTGGAATTTCCGGGATGGCCGTTTTTCCTCTTCCCCAGAGTCTGGAGGCTTCCCTCAGGCCTTTGGGAGGGCGAAAATTGCCTCCCCGGACTCCAGAGGGCAACTGGAAGCCGGGAAAAGGCCTGTTTCTGGACTTCCAGTTCAGCCCATTTTGGGGTCTCCCAGAGCCTCTTACTTGCATTCAAAATGGGCCACATGGAGACTCCAGGAGGGCAGGGAGGGGGAGACGGGGCCAGCCAGTCGGTTCAACTACTGGTTCAGCGAATCAGATGTAAATTTAACATCCAGTTCACTTGTACCCGGCCGAACCGGCTGAATCCCACCTCTGCTTAGGACTATTTTTCACATTTGTGACCGTTGCAGCATCTCACAATCACATGATCCAAAATTCAAACGCTTGGCCACTGGCATGTATTTATGATAGTTGCAGGGTTCGCGGGGTCACGCGATTCTCCTTTGGCGACCTTCTGGCCTGCAAGGTCAATGGGGGAAGCCCGATTCACTTAATGACACTGTTACTCATTTAACAATGACAGTGATTCATTTAACAAAACGGGGCAAGAAAAGTCATAAAATGGAATCGAAACTCACTTAAGAAAATGTCTTACTTAGCACTGTATATTTTGGGCTCAATTGTAGTCATAATTCAAAGTCTACAGGAAGTTTTCAAGAAGAGATTGGACAAACATTTGTCTGAAATGACATAGGGTTTTCTGCCTGTGCAAGGGGTTGGGCTAGAAGACCTCCAAGGACCCTTCCACCTCTGTTATTTTGTTGTTCTGTTATTCTATCGTTCTGTCATTGTTACTACCTGTACAGGGATTTACACAATCTAGTACAAAACCTGAATTTTCATTTTAAGGGCCAACTTTGACCTCTTAATATTTGTTCCGACCCATGCCTTTTTTTCCAACAAATCAAACACAATCCAAAGGGAACAGAAACCTTTTAGTGCTTCTGCAAAATATTAAGCTGTGATAAGCACAAGCCTTGCCAAACTGTGCCAGACTGCCAAAAGATAACAGACAAAAAATAATTTGCAAAATAAGAATCTTCAAATACAAACTCAGGATACTGGAATGTCCACGAGGTGGAGTTTCAAAACATCTTTGCTTCCTGCAAAGAACTTCCAATTCACAGCTGGCTTTTATCTTCTTGAAGGAGGGGCCATTACCTTGCAGCCTTATTCCTGAGTTGCCTGTGCTGTTGTAGTTATTCTTTCCTATGAGCAACCCTGCATGCACGTGCGCTTGGCACAGGCTCCTCGGGAACCTCCTCATCACTGCTGCCAGCCCCCACAATCTCTGAAGGCAGCAGTCCACTCCCTGATGGTCCTGGCCCCTCATCTGAGTCCTCGCTCTCCTCAGCCATCTGCACCTGCTGCTGGCTAACCACAACAATACCATTCCAGACAAATGGTTGTCCAATCTCTTCCTTAAAACCTTAAATTCCTCGGTAAGGGTTCCTGATTTTGAGCTGCCGCAGGGCAACGCATCTGCGGTGTAATACAACATACTGTCTGTATATATAGGATATCCATGCCAGCCATCTCACCTTCTGAGGCTTTGGAGTTTGGGGTTTAGCTGGAACAGCTTCTAAAGAAGGCAGCAAACAAAAGGATTAGAAAACAGGCCAAGAGAGTAAAGACGCAGTCATAAAAAATGTAATTCTATAGTTTTTGCTGGCCATACCACCTCCTCCAGAAAGCTACATGTTTGGGACCTTGGAAAGAGCAATAATAGATTAAAAACAGCCCTAATTATTAAAATAGTTCAATGCCAGTACTCTAGCCCAGGGATCTCCAACCGTGGTAACTTTAAGACTTGTGGACTTCAACTCCCAGAATTCCATGCGTAGCTGGCTGATGAATTCTGGGAATTGAAGTCTATCAGTCTTAAAGTTGTCCAAGTTTGAAGAGCCTTGGTCTAGGTTCTTAAAACGCATTATTAAACTAGCACCTGGTATAACTCCAGATCCTCTGGGAAACAACCGGTTGTGTAAGATCGGTCTACTGGGACTAGCCTCCATGTTTTTACTGATTTATTTACCGATTTATTGATTTATATTTCGTATTTTTAAACTGCCCCATTCTCTCTCCAAAGTTTTAAAATGATAGAAACAACACAAACAAATCCTCGACTTGCCACCCTTCCGTTAACAAAGGTTTGAAGTCACGATGGGCCTGAAAAATAAAAATGACTTAGGACCTGTCCCTGAAGTTACGACCTTCGCACCCATTCCCACACTCATGTGATCGTGATTTGGGTGCTTGGAAACAAACCTCCATTTTATGGCAGTTTGCAGCAACATCCTGTGGTCCACAGCCATAAATGCAATTTGGGTCTCTCTTCTCTCCAATTATGAGTCTTACTTCAAATTTTTTAGCAAAGGATTCTCTGCCCAGTTACTGAGCGTGAGTGGCCATGGTGGGCATAGTCGGTCTCCACCATGATGGTGATGGGGGGGGGGCGTTTTTGCCCTCCCCAGAATCTGGAGGCTTTCCTCAAGCCTTCAAGTGGGTGAAAATGGCCTCCCCAGACTCCCGAGGCTCTCTGGGAACGGATGCATTTTCAGCCTTTCCGAACTTCCGGGGGTCCATTTTTCCACCTCCCCGAGCCTCCGCACACCCTCTGCACTTACCTGTATCCAAAACAGGCCTTGTGGGGACTTCTGGGAGGGGCAGGGTGGCATGGGCGGGACCAGCCAGGAGTAAGATTTTGGGGGTCTTCGAACTCCACAGAATCTTAGCTAAGGGGCTCTCCCGGACCCCTGCGAACCCACAGCAGCCCACCCCTGGTCTTACCAAACCTGAACCCCAGCCCTAAAACACACATCTCTCTCTGCGCGTATTCACACACAGAGGAACGCGTGCAGTAGAGGGACTCATGTAGTATTCCAGGAGGCTGCTGAGACCAGAGCGCATTTTTCTCAGGAGAAGAAATCTGCGACGGCACACGTCCCGGTGTTGTGATGACCCGGCCTGCCACTGCGAGGTAGCCATCGCCCACAGGGGACGAAGCAGGAGGCGGCGGGGCAACGCTTATGTCAGGGAAGTGACCTGGAGCCCCCAAAAAGTTTCAATCAGTTCTTACATTCCAGCCTGAGCTAGAGAATTCTTCACAGGTGTGCCTGACGTGCTCGCCCGCCCACCCGCCCACTTCGTCCCCCATGGACTGAGGAGAAACTGCACATTCCAGGCGCAAAGCTTAATCCTCTGAGAGCAGCGGCGCGGATGTTTTGCTCACCTTTTGGGTCCCGGCGATTGTCTCTCTGTCTCTCTACTCTCTAATGCTTTGCTCCGGGTTTGAGTTTCATTGGCAGATAGCCCCATCGGCGGCTCCACTAATCCTTGCAAATTCAACCCAGGGAGATCTAACCATTCCACGACCAGGAGACATCAAAAGGACTTCAGACATACCTTTCAAGTCTCTTCTAAGCAGGATGTCAACTCATAAAATATTTCTATGGCTTTTTAAGAGTTGCCAAAAGAAAGGGAGGTGGGAGCAGTGGGCAGCTTGCATTCCATAAATGTTTTCAAAGATAGTTTTTAGATGACCGAAGTTTCTGCCGCGCAAAATTCTAACTGGAGAATATGATTGATGACTCTTGGCTAGAGATGTGTCCCATTGGAGAATATGAATTATGACACATCCAGCGGGTGGGTCAAGGGTGACAAGGAATGATGTATCTCAGAGTGGGCTACACCCAGGCAGCACCGGCATGTTTACTCCTAATAAATCTTCTTTAAGTTTGGAAGTTCGGCTCAAGACTCATGATTAAATGGGATTTAAATGGGAGTAACTGCCAGAGCCCTGACACAGGAGTAATTTTCCCGTTGTGAAACGAAGCTGCAAAAATAAACCCATTTGCAACCTTGGTGTTTTGCAAAAGATTGGTAATGTAAATCTCAGCTCTTTAGGTGCAGCCTAAGAACTGATGCTGTTACAATACTATAATTGGCTTACAGCAGGGATGGGATTCTACCAGTTCGCACCTATTCTCTAGAACCGGTTGTTAACATTCTAAGCAGTTCGGAAAACCGGTTGTTAGAAGAAATTACTGGCCTAATCCTGTAAGGAAGGCAGGAAGGAAACATTCTGGTGTTGCTTACAGAAACTGCCTCTTCCTGTCCCAGGAACGTCGCTGGAGTTTTTTCCCCCTCCTTTGCTGGTACTTTGCTCGTGTGGAGTGACCCTTCAAAGTTACAATGGCACTGAAAAAAGTGACTTATGACCCTTTTTCACAGTTATGACTGTTGCAGCGTCCCCACAATCATGAGAAGCCAGGCGAGAAGATGCGTGCCTCAATGTGAGTGCTATTGAGTTGGCCACGCCCAGCCAATAACATGACCACCTAAGCCATGCCCACCCAGTCACATGACCACCAAGCCACACGCACCACCTAAACCACGCCCACAGAACCGGTTGTTAAAAATTTTGAATCCCATCCCTGGCTTACAGTCTTCTCCAGTTTCACGTTTCTTGGCTCAGACAATTCATTCAGTTCAAAGCAAGGCAGGCAAGCTGGAGGCACTTGGGATTCAGGAATCACTCGCAGACAGGCAAGCTGGAGATGGGGGAAGGTGGGGAGGGAGGAAGCAGCTAGCTAGGCCAGGATTCGCAGACTTACTTACCCAGGCAGGCAGATCAGGGCCGTTCAGCTGGGCCGCAGGCACCACGTGGGAAAGCAGATAAGCCCCAGAGATTGTGTGGTCAATGCAAGTGAGCAACCACCCAGTGTGTTATGCCGGGGAGCAAAATGAGAAGGGACTGGGTGGGGCAGGGTGAACGAGCGGGCAAGGCCGGCGCCAGCTAGAGGTAGTATTTGCTGTTTCTCCGAGCGACTAAAATTTCTGCCACCAGTACATGAGAACCGGTGCGAACCGGCTGAATACGACCTCTGGTAGAAATCATCCTAAAATTGGGTCCCTGATGACTGGCTTAATAGCTGTGTTGCTTAGTGACAGAAATTCCAATCGTTATAAATGGAAGACCACCTGCGTACCTTTGCAAAACCTTACCTTTCTTGTTCCTTACTCTTTCGAACAAATTTTGAAGCTGGCTCTTGGTTTCTAGGAAGTTTTTCACTTTGATTCCCTCTGCTGTAGGTGGCTGCTTCCTTCTCAGCTCCATCAGGGACTTTCTGAGGAAGGGATGTATCTCCAACACCTCTTGGCCAGAAGCATAGAGATGCATCTTCTCCACCATCCTCTGGCTGGATGTGATTCTCTGGAGCACTCCATCCATCTCGTGAAGCTTCTCCTTCACTTCTTGGACTTGGTGGTTATGATGGGCCTCTACTTCTGCTAAATACTCTTTGCCCTTTTCTTGCAACATCTGGATCATCTGCTGTGTCTTCTGCTGGATCAGCTCTCGCGTCTCATTCCTCAACTGCACCATCTTCCTCACCAGTTCCTCATGGCTGCTATAGGACTTGCCGTAGGCGTTCTTCTTCTCCTTCAGCTCTGCGCTCATGTTCTGCAATTCGTCTTGCCTGCCTTGGATTTCCTGGCTGATGTCGCAGTGTTGACCCATGTGCTCGCTGTCCAGTAGGGCACAAATAGTACACATGGATTGATTACACTGCTTGCAGTAGAGGCTGGGGAACAAGAAAGGCAAAGCTTGTGATTTCTGGTTGGAGCTGCTGTCCATCCCTGATCACCTCATGGACCTCCAAACTGGGTCTTTAGCACCTGGTCAAGTCATGTTAGACCCCTGAGCATCTTTTTCAAGTATGTCACAATCACAATTAAGGAGGACAAAAACTTTACCTGTTGAGTAACATTTGAAACTACTAGATTAAAACTATGGAGGAAATACACCGTTTATCTTTGAAGACTGGGAGAAATGTCTTCTTAGGAGGAGCAGAGGGAGAACAGAAGGGATTCAGGGCTCTATCTCTTTGAGGCCTTCAAGCAAAGATTGCCCTAGTTAAATCCAACAAGGCTCGAACAATTGTCCCTAAATATCCAGATTTATGATTGTCCTGTTGCTTTGAGTACAGGACCTATATAATTAAAACTATGGAAGAAATAAACCATCAATATTAAGAGAAGCCTCTTCACAGTAGAACAGATAGATAGAATAAATGAGAGGATATTTCTAGCTCAGGCTTGAACTGTGGGATCCTTGATACTCTCTGAGCTTGGAGCTCAGACAGCACCAAGGACCCCATGGAGAATTGAATATGAAGTGGGATTGAGGTATTTTCTTCTGCCTGAGTTTGCCAAATAAAGATTGGCTTAGTTAAACCTAGCAAGAGACACCCCAAAAAGTTAGAAGAATTGTCCCTACAGAAATATCCAGATTCATGATTGTCCAAGCTAAGTGAGGTGCTTCCATCATGAGAAATTTGGAGACTCATCTTCAAGAATGAGATCTCATTTCCTGAAACTGTGCTTCAAGGATATTCACACATTACCGTATACCTCTACAAAACACGCTGAGTGTCCTGGAAACCCAATTGGTGTTTATTTCATTAAAGCTGGTGGCACCTCTCTTCTTCCCATTTGTCTTGTTCTATCTTAGCTAGTTAGTTCAACACTTCTCTACGCCTTCATCCAGATGTCTATTGGAGCAACAAACTTCACTGCTTCTTGCCCCAGATTTGAAAACCATCAGTTTCTGGACAGGCTGGAAAGCCAGGCAGTGTGTAACATGCTAACAGGGAGTAGGAGAGTGGCTCCGTTGGCTGTGGAGGAAACTGGAGAAGGGCAAAGTCAGGCTGGGCAGAGCAGGGGAGAGGGAGAACAAGGGAGAGGGAATTCAGAGGAAGACCAAGGCCCACCTCCTCCTCTTCATCCTAGGGCATGCAGGGGGGAACAGAGAAGGGAACAACGTGGCTTACGGGGGAGGAAAGGGCCCTGATTCCCTTCAAAAGGCACACCTGGGGAGGATGTTTAGAGGAGAGGCAGGTGGGTGAGGTGGGTTGTTGGGATCAAACATTGAGTTTATCGGGTTTGGCTGTGGTAATCTTGAGTTCCTGGCATCCTCCCAACTAGTTTGATTTACTGCCTTGTTACTTCATTTCTGCAACTCCGTATCTTGCTCTGCTGGATTTAATTATTTTTGCCTTGTTGAATTTATAGTTTAAAGTTTTCATTTTTTTTTTGGAGACAAATTTTATTAATTTTAAAGACAAACAAAACATCATTAAACATTGAAGTTTTCAGTTTACAATATTTGGATTGGAATATCTGCAGCCAAAGGCTGGTGCAGGCTCTTGGGAGAGTTTTTCTCCAGACCAGAAAGTAACCTGGTCATTGGGGGCAAAGTTGGAGCTAATAAAGGGACTCATTCTTATTCTCTGATCGTGTTGCCTTTGTGCCACACCCCTTTGGGTCATCACAGTGGCTTAAAACAGGTTCTCTCCATTTGAGAATGAAGCAGAGATGGACAACCTACCTTAACATTTGGGTGTTGTGCCCCACCTTGGAACAAAACATGGTGTTGTTTCTTCTGACGGTTGAGAAAAACTCTCTGTAAGATTCTGCTTGGAAGTCCCTCAGTGATCTGGCTTCATGATTCTCTTTCTTCAGGTATCTCTGGTGGCTTCGAAAGCACAAGATACAAAGGAACTCCTTGCAGGTAGAGCACCAAAACTCTGCCTCATTCTCACAGTTTTCACAAACCAAGCGTTGGTTCCCAGTCACCTTCTGGTAGAGACTGAATTTGAACCGGAGGTTGGCAAAGAACACATTATCTGGATTTTGGGGGATCTCTGCAGAGTGGGAGTGTGGACTTCCACAGATGATGCAGACCCCAATGGGTTTGTTTTCTTCACGGCACTGGGAGCACAGATTGTGAAGGCAGGGCAGGAATATGGGGTTCAAAACCTCTGCGTGGCAATTATCGCATAGGAGGAACTGAAATTCTTCATTCATCTCCTGTAGAAGTAGAAGACATAAGAGGAACATGGTTCTATGAATGCAACCAGAAAGGAATAAAATATGAGCAGGAAGTCAGATGCTGCTAGCTGGAACATGTAGAAAGTTGGGTGTGGCAGAGTACTTGGCCATCTTTCAGATCCCTCTTCCTGTCCAATAATTTTGGTTTTACTCTTTTGGATGAGAGAGGAGGAAGCCAACTGTAAACTTGGCACAAGGAGGACCTAACAACACAAGTGGAGGTTAGTTTCCTTGTTTGTCTTCCTTCCAACACTGTTGATTCTCCTTTGCGTAAAAATCCTAAACTCAATCTTTGCCAATCTTCCAGATTGCTTGATTTGAATCCCCAGAATTCCCCAGCAAGCCTGGCCCTGGCTGAGAATTCTGGTAGTTGAAATCTGGAGGATGGCCAGATGTCCTGGAGTGGAAATCTCCAACCCATGAGCTCCGTTTTTTCTCTCAACCTCAGCTACTTGGTGGATTTCAACTCCCAGATTCCCCTCCAGCAGATTGGTTGGGGGGTGGGGGGGAATTCTGGGAAGTTGGAGCCCACTAATCTTCAAGAGGCTGAAGTTGAGAAACAAGAGTCTAGTATTCAACGAACACGTCTCTAACTCAGTTCTCAACAGCTGGTGTACTGTAGAGGACCTTATGGATGACCTGGGGGGTTGGGGGGTGGGGGAAGAAAGGGAAGAGATAATCGGAGAATAAAGACCTCCAAAGTGTGTTTTATGAGTTGACACAGTGACTCATAAGGCAGAGGAATAAACTTTGGAAGTACTTTCAAAAAATGGCGGCAGGAAGTCCATCTCTTCAGGCCTTCGAGATTTTAGCCTGATGACAAAGTAGAATTATTAGTGCCTTCTGTCCTTCCTGCCAGGTTTATCTAGCACGGCTGACACTCCTCAAACGAAAGAAGCAAAGCCTGGTTTTCCAACTGTTGCTGACCTCAACTCCTATGCTGGCTGGGGTTCATGGGAGAGGCAGTCCAGCTTGATCTGGGATTCCTTCCAAAACCAGCCCAGGTGCTTGGAATACACCCTGCCCCCCCCACCACACTCCCAGAGGCATACCTGAAGCCAGCCCAGCAGAACCAGGAAGGATGAAAAGTAAAAACGGGTGGCAAAAGGAAAGGAACGAAAGAAACTGGGTGGCTTATGGATCTTTTGCAATCCTTTCTCCAAGGGGGCAGCCCCCTCCCCTTATTCTAAGGTCTCAAGCATCTTCCCTCTGGCTCCGTCCTCCTACTTGGAAAACTCTTAGATGGGACCAAGCAGGTGGAGGGGGCAGTTTCTGCCTTCCCCCCAAGCTGCAGGAAAGGGTTCAGCATTCAAAGGCTGCATCGCCTGCTCTCTTTCTGCCTCGGAACCGATCGCCCACCTACCACCTACCTCGGTGACTTGGGGACCAACCGGGCTAACCTTCCCTCCCTCTCCCCCTCCTCCAGAGACACCCCCCCCCCAGAGCCTACTGTCACCTGGAAACCGGGCGCCTCGGCCATGGCAGTTCGTTTGCAATCCGAGCAGCTGCCGTCCAACCCTGGAGAAAAAGCGACACGCTGAAGTTTTTCACTTTCGTTTTCCTCGCACCCGCGCCTCTTCTCTTGCGAAAGGAAGAGGCCCGCGGCTCTTTTTTTGGGGGGGGGCGGGGGCGGGGGATACTCGAGGGCACTCTTCTCCCTCCCCCTTTCCTACCCGCCAGTAGCATTCAGACGTTTCTCTGGGGTGGGGAGGGCGGCGTTTTTGTTTTTGTTTTGGTTTTTTTTTTTGCAAGCAGAGGAATCATCTTCCTGCTGCAGGGAGGGATGTTCCAGGGGGGTTCATCCAGGTTGGCATTCAAAACTCAAGAGAGAGAAAAGGGGGAGTAAAGAGGTGGTGGGGTGGTGGTAACAGATAATCAGAGTTGGAAGGGACCTTGTAGGTCATCTAGTCCAACCCCCCCCCCCCCCCCCGCCCTGCCCAAGCAGGAGACCCGACACCATTTCTGACCAATGGCAGTCCAATCTCTTCTTGAAAGCCTCAAGGGATGATGTTTCCACAATTTCCGAAGGCAACTTCTGTTCCATGGGTTGATCGTTCTCACTGTCAGAAAGTTTCTCCTTATTCCTAAATTGAATCTCTCCTTGATCAGTTCCCATCAATCGTTCCTTGTCTGGCCTTTGGGTGCTTTGGAAAATAGCTTGACCTCTTCCTCCTCCCCGTGGCAGCCCCTCAGATACTGGAAGACTGCTATCCTGTCTCCACTGGTCCTTCTCTTTACTAGACTAGCCAGGCCCAGCTCCAGCAACTGTCCATCATGTGTTTTAATCTCCAGTCCCCTCATCATCCTGGTTGCTCTTCTCTGCACTTTTTCTAGAGTCTCAACATCGTTTTTAAAATGTGGTGAAGAAAACTGGATGCAGTGCTTTGGGTGTGGTCTTACACCTAGGGGTGGGAGATTCTCCAGGTGTTTGTTTCTGGACTGGGAAACCAGTTGCAGCTTTTACAGATTTTAGGAGTCAAATGGCTCTGGAAGAGGTGGGAGGAAAAGGGGAGAAAGGGAGGGAAGAAAAAGAGAGAGGAAGGGGGGAGGGAGAGAGGAATGATGGAGGAGAAGGAAGGGAAGAAGGGAGGGGTGGAAGGATGGAAGGAAGGAAAGGCAAAAAGGAAAGGAGAGAAAGGTAAAGATGGAAGGAAGGAAAGGAGGATTGAAGGAAGGAAAGGAAAAAAGGAAAGGAGAGAGAGGTAAAGATGGAAGGAAGGAAAGGAGGATTGAAGGAAGGAAAGGAAAAAAGGAAAGGAGAGAGAGGTAAAGATGGAAGGAAGGAAAGGAGGATTGAAGGAAGGAAAGGAAAAAAGGAAAGGAGAGAGAGGTAAAGATGGAAGGAAGGAAAGGAGGATTGAAGGAAGGAAAGGAAAAAAGGAAAGGAGAGAGAGGTAAAGATGGAAGGAAGGAAAGGAGGATTGAAGGAAGGAAAGGCAAAAAGGAAAGGAGGGAGAAGTAAAGATGGAAGGAAGGAAAGGAGGATTGAAGGAAGGAAAGGCAAAAAGGAAAGGAGAGAGAGGTAAAGATGGAAGGAAGGAAAGGAGGATTGAAGGAAGGAAAGGCAAAAAGGAAAGGAGAGAGAGGTAAAGATGGAAGGAAGGAAAGGAGGATTGAAGGAAGGAAAGGCAAAAAGGAAAGGAGGGAGAAGTAAAGATGGAAGGAAGGAAAGGCAAAAAGGAAAGGAGAGAGAGGTAAAAATGGAAGGAAGGAAAGGAGGATTGAAGGAAGGAAAGGAAAAAAGGAAAGGAGAGAGAGGTAAGGGTGGAAGGAAGGGAATGAAGGAAAGGAAGGAAAGGAAAGGAGGGAGAGGAGAGGAGAGGAAGGAGGGCAGGAAGGCAGGCAGGTTGATCCACATCCTTCCACCGCCCTCTTTCCATGTCCTTCTGGGATTTGAAATTTTGGTCCAAATTCAGAGCTCAAAGGGCCAGAAGGTGAAATGAATTCCCGCTTTCTCCAACTCCAGAAAAAGGGTAATTCATAACTGAGAGAGAGAAAAAAGAGGCATTTTAAATAGTTTGCCCTTTTTTTTAACTTAGATGCTTGGGCGCATGAATTGGAAATAACAAACTTTGGTAGACTCTCCCCTTCAGTACAAAGCTGGGAAACACCTCCCCCCCCCCCCCCAAATCCTCCAAGGCCCCTATTGTCTTTTCTTTCAAAGGGCGCCTGAATGGGGGCAAGCCAGGGAGATGGCAGCCTGGGAAAAAGTGGCCATAAAGTGTTCAGAAGTTTCCTGGGGGCTCTTTCCATGACCCTCTGTTTCCACTTCTCCCCCCCCCCCCACTCCACCCAGCACCTTCCTCCAGCTGGTTGCCAAGGAAACAGATGAAGGAAGACCGAATTTTAAAAAAACCTAAGAACCCTCTTTCAGTGAGATGATGGAGGAGAAGGAAGGAAGGAAGGAAGGAAGGATGGAGGAGAAGGAAGGGAAGAAGGGAAGGGAAGAAGCAAGGAAAGGAAAGGAAAGGAAAGGGGGGAAAAAGGGAAAGGAGGGAGAGGTGATGCTTCTTAGGGTCCAGAAGCAACAGGTGGAAACTAATCAACAACCAGGTTACTAACTCATCAACTGCAGCCATTTGCTTAATGGCTGTGGCAAGAAAGTGAGCCTCAAAACTCAAAATTCACTTTAGTGTCTCTCTTAGCAACAGAAATGTTGAGCTCCATTGGGGTTGTAAGTCGAGCTCTACCTTTATAGGGTCTCCTGCTTGAGCAAAGGGTTGGACTAGACGACCTCCAAGGTCCCTTCCAACTCTTGTTATTCTGTCCTGAGATTGGGGGTGGGTAGGATTCAGAGAAAAGTAGATCTCTGTGCCAGATCTCTTCCTCTCTCACCTTCCTCTCTCTCCCTCTTTTCTCTCTGTCTCCCTCTGCCCCCCCTGTCTTATTTCTCTCTATCTGCCCCTTTCTCTCTTTCCCTCCCTCCGTCTCTTTCTCTCTCTTATCTCTCTCCCTCTCTTTCTCTCTGCCCCTTTGTCTCTCTTCCTCTCTCCACCTCTCCCCTATTCTTCTCTCTGCCCCTCTCTCCCATTCCTTTCCTCTCCCTCTCTCCCTTTCTCTCTGCCTCTTTCTCTCTCTCTTTCTTATCTCCCTCTCTCCCTTTCTCTCTGTCTCTTTCTCTCTCTCTTTCTGATCTCCCCTCTCCCTTTCTCTCTGCCTCTTTCTCTCTTTCCCTCCTTCCCTCTCTCTGTCTCCCCCCCCCTCTCTCTTCCCCTTTCTCTCTCTCTTTCTCTTTCTCCCCCCCAGCCCTGGGTTTGCCAGCCGATTCTCCTCCCCCTTTTGCCAACTCCCCTTCCTGTCGGTTTATGCGAAGCGACTCCTTCCTGGGGAGAAAACGAAACTTCCATTTCTCGGCCCGCTGCTCGGGCCGGGCCGGGAGAGGGGAGGATTGGTTACCTTTTCTCTGTCCCGCAGCTCCAATTGCAGCCTCTCCGAGGTCCCAAGGACGGGGAAGGGAGACGACGCCAGCCAGACCCCCCCCCCCCATACCCAGCCAACCCAGCCAAGCCCGCATTGTTCCCTCCTGCGGCCGATTTCCAGGAGCGCCTTCGGTGCGTTGCGTTCTGCGTTTTCTTCTCCGGGGGGTCTCGGAGGGAGGGAAGGGGGAGGGGGTCTTCTCCGCATTTGTGGGTGTCTCTCTGGGTATGGGTGTGGGTGTAGGACCAGTTGGCCCAGTCTTCTGGCACTGGGAGGGAAGGGGGGGGTCTTCTCCGTGTGTGTGTGTGTGTGTGTGTGTAGGACCAGTTGGCCCAGTGTTCTGGCACTGGGAGGAGGAAGGGAAGAGGGGGGGTCTTCTTCTCCGTGTGTGTGTGTGTGTGTGTGTGTGTAGGACCAGTTGGCCCAGTCTTCTGGCACTGGGAAGCGGCTCCAGGCCCTCGCGCAAGGTTTTCACTTCCTTCCCCGCATCCAGTCTCGTTGCTGAAGAGACCGGGTTCCAAGGAAGGAAGGGAGGGTGGGGGGCTCGCATTCAATCTCGGGTTGATTAGACCAGGGGGACTAAAAAGGTACTGGGGGGGGGATTTCCACCCCTCCCTCCCCGCCCTTACAGATAGTCCTCCACTGAAGACCAAAATGGTGCTGTCCTTGGTTATGCGAGACATTTGTTTAAGTGAGGGGTTTTTGCGGGGGGGCTTCATTTTACAATGGGAGGGAAAAAAAGGGACTAATTTTTTTTTCCACATCTCTGACCATTATGCTTCCCCCTCCTCCACCCCCCACCACCACCCCATGATCACGGGATCAAATTTCAGATGTTGGGCCACCGACTCGTACTTATGACAGTTGCAGTGTCCCGTGTGATTTGCTTTGGCGACCTTCCGACAACCCAAGTCAACAGGAGAAGCTGGATTCGCTGAACACAACTAACTTGACAAGGGCAAGGGTTTCCCTTAACAAACCGCGGCAAGACATAAAAAAGAGGCCAGGTTAATTCATCCAAGGTCTCGCTTAGCGCCAGAAATGTTGGGGAATCCATTGTGGTCATAAGTCGAAGACTTCCTGGTTCCCCCCCCCAACCCCGCTGAATCTTGTCTTTTTCTCTTTCCTATCATTGTTGTACCTGATGATTCTTGACGAAATGTATCTTTTCTTTGATGTCCACTGAGAGCATTTGCACCAAGACCAATTCCTTGTGTGTCCAATCACACTTGGCCAATAAAAAATTCCTATTCTATTCTATTGTATTCTATTCTAGTCTAGTCTACTCTATTTTATTCTACTCAACTCTATTTCTTATTCTATTCTACTCTATTCTACTCTATTTTATTCTATTCTAAATTCAATTCCATTCCATCCCATCCCATTCTATTTAAATTATATTCCTATATCCTTCTCTTCTATGACTATCATTGTTGTACCTGATGATTCTTGACTCTTGACGAAATGTATCTTTTCTTTGATGTCCACTGAGAGCATTTGCACCAAGACAAATTCCTTGTGTGTCCAATCACACTTGGCGAATAAAAAATTCCTATTCTATTGTATTCTAGTCTAGTCTACTCTATTTTATTCTACTCAACTCTATTTCTTATTCTATTCTATTCTACTCTATTTTATTCTATTCTAAATTCAATTCCATTCCATTCCATTCTATTCTATTCCTATATTATCCTATATTCTATTCTATTCTATTCTTTCCTATTCTATTCTATTCTATTCTATCCTATCCTATCCTATCCTATCCTATCCTATCCTATCCTATCCTATCCTATCCTATTCTAATTGTACTCTATGACTGTCATTAAGTGTGGTACCTGATGATTCTTGACTCTTGACGAATGTATCTTTTCTTTGATGTCCACTGAGAGCATTTGCACCAAGACCAATTCCTTGTGTGTCCAATCACACTTGGCCAATAAAAAATTCCTATTCTATTCTATTGTATTCTATTCTAGTCTAGTCTACTCTATTTTATTCTACTCAACTCTATTTCTTATTCTATTCTACTCTATTCTACTCTATTTTATTCTATTCTAAATTCAATTCCATTCCATCCCATCCCATTCTATTTAAATTATATTCCTATATCCTTCTCTTCTATGACTATCATTGTTGTACCTGATGATTCTTGACTCTTGACGAAATGTATCTTTTCTTTGATGTCCACTGAGAGCATTTGCACCAAGACAAATTCCTTGTGTGTCCAATCACACTTGGCGAATAAAAAATTCCTATTCTATTGTATTCTAGTCTAGTCTACTCTATTTTATTCTACTCAACTCTATTTCTTATTCTATTCTATTCTATTCTACTCTATTTTATTCTATTCTAAATTCAATTCCATTCCATTCCATTCTATTCTATTCCTATATTATCCTATATTCTATTCTATTCTATTCTTTCCTATTCTATTCTATTCTATCCTATCCTATCCTATCCTATCCTATCCTATCCTATCCTATCCTATCCTATCCTATCCTATCCTATCCTAATTGTACTCTATGACTGTCATTAAGTGTGGTACCTGATGATTCTTGACTCTTGACGAATGTATCTTTTCTTTGATGTCCACTGAGAGCATTTGCACCAAGACCAATTCCTTGTGTGTCCAATCACACTTGGCCAATAAAAAATTCCTATTCTATTCTATTGTATTCTATTCTAGTCTAGTCTACTCTATTTTATTCTACTCAACTCTATTTCTTATTCTATTCTACTCTATTCTACTCTATTTTATTCTATTCTAAATTCCATTCCATTCCATCCCATCCCATTCTATTTAAATTATATTCCTATATCCTTCTCTTCTATGACTATCATTGTTGTACCTGATGATTCTTGACTCTTGACGAAATGTATCTTTTCTTTGATGTCCACTGAGAGCATTTGCACCAAGACAAATTCCTTGTGTGTCCAATCACACTTGGCGAATAAAAAATTCCTATTCTATTGTATTCTAGTCTAGTCTACTCTATTTTATTCTACTCAACTCTATTTCTTATTCTATTCTATTCTACTCTATTTTATTCTATTCTAAATTCAATTCCATTCCATTCCATTCTATTCTATTCCTATATTATCCTATATTCTATTCTATTCTTTTCTATTCTATTCTATTCTATTCTATTCTATTCTATTCTATTCTATATTCTATTCTATATTCTATTCCATTCCATTCCATTCTTTTTAAATTCTATTCCTATATCCTTCTATTCTATTCTATTGTACTATGATTATCATTAAATGTGGTACCTGATGATTTTTGACTCTTGATGGATGTGTCTTTTCTTTTATGTCCACTGAGAGCATTTGCACCAAAGAAAAATTCCTTGTGTGCCCAATCACACTTGGCCAATAAAAAGAATTCTATTCTATTCTATTTCTATTCCTATTCTATATTCCATTCCATTCCATTCCATTCTATTTAAATTCTATTCCTATGTCCTTCTATACTATTGTACCCTATGATTATCATTAAGTGTTGGACCTGATGACTCTTGACTCTTGATGAATGTATCTTTGATGTCCACTGAGAGCATTTGCACCAAAGACAAATTCCTTGTGTGCCCAACCACACTTGACCAATAAAAGAATTCTAATTCTAATTTTCTCTCCAGGGATGGAGGGAGATTTCCAGTTCCTGTTGTGCGACAGATGCCAGAGACAAGCTGGGAACCCCAAACTTCTCACCTGCTTCCACACCCTCTGCACTGAATGCCTTGAGGAGAACAAGCCCATAGGGCAATGCCCGGTGTGTGAAAGCCCCATCCAGGCCTCGGACGGGTCCCCGCTTAAGGATAACTTGCTTTTCTCCAACCTCCAGACCAAGCTGAACACCTACCAGAAGATTGTCAGCAGTGAAGTGCTGTTTTGCAACCTGTGCAAAGAAGAGGCGGAGTTTTGGTGCTCCGAGTGCTCCGAGTTCCTGTGCCGGAAGTGTTACGAAGCCCACCAGTGGTACCTGAAGCAGAAAAGCCACGAGTCCCAACGGCTGGCCGACCTGAAGAAGGAGACGGCCCAAAGTTTCCTGGCAGGGTTGAAGAAGACTTGTACCCTCTTTTGTGCTGAGCGCAGCCACAACAATCAGGTCATCAGGTAAGTGTCATGCCCCTGTCGGAATCTAATTCGGAGGGGGAGGCCAAGCAGCTGACAGGGAGTGGGAGTGTGGCTCCATTGGCTGTGGAGGAAACTGAGGAAGGGCAAAGTCCGGCTGGGCAGAGCAGGGGAGAGGTAGAACAAGGGAGAAGGGGTTCGGAGGAAGAGCCAGGCTCACCCCCTCTTCATCCTAGGGCACAGAGGGAGGAACGGAGAAGGGAGCATTGTGGGTTGCATGGCTTACGGGGGAGGAAAGGGCCCTGATTCCCTTCATTAGCTGCAGCTGGGAACATGGTGTTTAAAAAGGAAAGTTGTGTACAGCAACTTGTTGGAAGCAAATCGTGAATTTATCTGGTATCATCGAGACTTATTTGTGTTCCTGGCGTATTCACAACTGTGTGTGTTTGGCTGTGCTTTCAAGGCTGCAATTCCTTCTCTTGCCCTGTCAGGTTAATTACTGCAATGTGGTTTGTGTGGATTTTTAGTTACAGTTTGTATGTACTTTGTTTTTGGACTGAATTTCCTCCACTTAAAGGCTGTTCCTGGGAGAGTTTTTTCTCCAGCCAAAGATAACCTGGACATTGGGGGCAGAGTTGGAGATAATAAAGGGACTCCTCTTGCTTATTTGACTGTGTTGCCTTTGTGCCACGTCCCTTTGGGTCATCACAGTAAGGGTCTGCACAGGGACTGGCCCTGATGATGTTACTTAGCTGGGTAATAAGATGTCTGCAAGAAAACCCGGAGCAACTCCTCCAGTCCATGGCAGGCAGGTGCACCCGGGTGGAGGAGCAGCTGCTCCGGGATGACCAAAGGGCCAGTCCTGGGACTCCTGCAGCTCTGGGATATGGGACCGACTTTCCTGCCAACGTCAGCAAGTCACCGTCAGTCAAAATTCATATTAGTGGTCCATGGGATTTAAAATGATGAGCTTGGTGGTCCCTGAGGTCCAAAAGGCTAGCAAGCCCTGATCTAGACTCCTGATTGTTTGATCTCTCCCTCTCTCCTTTGGGCTCAGCCTGCACCATCATGTTCAAACAGGTACTAAGCGACTGGTTGTAAATGGAAGGGAATCACTTAAAACTCTGCATTTTACTTGAAAAAATAAATAAATAGGTAACTGCAACCCTTTTCATCCAGGAAAGGACAGAAGGCAGTCAAATGTCTTTTTTGAAACTGCTCTGCTTCTGCTCAACAGCATCTATTGTCGTGGCTGCTGCAAACCACTGTGTTGCTCTTGTGCCCTGCTCGACGGAGAGCATTATAACGCCAAGCTTTACAGTGACATCCGGGTGGAAATTGATAACCGGAAGGAGGAACTGAGCAGGCTGAAGGAGGAGCTGGTGGAGAAGAAGAGGAGTTACGAGAGTAGCCACAACAATGTCCACGAGCAGCTCAAGAAGCTGGAGAAGGTACAGAGCGAGACCCATGAGGTGATCCAGAAGGAGGTGGAAGACATGGTCCAGTGGATCCAGAAGAAGGGGGAGAAACTCATGGAGAAAGTAGACCAGCAACTGTGCCAGGAGCAAGAAGAAGCTAAGAAGAGGTTGGCATGCATGGAGCAGATCCTCAAGCAAATGGATGCCGCTGAGCAGCTGGTGGAGAAGATGGAGCTCTTTGCCTCCGACCAAGAGGTGATAGACATGCATCCCTTCATCAAGGAGTCCCTGGAGAGGCTCAAGAAAGAGAAGCTGCCCGTTTCCAGCTTTCAGACCCAAGTGGAGAACTTCAACGAGATCCAAGGGGAGCTCCAAGATCTGTGTAAGAGAGTCAAAGGAGAAGGTGAGCAGCTTTCAAAAGTTGAGGGGTGTTTTTTTTTTGGGTGGTGCTTCCTTCTGGGACGGGGCAGTGGTGTCTAAAACTAAGAGATGGAAGGGGGAGTACTCTTCAATAGATTCCCTGACGACATAGATGAGGGAATAGACGGGGAACTTACCAAATTTGCAGATGATACTAAGCTGGCAGGAATAGCCAACACCCAAGAAGATAGGCTCAAGATCCAGAGGGATCTTGACAAACTAGAACACTGGGCCCTATCTAACAAAATGAAATTCAATGTCGATGAAAGTAAAGTCCTACACTTAGGCAAGAAAAACCAAAAGGACACATATAGACTGGGTGAAACCAGATTTCTCAATAGCAGTAGCTGTGAGAGGGATCTTGGAGACTTAGTGGACAACCAGCTAAATAGGAGCCAGCCATGTGCAGCATCAGGCAAAAAAGCTAATGCAATCCTAAGTTGCATTAACAGAGGGATGCAATCGAGGTCAAGTGAGGTACTAATACCACCCTGTAAAGCCTTAGTAAGGCCACACCTAGAGTCCTGCATTCAGTCTTGGTCACCACATTATAAAAAAGATGTTGAGACTCTAGAAAAAGTGCAGAGAAGAGCAACTAGGATGATGAGTGGATTGGAGACTAAAGCATACGAAGAACGGTTGCAGGAACTGGGCCTGGCTAGTCTAGGGAAGAGAAGGACCAGGAGAGACAGGAGAGCATCTTCCAATATTTGAGGGCTGCCACAGGGAGGAGGAAGGGGGTCAAGCTATTTTCCAAGGAACCTGAAGGCCAGACAAGGAACAATGGATGAAAACTGAACAAGGAGAGATTTAACTTGGAAATAAGGAGACATTTTCTGACAGTGAGAACAATCAACCAATGGAATAGAAGTTGTCTTCAGAAGTTGTGGGAGCTTCATCACTTGAGACTTTCAAGAAGAGATTGGACTCCCATCTGTCAGAAATGGTATAGGGTCTCCCGCTTGGGCGGGGTGTTGGGCTAGATGACCCTTCCAACTCTGATCATCTATCTGTGAAAGATCATGAAGGTCCATATCTGTACCTATGTTAATGGGCAACCCATCTGGGCCCAGATCTTTAAAGAGGGGTTGTCCAATCTTGGCAACTTTTAAGATCTGTGGACTTCAACTCATAGAATTCCCCAGACAGCCTGGCTGGGGAATTCTGGGAATTGAAGTCCACAAGAAAAAGCAAGATGAGTGACAGATGGGGACTGGAGAAGTTTTGGATGCTACAGATTGTGTAAAGTTGTTTAGGAATTGGTGCTGAACCCTTGGTCTCCCTTTCAATGGAAGAATTGAAATAAAACCTTAGGCATGACTTCAACCCATGCTTTGCTCACCTCAATCTACTCTTAATTGTCTGTTCTGCTTGTAGATGCTTGTGCGTGTACAGTTTCCACGCCCAGATCTCACAGTTCCATGGTCAATTCGGTAAGCTGGATTTGGATGGATGTGGAAGTGGAATCTTGAACCAAAAATGGTCCATGTGGTGCTTGGCTTGGGTCCACATCACAGGATGCTATTTCTTCCCCTATCCTGAAAGGTCCCTTCTGGAAATGGGCAGAAGGTTGATTAGGAACTCCTAGTCGATTACTGATGGATTTGCAGTTGATCAAAAAAGATCTTTAACGAGGGCGAAACAGTTCTCAAAGTTAGACAGTTAGAATGTGAGCTCCGTTGGCATCCATTTGGAGCTGCAGGTTCAGGAATGAGTGTGAATATGTCATATTTTGGAGGCCAGCCCAAAGATCTATCTTTTGGACCAGTGTTTCTCCATCTTGGGAACTTTTTAAGATTTACAATTTATTTTTTTTGCTGGAAACAGGATAGAACAGAACAGAATAGAATAGAATTATGAGAAGGGAATGCAGAATAGAAGAGAATTATGAGAATAGAAGAGAATTAAAGAAGAGAATGCAGAATAGAAGAGAATTGAGAATGCAGAATAGAAGTGAAGAGAATTATGAGAATAGAATAGAATTATGAGAAGAGAAGAGAATTATGAGAAGAGAATGCAGAATAGAAGAGAAGTGAAGAGAATTATGAGAAGAATAAAATTATGAGTAGAGAATGCAGAAGAGAAGAGAATTATGAGAAGAGAATGCAGAATAGAATAGAATTGAGAAGAGAATGCAGAATAGAAGAGAATTATAAGAAGAGAATGCAGAATAGAATAGAATTGAGAAGAGAATGCAGAAGAGAAATGAAGAGAATTATGAGAAGATAATAAAATTATGAGAAAAGAATGCAGAACAGAACAGAATAACAGAGTTGGAAGGCACCTAGTAGGTCATTTAGTCCCAACCCCTTAATTGCTAATTGTTGAAAAAAAATATATCATAAAATCAGATTGGTTCCGTGATGATCCCCTTAGTGACTGGGACAAAATGATGACAGTAATTCTAGGCTCAATTAGGGTCGTACTCCGAGGACTTCCTATATAGCATTTCTCAAATATCTTTTATCAGGAATGTCACTCAGACCAGGTTCTTTCTCTCCATCTCTGTTAGCTCGCTTTAATCTCTGTTTTCGTTACTGTTGCTGATAGGAGAGTCCGTCCAATGGGAAACTTCAAGCCAAATCCAAGGGAATGAAAATGAAGAGGCCAACGTACACCATCAATGTTACCAAAGCGTTCCAGGGTTTTGTAAGTTTTGGTTACCTGCATTTGGTTACATTAAAAACCACAGGGACGCGGTGGCTCAGCAGCTAAGACGCTGAGCTTGTGGATCAGAAAGGTTCGGCGGTTCGAATCCCTAGCGCCGTGTCACGGAGTGAGCTCCCGTTCCTTGTCTCAGCTTCTGCCAACCCAGCAGTTTAAAAGCATGAAAAAGAAGAAATGCAAGTCGATAAATAGGGACCCCTTTGGTGGGAAGGGAACAGCGTTCCATGCGCCTTTGAAGGCGTTTAGTCCTGCCGGTCACATGACCACGGAGACGTCTTGGACAGCGCTGGCTCTTCGGCTTTGAGCACCGCAGGGGTGGGATTCAATTTTTTTTTACTACCGGTTCTGTGGGCGTGGCTTGGTGGGCATGGCATGGGAAAGATACTCCAAAATCCCCTTCCCATGCCACTAACCTGCTTTCCAGCTCTGTTCTCCTGGGCAGGGCAACCAAAGAAGACCCAGACAATTACCTGGGATTTGGGAGGCGGAGACTAGAGGGGGCGGGGCCAGTCAGAGGCGGTATTGGCCGGTTCTCCAAACTACTCAAAATTTCCATTACCGGTTCTCTAGAACCGGTCCAAACTGGCTGAATATCACCTCTGGAGCACCGCCCACTAGAGCCAGAAATGATTAGCATGCATGTGCGAGAGGAATCTTCACCTTTACCTCCATTAAAAACAGTGTGCAGCCATATGCATTTAAAAGGTGAGCGAAATGAATTGCAAGGGAAATATCACCCACATTTAGGCAAGGATTGTCTTGACGACTAGCTGAGTCATCATTTCAAGTAGTCCTTGGTTCACAACAGTTCATTTACTGACCGTTGATAAGTTCAACAGCTCCGGAAAAAGCAGCTGATGACCGTTTTTCACACTTATGACCATCATAGCGTCCCCACAATCACCTGAACAAAATCCAGGCATTTGGCAACCGACTTGTATTTATGACGGTTGCAATTCCCTGGGGTCACGTGTTTCCCTTTTGTGACCTTTGGGCCAGCAGAGTCCATGGAGAAGCCAGATTCACTCAACAACCATTTTCCTAACAAAATGCAAATGATTTGCTTAACAACGGGGCCCAGAAAAGTCTTTAAATGACTCAGTGATGGTCTTGCTTGGCAACAGAAATTTGAGCCTCCGTTGTGATCGTAAGTTGAGCACCACCTGGGATTCTGATTGTTGGCTGTGGGTTGAAGAAGGTCCGGCTGTGTGTTTCTCCTTGCTGACAATAATGTTGATTTGGCTCAATCAAACCCTTAGAGATCTCTCCGATTCTGGTTTGTTAGACCACATCGATTATGTCGCCCATCAAGCGACCGATAGCCCAGCTGGAGAAGTCCATCCAGGCTTCCCCCAAGATGCTGAAGTTGGAAGAACGGGAGTGCAATGACCCTAAGGTCTCCAACCAGCAAGGAGAACATCCCGAGGAGAACTTCCCCAGCTCTGGACAGCCTTCGTTCCGTGAATCCACACCAGAGCCCCAGCAAAAAGAACCTGCCAGATCATTGATACTCGGAGAAGATTCCCCTTCTGGGAACCGGGAACCAGGTATGAGGAGAAGCAGGTGGGTTTTTAAAACAAACAAACACAGGTTTCATGATGAAGAAGACTTTCTCCAGGGAAGTGCTGTGGTTAGCCAGCAGCAGGTACGGACGGCTGAGGAGAGCGAGGACTCAGATGAGGGGCCAAGACCATTAGGGAGTGGACTGCTGCCTTCAGAGATTGTGGGGGCTGGCAGTAGTGATGAGGAGGTTCTTGAGGAGCCTGGGCCCAGTGCATGTGCGCGCAGAGCTGCTCGCAGGAAAGAGCAGCTGCAGCAGCACGGGTGACTCGAGAGTAAGGCTGCAAGGTAATGGCCCCTCCTTCAAGAAGATAAAAGCCAGCTGTGAAATGAACGTACTTTGCAGAAGGCAAAGACGTTTTGAAACCCCAGCATCGTGGATGTTCCAGTATCCTGAGTTTGTATTAGAAGATTCTTGTTTTGTAAATTATTTGTTATCTTTTGCCAAGTCTTGCACAGTTTGGCAAGGCTTGTACTTATCACAGCTAATTATTTTGTAAAAGCATTACAAGGTTTCTGTTCCTTTTGGATTGTGTTTGATTTGTTTTGAAAAGGATGTGGGTCAGAACAGGGAGAAATGAAAGGTGTTGTGGTTCACCAGCTGCTGGTGCAGATGGCAGTGGAATCGGACAATGGGGAAGAACGGGGACCAGTCAGGGAGTCTGGAGAGGACTCGGACGAGGGTCCTGCGTTTGATGCAGAGATGGGGAAAGGACCAACTGGGAGTGGGGTGCTGCCTTCAGAGCCTCTGGAGTCTGGCAGCAGCGAGGCAGAGGAACAAGGGGAGCCTGTTCCCAGTGCGTGTGTGCGCAGAGCTGCCAGAAGGCGAGAGCAGCTGAAACAAAAGGGGTGACTCAGGAGTAAGGCTGGGAGGTGATTGCCCCTCCCATAAGGGATAAAAGTCAGACCAAGATGACGAAACCTTTGCAGGAAGCAAAGTTGTTCGATCGGTTCATTCGTGAAGCTCTTTGTCCTTCAGTTGGTTTCTTTTCTAGTTCATTTGATATTTCTGTTTTTGGCAGCACTTCACAGAACTGAAAGGTGGGTGCTTATCTCAGGGGACTGTTTAGGATTAATTCTGGCTGGGAATGAAAACAATTCCCAGCGTTGCAATAGAATAGCTTTTGTTTTTAAAACAAGTTTGTGAATCATTACGGTTTACGAAGCCTGTCTGAACAAAAGGACACCAAGTGGAGGTGGGCCTTTCAAGTGTAGAAGTCCTTCTTATGGGGGCTTCTTGCCTCAGTTGCTTTGTCAGCTGAAATAACTCGAGACTTGCAAACTGTTGTCTCTTTGGAGGTAACCCAGACAGGAATCCAAAACCACAAGGACTAACATTTTATTGTATAAGTAGTCCCTTGACTTGCAAACTGTTCTGACCTTGTTCCCCAAATACGTTTGAAGGATGTGTGTTTGTGTTTATTTTCATGGACATGATGTGCCCTGAAGATGGTGTTTAATTTTGTTGTACGAGGTGCAATGACAATAAACTAAACTAAACTAAACTAGGGAGGGTGCCTGCTGAGATGCTCTCTCCACTTCCATTCTTTCTGAGGACCGAGTTTCCTCTTATCCAATCTTCGAGCTACAGCTCTTTCTCCTGTCTCCCAAGGGAATTCTCACAGCCCTTTGCCCCAGTGGACCAGTTTTGAACCCTCAAATGCTCCCTGCCTCCCAAGATGCCAGGTAGAAAGTCTTGGTCCGTCGTGTGGCATTCACATTTGTGTTTTTCTGCAGATGGTGCCAGTATTGTGATCAGTAGCTCCGAAGAGACTGAAGATGACATTGCGGTGAGTGTGAAAAGAAGGTTCTCGCCACTCAGGACATGTGAAGTAGAATCGTGCTTCTCAATTTGGCACTTTGAAGAGGTGTGGCCTTCCAACTTCCAGAATTCCCTGGTCCGCCTGGAATTCTGGGAATTGAAGGCCACACCATTTCAAGTTGCCAAGGTTGGGAAACCCTACTTTAGATGATGATTGACTACATTCCCCATCATCCCTGCTGGCTGTTTCTCACCCCCCAACTGCAATGATTCAGGAGACCTTCGTGTATTTCATTGACCCCTTTGGCTCCTCTGAGAAGCAGATAGATAAAACTAAAGGAACTTTTGATCAAGGTTAAGATTGTATTCTTTAAATCAGAGGAGCTTTTAACTGCTAGCCTTGGGTAAATGGAGCCTCCACGTTTCAACCATAGTCTACTTGAATTGTCAGTTGTCAGGGAACCAGTGCAGAGTGTACGCCATGTGAATTTCTTGGAAACACCACATTGGTCTCGGTTGCAAAAGGGGAGTTGGAGAGCCTTCCTTTCCTTTAGAAGTGTTAGGAGTAGATGACATGATGGACTAGGAATTCTGGGAGTTGTAGTCTCAACAGCTCTGGAATTCTGGGAACTACAGTCACAACAGAACTGAAATTCTGGGAGTTGTAGTCACAACAGCCCTGGAATTGTGGGAGCTGTAGTCATAACAGGCCTGAAATTCTGGGAGTTGTAGTCACAACAGCCCTGGAATTCTGAGAGTTGTAGTCATAACAGACCTGGAATTCTGGGAGTTGTAGTCTCAATAGCTCTGGAATTGTGGAAACTGCAGTCACAACAAACTTGGAATTGTGGGAACTGCAGTCTCAACAGATCTGGAATTCTGGGAGCTGTAGTCACAACAGAACTGGAATTCTGGGAGTTGTAGTTACAACAACCCTGGAATTGTGGGAGTTGTAGTCATAACAGACCTGGAATTCTGGGAGTTATAGTCTCAACAGCTCTGGAATTGGGGAAACTGCAATCACAACAAACCTGGAATTGTGCAAACAGCAGTCTCAACAGATCTGGAATTCTTGGAGTTGTAGTTAAAACAGCCCTGGAATTTTGGGAGCTGTAGTTCTAACACTGGGAAAGTCTGGGTGCTCTTTTGATCTGATCTGGGAAAATCGGTTGAGATTTTTATATTTTCTTTTCCCCCCCAGTGACTACCTGCTTGTTCCAGACTGGTTTCCAGTAAACGGAGCCTGAGTTAGCAGCCACAGGATGGACTGACACTTTTTTCCTATGCTTCTTTTCATCAAATCCCTGAAAGAGTAAACAGCTGCTTCACAGCACCAATTTCGAGCTGTTGTTTCCCTCCAGGGCTTTTTGCCTCATGGAAAATGATTGTCTCTTTTTCTTCCCTCATACACAATTTTATCCAGCCTGTAATTATAAGCATTGGATCATGCATTGCTTATCTCTGGATCCACATGCCTTCCATAGGTGCAGTTCTACTCAGTTCCTGGAATTTGCTACCTGCTTGTTCTGCTAAGAGTTTCTTCCAAATAGCCTTGGGGTAGGTTTTTGGGTTTTTTGTCTGATTTATAGCTTAGTAACTGGAGGAACTCAAAGTAAATAGCCTTTCACCTTCAGTTAGTGGATTTGGTCTGCCTGGTTTTCTGATTATTACCAAAAGTTTGTACGTCATACTTTTTTTTAAAAAAGAAAAAAGACAAAGATGCTGTTTGGGCTTACTTCATTTTTTGGAGAACCTAATGATAAGCAACAAACCTTTGTACTGGCTAAAATAGAACTACAACTCCTGGTAACTTTTTAAAAAGGTCCAATGAACTCTGATGGAGATCATCAATTCAAATTAAGTTGAATCTCTCAGTTTTAAAGTCTGGTCAGTTTCTCACTGATTATTTATTCCTAAATAATCTGTCTCCTTGATGTGGTGCTGTTAAAGGAAGCAGTTCCCAAAATGCTCTGGATTACACCCCCCAAAGAACCTCGATTCTTAAAAGTCATATTAATAGCAAGATGGGTGGCGAATAAAATTAACAAATAAGGAAAATAAAATCAATTGTAAACTGTGTGCCCACTGTGAAAAGGACATAGAAGAGAGAGGGTGTTACCTCTCTGTTCATTAAAAGAAGCGCATTAGAGTAATTTACTCTCCCTAATAAGCCTGAAGAAAGATGCAGCTATTTTAATGAACCAGCTAATGAAAGTGCTGTGTTTTAAAGTAATCCCATGGTTCCTCTAATTGAAATTAGGACTTGGTTTGCCTGCTAGGCTAAGCTAGCCTTGGTTTAATCATGGATCGGTGAATTAACAAGATTGGCTGGCTACACACAGTGTATTAAGCTCTGAGCTAGTTGTGTGTGCGCACTGCCTTGAATTTTTTGTAAAAATAAAGGGATATAAATAAGTTTAAAAAGCAGGTTTTACAAGCCATCATGTCTAATTTCCCCCAATATGCTAAGACAAAACCCAATAAAGCACATTATGACTAGCCTGTGTTTTGTGACAGTTTACTTATGTTGTGTTTGTGTGTTGTGAAGACAAGAAACAGCAGATGGCAGTCTAGCACAGGAAGAATTTACTTGCTTTTCCTTAGTTCCTCAAAAGAGCAGAATATCGAGAAAAGGAGAATATTTGTAGCTCAGGGTTGAAATGAAAGCTCCTTGATATTTCTCTTGGTTGCTTTCTTGCAGATGTTTCATTGCCCAACTAGGTAACATCATCAGTGCTATAAGGCAGTGGGGTTTGCAGAGAGGAGGAGGACTGTGGGAACCCTAGAAAAAGTGCAGAGAAGAGCAACCAGGATGATTAGAGGGCTGGAGACTAAAACATATAAAGAACGGTTACAGGAACCGGGCCTGGCTAGTCTAGTGAAGAGAAGGACCAGGGGAGACAGGAGAGCATCTTCCAATAGTTGAGGGGCTGCCACATAGAAGAGGGGGCCAAGTTGTTTTCTAAAGTCCCTGTAGGCCAGACAAGGAATAACGGATGGAAACTGAACAAGGAGAGATTCAACCTGGAAATAAGGAGGAATTTTCTGACAGGGAGAACCATCAACCTGTGGAACAGAAGCTGCTTTTGGAAATTGTAGGAGCATCAGCATTGGAAGCTTTCAAGTAGAAGAATTGGAGAGCATTTGTCAGAAATGGTGTAGAGTCTCCTTTTGGGTGGTGGGGTTGGACTAGATGACCTAAAAGGTCCCTCCGTCTCTGTTAATCTAATCTAATCTAATCTTAATATCAAAAAACCTTGGTGCTCTCTGAATTTGGCTGTTTCCTTGCAGATGTTTCATTACCCAACTAGGTAACATCATCAGTACCCTGGGGCCATTAAGTGAACCTGACTTCCTCCGTTGGCACTGCTCCTTATTGGTAAGGTTGCAATTGGTGGTCACATGACCCCAGAACCCTGCAATCCTCATAAATGAATATGAACATAAATAATTCTGTTCTCGTGACCATGGGGATACGATGGATGTCGTTCTGAGGACCAGTCGTAAGTCAGTATTATCAACATATTTGCCTTCATTGGCCATATTGAAAAATGCGTGATGTACGAAAGCACAGCTGGGAAGTGTAAACCCTACATTTACAATGAACATGATTATAAATATTTGGAGGATACTCAAGAGACTGGGCAGATAATTTTTTCTCAGTGCCGCAATTGCTCCAGAGTGAAGAACGTGTGAGCGTGTTGTGCTGTTCAGACAGTTATAGTTAATGGGATTTGGGATAGTTAGGAATTGAGAGCTGTCCCCTTAAGGAAATGCATCGTGGTAAAAGTAGTTAAGGTATCCTGGGAAATGTAGTGCATGTCATGTGGCCACATCTGTAACCTTGATTGGTCACTGAATTGACCCTTGGTGGGTCGGGGGAGGTTTCTTCACTCTTGCCTGAACACACAGCCTCATGATAGCATCTCTACCCCCTGCTTCTACTACTATTTCAACTATGCAAAGAATTGGACATTGGATGCATCTCAACATAACTGAATTACCTTGAGGATACCTAACATAATCCAATAAAAGAAACTTTGTATGGAAGAATTTGTAGAGTTATTCTATCTGTCTTTATATTCAGCAAGTGAACCAAAAGACAGAATACGTTTCAAATGGCCTGTAAAATAAAAGGGGTGGGGATAAATAGCCATGTCAGTTTGAACTAAATCCCTCAAAATGGCAAGCTCTATATAATATTCAGCTCGCTCCATTTGCAGCGATTAATTATGTATCGCTTAATTTAAACGGTTCTCGACAAACTCTGCCAGAGGCTGGTGGCAGCATCTGCCTTAGCGTTTGTGAAAATTGATTTCACTCTTTTGCCTCCCTCTTTTCCCAAAGTAATGAAAGCTGAAGGGCAGAGTTTAGGATTAATTTATGCTGCCTAATTTTAATGACATAAATTCTCCACGAAGTTAGCTCGGAGAAGCAGTTAGCTTTCCTTAACCGGCTTATGCTTCTAATCAAAAACCCCTCATTCAACTATTGCGATGAGTCCATACTGACAAAGGTTAGCATCTTGCAAGCCATTGTGGCCCCAGGAAAATGCTTCTGCCTGGTGTGTAATGCCCAATAAACCACATACACACACACCCCTGAGGTGGAGATGTCAGGACTCCGACATGCACCCCCGTTCAAATCGTAAGTCTCTAGCCGCATCTAAAAAAGATTGATTTATTAGGAGTTGACATGTTGGTGTTACCTGGTTGCAGCCAATTCTGGCACATCATTCATTTCCCCCTTGACCCTGGTCTTCCTCCCATCCCCTTGGATCTATATTATCCAATGACATCCATCCATAGCCAAGAGTCATCAACCATGCTCTCCAGTAATAATCTTGTACGCCAGAAGCTTCGGCTGCCAAAGCAATTATCTGAAGCATTTAAGGAATGCACTGCTTTCCCCACTCCCTTTCTGCTGGCAACTAAAAAGCCCAAATAAGTTGTCATGCCCCTGTTGGAGTGACTCCGAGGGAGAGATGGAATAGCTGACAGGGAGTGGGAGTGTGGCTCTGGTGGTTGTGGAGGAAACTGGGGAAGGGCACAGTCCAGCTGGGCATTTAGAGGAAGACCCACACCCATCCCCTCTTCATCCTAGGGCATGCAGGGAGGAGCGGATAAGGGAGAAATGTGAGTCACATGGTCTATGGGGGAGGAAGGGGCTCTGATCACCTTCATGGGCTGCAGCTGGGAGGACTGTTTAAAAGGACAAACTGTGCATGGCAAAGGTGCTGGAAGCAAAGTGTGCATTCTTGTCAGAGCTTATCTGTGTTTTGGTTTCCTCCCAACTGTGGTTGCTGCTTTATCTGGTAGAAGTCTGCAATTAATCATCCTTGCCTGCCGTAGTAATTCCTTCAGTGTGGTGTGTTGGGTTTTTTATTTTGAATTAACTTTACTTTGGGTGCAGACTGCATTTACTCCCGTATCCGACCAAGTTGGAGGCATTAAAGTGACTTTCTTCTATTTTTGTGACTTGGCTATTTTTGTGTCACACCCCAGGTCGTCACAGAAGTATTTTTTTTAGTTGACAGGAGATTTGCAAAAACTTTACTCTGTGCAGAAGAAAGGACAGGGGGATCGTTCCCACGAGGGCTGTGCAAAGGCCCCTCCTTCCATAATTCATTTTCATAGACGCTGCCATCTTGAGCCAATTCCTCTTAGCTCATCCTTACATATTAATGTTTATTAATATGGCTCTTGATTTAAAACCACAACTGGGCCCAGTTTTTGTTGGTGCTAAGCCAGACATTTGTTAAGTGAATTTTGTCCAATTTTACAACCTTCCTTGCCACCGTTGTTAAATGAATCTCTGCAGTTTTTAAGCTAGTAACCCGATGAATTAGTAACCTAGTGCAGGGGTTCCCCAACCACTGGGCCCTGGACCAGTACTGGTCCGTGGATCATTTTGTACCGGGCCGCAAAGAATGGTGGCTAGTGGTTGCTTGGGAGCCGCCATCTTGTTTCGATGGCGCTGAGAAAGTGCTTCCGGGTGAGCTTGTCGGTCGTCGCTTGGAAAACAGCATTTGGGTGCTGAAGGAATCCTCGTGCCTTAGTTTCGTTGAGGGGGGGGCAGCTTTGAATGAAGAGCCGTCCCGATGCCGGTGGAGTCTCGCGTTACTCAGGAGGAGATTAAGAAAGAGCCTGAAAAGCCCATCGACCACAAGAAGGTACAAAGGAGGACTTGAAGGTGGCGGGGAGAAGCGGGGGACGGCTGGCTGGCTGGCTGGTCATTCAGCTCGCCTTGCCTTGGTCGTGCGTGCTGATGCCGGTACCGGTCCGTGGATCATTTGTACTGGGCTGTGGTACAAAAAAGATTGGGGACCACTGACCTAGTGAAGTAGTAATCTGGTTGTTAAGGGGATCTGGCTTTCCTATTGATTTTGCTTGTTAGAAGGTCACAAAAGAGTATGATTCCCTCTCCCCCCAGGACACTTCCATGGCCATAAATACAAGACGGTGGCTAAGCGACTGAATTTTTTGTTAAATAATATTTTATTGAACAAAACAATTAAAAACATTGCATGTAGTGAAGTCGGTTTGACATAACTTTTGGTCAGTATCACATAGATATATACACTGCTCAAAAAAATAAAGGGAACACAAAAATACGACATCCTAGATCGGAATGAATGAAATATTCTCATTAAATACTTTGTTCATTACATAGTTGAATGTGCTGACAACAAAATCACACAAAAATTATCAATGGAAATCAAATTTAGCAACCCATGGAGGTCTGGATTTGGAGTTACACTCAAAATTAAAGTGGAAAAAAAACACTACAGGCTGATCCAACTTTGATGTAATGTCCTTAAAACAAGTCAAAATGAGGCTCAGTAATATGTGTGGTCTCCACATGCCTGTATGGCCTCCCTACAACACCTGGGCATGCTCCTGATGAGGTGGCGGATGGTCTCCTGAGGGATCTCCTCGCAACCTGGACTAAGGCATCCCCCAAATCCTGGACAGTCTGTGGTGCACGTGGCGTTGGTGGATGGAGCGAGACATGATGTCCCAGATGTGCTCAATTGGATTCAGGTCTGGGGAACGGGCGGGCCAGTCCATAGCATCAATGCCTTCATCATGCAGGAGCTGCTGACACACTCCAGCCACATGAGGTCCAGCATTCTCTTGCATTAGGAGGAACCCAGGGCCAACCACACCAGCATATGGTCTCACAAGGGGTCTGAGGATCTCATCTTGGTACCTAATGGCAGTCAGGCTACCTCTGGCGAACACATGGAGGGCTGTGCTGCCCCCTAAAGAAATGCCACCCCACACCATTACTGACCCACTGCCAAACCGGTCATGCTGGAGGATGTTGCAGGCAGCAGAACGTTCTCCACGGCATCTCCAGACCCTGTCACGTCTGTCACATGCGCTCAGTGTGAACCTGCTTTCATCTGTGAAGAGCACAGGGCACCAGTGGTGAATTTGCCAATCTTGGTGTTCTCTGGCAAACGCCAAACATC